>SJYO01005903.1:426649-646142 GCA_006410555.1 Capra ibex
CCCCACCCCCGCCCCCGCGTTTCTGTACTTAGTCGGACGTTTATTAAGAGGGGGTCTCCGAGATCAATTCTCGGGTCCACTCGTCTGAAGAACTAAGACCGGGACTGAACTGACTCGATAGTTTTTTACTTACTCACAACAAAGTCCACGATATAAAGTACCTTCAAAAAATGTCTTTTTTTACCTTTCTCTTATTATTTCCTTTTTATTTTACTTCATTTTAAGAGTAAATAAGAAATGTTGACTATGGTAACACTATAAGTTCGCATTGTAAAAAAACAAAAAGTAGATAAGAAAATTTTTACACCAAAATTTTTTCATATGGACTATAATATTAACCACTTTTTACGTAAAACATTATACAACAAAACGAAGTCACAAATGTTTTTATAACAGTCTGACTACAATTAAAAAGAGTTCAACGAATGGAGTTAGTCCAACAAATACTTCTTCTATAAAAATACAGTCATCTTTATCGAAATGGTACAAGACGGTTTGTGTTGTTAAATAAGTTACCTCTTATAGTCACTCAGTAGAAATAGTTTTGTGAGGGACAAATATGGAAATCTCACAACTTAAAGTCGATAGTGTGTGAAGCACCCAACAATTTCATGTAGTGTAACTTGACAGATAAGCACTTAAAAATAACCGTCGACACCGAGTCGCCATTCCTTAGGTAGACGTTACGTTCTTTGTGTACTTTATGCCCAAACTAGACACGAAACCCTTCCAGGGAACCTCCTCCTTTACCGTTGGTTGAGGTCATAAGAACGACCCTTTTTAGGGTACCTGTCTCCTCGGACCGTCCGATATCAGCACCCCAGTGTTCCTCAACGTGTGTTGACTTCACCGAATAGTACGGACGTGTCTTTTAGAGAGACGGAAAAGAGAGAGACGGGAGAGATATTGGGGTCCGGGGGTCCAAGTGAGGTGGTGGTAGAATAGGAATATCGAGGAAAAGAGACACCGGACAAGAATGAGGTGAGATAGTATGGACGTGTGACAGTGAACGGTTTTGTGAGGTTCAAGGTCTCACATATAATTGTGGTCCATCGTTATAAGTGGTGTGTAAAATCCACGACACGTAATACCATTTATAACAGAAACACTGACAGTGTCCCAACCTTCCTGACCTTTCACATCCTTCCGAGGATAAACCTCCGTAGGTCTTCAAACCTCTATGTCGGTAAGATGAGACATGTCAGTACAGTAACTACATGTACGTATCACTGACATTAAAGCACTTTGTCACATTAACAAACAGACGCACAAATATAATTACTCATAACAATATAAGTTCTCCCTTAAAAGTACACAAGTCACACACGTAAGTACCAACACTCACACGTCAACTTTAACATACTCCTGTACTCACTAACACATACACATGTTCATACACTTACACACGTTTATATATAAACTCACACTGACAAGGACGTACACACACATTTACTCGAACCCACAAACACACACATGCTACCCAACACCGAGATTGTTGTCTGAACTTTTGATCCTCACTTACGTCTTACTTGGACTTAATTTCTCAATTAAACATTCCCTTTGGACATTTTAATTTAAGTTAATTATTATATATTCATAAAAAGAACTGGGTAACTTTTACAAAGAATTAATTTTTAAGTTAGTATTAAGGAATTACTTTTTAAAGGTGTTTTGACACATCTCATGAGACAACTGGAGTGGCACCAGAACTTAATTAGTGATCGTGACCGAATAGACTGACTACGTCTTTATCATCTCAGAGGGAGCATTCGGCAGACTAGGACCAAGAAAATAAACGTACCCAGAGAAAATCTCGGAAGAGAGAAAGAAGATACCTATCATATATGAAGACGAAGATTTTGATGTCTTCCAGGTATAGTCATTTCAAATAAAAGGATTGTTAAATGTATAAGTAACTATAACTCAACATATATACTCATGGTGTTACAGATTACATCTAACAACTTTAGTACAGGAAGGACAATGAACATAGACAAAACTTTTGGAGTCTACAAACCTCTTTAAGATAAAGAAAATGACTACCCGGTCGAGTCACATACTTTAATCCTTTCTCCAAAGGGCCCATCGTAAAGAGTCACTCCGTCTTGGAGGTAACTCTATATATACACGTCGGTCAGGGAATGTACAGTTAGGATTAAAGAAGGACGAGGGACGTACACTCGGGACACACGGAGGTCCCTAGTACTTTTTCATTCGTAGACAGTGCTTGTGAGATTATCAGAGAATTCTGTATAATTGACCTTTGAATATTAATAGAAACCGTTAATCCTTGAACGTCTTATAAAAGTTTTTGTTAGGCTCGAGGGTTCAGACAAGGACGGGTACGACGATGTCCACTGTACTTTTAACGTAAAGACTCCCCTCCACTCCAGTGTCCAAGTGTTTAAGTATAGAGTCCCAGGTCGATTGGGAGGACGTGTGAATGACTAACGAAACTGGAAGTGTGACTCGGGTGGTAAGTCCATCGTCCTTTTTCAGTTACCAAAAGAGACATAAGTGTACTCTTCATCTTAGACGTTCCCTATCTAAATATAGTCGTTAGGCCATTCACTTGTATCACCTGTTTCCCTAAGAGGGAACACACTTGGACCAGGTCGTGGTTTCGGGACGTCCTCCCGTCCTATTTAGGACTCAGACTTGACTCTATCTTTTGCCTCTACCCCAGGATCTGGAAAGTGGTTAGGGACTACGGACAGTACACTCTAACAACACCAAATTACGGTCACACTATAAAATACATGTATTCCTGACATAAAGGGTTCAATTATACTACAAGTCAGATGAAAGGTCCTTAATGTCTGTATTTAAAGTCCCAAGTCTCCACTCATGTATCTTCAGGTTAGACATTGTTTCTCACACTACTCAGACCTCCTTAGCAGACTAGGTCACGACATTGTCACACAGACCGTCGGTAACGACCTCATCTTTACAAAGGAGTTTGACACCCACACGCTTCACAACTCTTCTAAATTAATAACACTGAGATAACTAATACCTCTCTCAGAAGGGTGAATTACCATCCCTTCGTCGTAAATTCTTTTTATCTTGAAATATGTAAAGTCTATGATAAAAAATCCGAGGTCAAATAGAAGATAATAAAGACGGTGAAAGTTTATAGAATTATGACTAGGTTGTCTCATACACGAAACATGTCATGTGTTCAATGAGTGGAATTGTAAGGTAAATGTACACGGAATATAAAAGTATAGAAAACGTTTAGAACGAAATGACCATTATGAACATAAACTGAGTCCATAATTTTTTATCCATCTACTACACTTTAATCATGATTAAAACAAAGATGTTACGTGATAATTAATCCGTCGTCACAAGGGACAGGGTATACAGGACTCTGGACCGGTAATGTGAAAACAGGACCTTACTCTCATTTACTCAGAAAGACAAAGGTAGGATTATAACTCGACAAGAACATATATAAGTTAGGTGGTACAGTACCATGTCCACAGACGTCAAAATATAACGTCTGTCACATAAATGTAATTTTTTGTAAAAAAAACCCGACGAGGATCACCGTACACTCTAGAATCAAGGGATTGGTCTCTAGTTGGAGTAGGACACGGTACTTTCGTTCTCAGGCTTGGGGACCTAACGGGCCCTTCAGGATTCCCGTAGATGTATATTAATTCTAGAGATTTCCAAATAAGTTTAAAACATTAACACATTCACCTTTAAACATAAACACATTTACCTTTAAACAATCATGGATTTAAAACTTTACTTTATGTTCGGTGCATTTAACTTTACTGTTCCACGTTTTGGTTTGATTTAAATCTACACAAAATAAACTTCCTGTTTCCACTGACCATAAACTCATACAAGACCTAATTTACATGGTAACAACAATAATCGACGACGACGACGATTCAGCGAAGTCAGCACAGACTGAGACACGTCGGGGTATCTGCCGTCGGGTGGTCCGAAGGGGCAGGGACCCTAAGAGGTCCGTTCTTATGACCTCACCCAACGGTAAAGGAAGAGGTACAATAATCGACTCAGTCCCAGTTTAGGGGTGATCGGTAGACGGGGGTTTGTCACTCACTTAAATTTGGTTTACGAAGTAAAGAGACACACCTGCAAACGGAGTAAAAATATTCCTTCTATTATCACAGACGGAGTACTTAAACACTCCCTGTTTCTGTAATTGCGTGTACACAGAAAGTAGCGTCACTAAGTATGTAAAGTTCACAAAAAAATTACTAATGTGAAAGTTGGGAACCTTCGGAACTGGACTGTCCTTTAAAAATTGATTAATAAAGAGTCATCTTCATAAACATTCCAGAAGGGAACATCGAGTCAGTTATTTCTTAGACGGACGTTACGTCCTTTGGGTCCAAGTTAAGGACCCAGTCCTTCTAGGGAACCTCTTCCTTTACCGTTGGGTGAGGTCATAAGAACGGTCCTCTTAGGGTACCTAACTTCTCGGACCGCCCGATGTCAGGTACCCCAGTGTTCTCAGTCTGTACTGAATCGATGATTTGGTGTCCTTCATAAACATTCATGTCTTACAACGGAAAGTCAAATGTACCATGGACACAAGGTGTAGAGTACAAGGGTAAGTCCTGGGAGATCGAGTCTTCTGTGGGTAGTCAGTGACTCTGGACTGTCGTACCGACGACCACTAAGCCTTTATTCTTGTCAGAAGAATAGTGTCCGAGACAAACCTCAGGACCCCTTACAGAGAGAAGAAATGGTAATAGAGAAGGAAATAACGTGACCCACATCCGACTCCTGGTATCTAAACTAACAGTTCTTAGACTAACAGGGGTTGTAGAACCAAGACAAGAGATTACCTATGGTGATATGTTACTGTTTAATACCCACCGTGGTGTACCTGTCACTGAAATGTACGTCTAAAAGGGGTATACGAGCACCTCACTCGTCTCCACACGGGTAACCGTGGTGAAAGGAGAACTCACAGAAGGTCCGGTAGTGGTAGACAGGGGCCTGGAGGTCCACCCTTCTCGAATTTCACTTTCGAGACGTCAACCAAAAGGGAAGTTAATAGGACACGACCTAGCACTTGTACGACCCTTTACAACACATAGGATACATACACTGACCTTTAAACTCGTTGTTTTTGAAGTGTTTGTCTTTTGCAAAACCTGTGACAAAAAGACAAGCAGTACTGGTTTAGTCTCTGAGTAATATACGTCGTAACTATAGTAAGAGACTACAGAATACAAAACACCAGTGTTAGAACCGGTCACCGAGGTGCCGAAAATAGGATATGTCCGTGTTCGTCTCCGAGTTTTTGAAAGTGTCCTAGTTTCAGAGGAGGTATAGGAGAGGACTCAGGTCTCGGTGGTTTTGACAGGAAGAACACCACTCGTGGAAACAGACAAAATTGTGGGAAAAGAGGTAGATAATATAACAAAACTCACAAAACTTTCTAGAACTAAACAAGTAATACTTGTAGAGACGGTATTAGTGACGTACAAAAGGTCGATAATCGGGGAAAGACGAGTACTCAGCACTGAGGTCTTATAGATCCGAGACGAAACGACCCTTTTCCTTATGTTTGAGGGGATGAGAATACTCTTTCTACATTTACCATATATAAACGTGACACCCAGGTTTTGTCAGTATCCTAGTTACAGAGGAGGTGTAGGAGGGAACTCAGGTCTCGGTGGTTTTGGTAGGAGGACCACTCGTGGAAATAGATAAAGTTGTGGAAAAAGAAGTAGTAAGTATAATGAAACCGAAATTTGTTTTTGTTTGTCATAACTATAAAAAAAACAAACACTTTTGCAGACATTATTAGTAACGTATAAAACGTTGAGAGTCGAGACGAGTACTCTACACTGAGGTCTTATAGGTCCTAGACAAAACGATCCTATTCATTATTTTGTAGGACATTAGGACACTCTTTTTACATTTTACCTACATAAACCTGATACAAGTAAAGTAAAGTAAAGTATCAGTGAAGGGGGTCTCAGGATTGATTCTAATACTCACCGACTCGTCTTTATCATCCAGTCGTTCTGTGCCACTCGTAGAAGAGGTTCATTTACGTCAATATTACCATTAACATTAACTTCTATATATTCATGAATACATGACCTTCAAAGTGATCACGAACGTAACCTCCTCAAGTCTTAAATACGTGATTATTCGTAGTCCAGGATTTGTTAGACCTATGATGCCTCTTAACATACTCACCCATTAAATTTACACAGTGTCATATAAAGACTTTTTACTTCAACTGGACCTTATAATTCTTTTCCAGGTACCTTTACCTTCTCTTACGTCGTCCGGTACTGACTTTGACTTCTATTATCAAGACCTCCCCTTTAAGTCTCCCTACCATACCCCTCCCTCTACCCTCCCCCCAAGTCCTAACCCTTGTGCACATGTGGGCACCGTCTAAGTGCAACTACATACCGTGTTGGTCATGTTATAACATTTCATTAATCGGAGGTTAATTTTATTTATTTAGATTTAAATTTTTTTTTTCGAAAAACTTGGTAAGTACTTCAAACAGGTAACACAGGGATCTCTCTACGATCAATACATGAACTTTACACTACGATGTATCCCTCTACACGTACAAATTTGTAAAAGTCAATCTTTACAGGTTTAACTTGACCTCACCCCGTTTACTCACGTATTTTACTGTAAAATGGTATCAAACTTTGTTATAGAGTACTACACTTTTAACTTTTTCTGCACTTAACGTACTTTAACCCCAAACGTCTCCGTGTAAAGACAGAAAACACTACTACTGAACCCGTTCAACAGTTCTTTCTGTAAACCTCCATAACGAGTACAGGGATTTCACTACTACAAATAAAGATGACAACAACGAGTCAGTCATTCAGTAGAGGCTGAGGAACGCTGGGACACCTGACGTCGTGCGGTCCGAAGGGATAGGAAGGGATAGAGGACCTTAAACAAGTTTGAGTATAGGTAACTTAGCTACTACGGTAGGTTGGTAAATTAAAAGACAGTAGGGGAAGAGGAGGACGGGTGTTAGAAAGGGTTCTAGTCCCAGAAAAGGTTACTTAACCGACAAACGTTAAGAGACGTTTCATAGTCTCGAAGTCGAAGTCGTAGTCAGGAAGGTGACTTATAAGTCCCAACTAAAGGAAATCCTAACTGACCAAACTAAAGGAAATCCTAACTGACCAAACTAAAGGAACGAGAGGCTCCCTGTGAGTTCTCAGAAGAGGACGTAGTGTAAACTTTCATAGCTAAGAAGATACAACTCGGAAGAAATACTGGGTCGAGAGTGTAACATGTACTGATGCCCTTTTTGGTATTGAAACTGATATACCTGTAAAAAACCGTTTCACTACAGAGACGAAATCTTATACGATAGATCCAACCAGTACTGAAAAGAAGGTTCCTCGTTCACAAAAAATTAAAGTACCGACGTCAGTGACAGACGTCACTAAAACCTCGGGTTCTTTTATTTTTAGACAATGACAAAAGTAACAAAAGGGTAGATAAACGGTACTTCACTACCCCGGTCTACGGTGCTAGAAGTGAAAAACTTAGACTCAAAATTCGGTCGAAAAAGTGAGAGGAGAAAGTAGGAGTAGTTCTCCGAGAAATCAAGGAGAAGTGAAAGACGGTAATCTCACTATAGTAGACATATAGACTCCAACAACTATAAAGAGGACCGATATAACTAAGGTTGAACACTAAGTAAGTCGGGTCTTAAAGTATACCATATGAGACGTATATTCAATTTATTCGTTCCACTATTATAAGTCGAAACTGCATGAGGGAAGGTTTAAAACTTGGTCAGGTACAGACGAAGATTGAAAACGAAGAACTGGACGTATGTCTAAAGAATCCTCTGTCCATTCCAACAGACCATAAGGGTAGAGAAATTCTTAAAAGGTGTCCAACAACATTAGGTGTTTCATTTCCTGAAATCGTTTCAGTAAGTCTCGTAGTGTACTTCTAGGTAAACTTTCCTTTTCTGTATTTTCTATGTTTTTCTAGGTAAAAAACAGATGTCTCAAACCTTAAACCCCAAGGAACTAATAATAAAAAAAAAAAGGAGTAGCTCGACGAGTCAAGGACCCTAGAATCAAGGGACTGGTCCCTACCTTGGACCTACCTTCGTCCCTACCTTGGAGGAAGTCGTCTGCGAGCCTCAGGATTAGCGTTCTGACAGTTCCTTAAGGGACCTCGAGGGTCTAAAAGTTACTCGTGACACCTATAACGGAGTTTAAATCCTCTCTAAAAATGCACCAAAAGAGACATAACTACAAGACTTTGGTCACTTTCATGACTGTTAAGTTGTCAAACTTTTTGTTTTTTTAATAAAAGTTTGTTAACTATATATCTAACTTGGAACGTAGGGTTTATCTTTGGTGATAAAGAAAGAGTGTACTCTGTGAATTTATAAATGGTCTTTGACCTAATGTTACCTTCTTCTCTTTTTACTTTCTTTTTGGATGTATACACATATATACAGACACACACTAGGTACACATATATACGTATTTCAGATAGTGCAAACAATAGGTAGTCAGTCATGTAACCTTTCAATATATCATTCTTTTTAACTTTTACGGTGATTAATGTTATTGTTTTGAGTTTCACGTACAACAGATTCCTCATGCAACGGTACAATCGACGAAGAATTTTGAGGTACTTTACAAAAAAAGTAAAAGGATGAAATTAAGATAATACACCGGGATAGAGGACATTTGGGTAAGTACTTATTCCCTTTTTTAAAAGTTAATTCTTTAATCAGAAATATTTAAATTACATTATTAACTATGTAAACGACAATCTCATAAAAGAATAAAATAGATACAATCGAAGAAAAGATAATTAAAGGTTTATATTAAGATATCATATTAAATATATAAAAGAAACTTTTCAACATATGATACATAAATAATCGAAAATGGGTCTTTACTATCGTACAAAAGGTTTCCATTAGTGTCACAGTAACATGGATTATGACAATTTGTGGTGGAAATATTATACTCCTGTAACGTTGTCATTAGACAAAAGACATAGGGTAGAAAGAAAAAAGGTCTTACGAGGTTTCTTTGGAAATAAATAAATGAACGACTAAATTAATAAATGGAAGCAAAGGTGAAAAATAAAAAATTTTAAATTTAAAACTTCTAACTCCATATAAAACAAATGTTATAATACATTCAAAGTCTAGATGTCATCACCAAGTGTTATAAATTTCAAATATGAGGTGAATGATATTTTCTAATCGACATGTAGGACACGACATGCTATAAAGGGACATGAAATAAATAAAGTATGTATCAGTAAACGTCGAGAATCGGGGGATGGGAGACGGAGGGAAACCATCGGAGATCAAACAAAAGATATAGAAGTTCAGACAAGAAAAACAATATAAGTCATCAAACAAGTTATGAATTCTAAGGTGTTTATTTACATAGTATATCACAAACAGAAAGAGACTGTATAAATGATTTCGTATTATGGGAGATTTAGGTAGACACAACAACGTTCATCGTCTTAAAGTAATAAAAAATAACGATTGATCATAAGGTAACCTCTTCCGTTACCGTGGGGTGAGGTTATGAGAACGGACCTTTAAGGGTGCCTACCTCCTCGGACCACCCGACATCAGATACCCCAGCGATTCTCAGCCTGCACTGACTCGCTGAGGTGAAAGTGAAAGTACGTGACCTCTTCCTTTACCGTTGGGTGAGGTCACAAGAACGGACCTCTTAGGGTCCCTGCCCCCTCGGACCTCCCGACGGCAGATACCCTAACGTGTCTCAGCCTGTGCTGACTTCGCTGAATCGTCGTCGTCGTCGTCGTCATAAGGTAAAACAAACCATATCTATATAAGGTAGATATACATAGTGTATAAGAAATAGGTAAGTAGACAACCATTGCGTTAAACGAAAGTATAGAACCAAACATTTATTACGACGGTACTTGTAACTCCACGCGTATATTAAAACCTAATCACAAAAGTAAAAGAAGTCTATACATAGGTCCTCACCAGAAACTACTACCAGTAAGAGTGTCGCATAGGGTTGAAAAACTAACCACTATACATAAAATTTTATAATTTCTATGTACGTGAAATATGTCAGTCTCGACTTGTCTTTAAGTGTCTTACTTATGTAAAGACATCAGACATGGATCTAGTCATTTACCTTATAACGGTCCGGGAGTCTTGGGGGCTAGACAAGGAAGAGTAGACAACGAGGAGTCCCATGGGTGACGGAACTGTAGGTCGTTGTATTTAGTGAAATCAGTCAAACTTAAAATATATTTCATTCATTTGATAAGAACATAAACCGAAAACAGTAAAGAGTACAACAAACACTCAAATAACGACCCACAACAGTAACTAGTAAACAAACGTAACGACACATCCCAAGATAGTGCACTTATCCTTTGTCAATGAAATTAGTAAGGAGACAATCAACCGTATACCTAACAAAAGTCAAACCCTGATAATCCTCATCACGAACCACACATTTAGCTCTTGGACAAAACTACTCTGTGTATGATCAAAGACAACCGACATATAAATTATTACCTCAACAACCCACTGTCTAAATGTAAGAATGACAAAAATTTCCAACAAAAACTACACCTGATAAAAATTTCAGAAATGACTTAAGTAATATTATAGTGAGGACAAAATACAAAACCAAAAAACCGACACTCCGTACACCCTAGAATCGAGGGGCTGGTCCCTGGCTTGTACATGAGGGACGCAACATTCCGATTCAGGATTGGTGGCCTGGTGGTCCCTTCGGCGACGTAGAAATGGAAAATTCCCGTCACGGTTTCTCCAGACCTTTTACAAACCTGGTTAAAGGTGTCAGTGTCGTCACATCCTCTATGAGAACCGAATGGTTGTAGGAACAGCTGTGAAAGACACACAAAAAAAAAAAAAAGTAAAACCTGAAGATTAACCACATACTACCAATACTACTTTTACTTCGTACAAAAGTGTATAAGTAGATAACCCTTTGAATAAAGACTTCATACATAATTAAATAAAATAGGTAAAAAGATAAATAACGAAAAAAGAATAACTAAAGATCATCAAGATATATGGACGACCTGTACTACAGTAAGAACCAAAGGAAATAGAGTACGACAGACAGAGACAGAAGGAGACAGGAAATAGAGTACGACAGACAGAGACAGAAGGAGACACACGCACGCACACACACACACACACAGTTACTCCTCCTTCACAATTGAAATTACATTTTTATAAATGAAGAGTTATTGGAAATAATCAGGCGAATTATTTTAAAGGGTAAGATTCTGATCTTTACAAACGGAAACAAAATAAAATTTTAAAAATAAATCGAAATTATAAATCTAATCGTTAGATGGTCTTAACTGAGCAACGTACGCACCTATGAGTTAATATATAAAAAGACTATTCAATTTTTTAAAGTTAAATAAGTCTATACACTGTAATAAGAAAGAAAAGTAGACAAGAGTGGAGAGTGACGAGTAGGTCCAATTATGGTGGAGTGGGTACTTCGGAGGACAATTTAGACAGAGGAAGACAGAGGAGATCGGAAAATTGTCAGTGTGTCGTGGTGTGTCCACCACGATCACCATTTCTTAGGTGGACGATTGCGCCTTCTGTTTTCTCTACGTCCAAACTAGGGGACCTCCTCCCTTAGTGTTGGGTGAGGTCACAAGAACAGACCTCTTAGGGTACCTGCCTCCTCGGACCACCCGATTCAGGTACCCCAGTCTCTCAGTCTGTACTGACTTCGTTGAATCGCGTCGTCGTGGTGTGTTGGTTTCAGTCAAACCCATAATCTTTAGAAGTCACTTAAAAAACGAGTCAATGAGGGTTTTCAACTTCCCTTTCCACATGGAATAATCCTCTGTCAAGAGGTACTGGGAGAGTAAAATGAAAAAGTACAGAATATAGTCGAAGACAAGACCTAATGAAACTTTCCTAAAAATATATTGGAGGAACTTTATACCGTCATCACAGACAGAACCCCTGTTCCCGTCTAAGTAATAGATTGATTATATTATTTATTTTACAGAAGGAGTCTTCGTTTCCGACTATCTACATGAATGTTAGGTGTGACCTTATAATCCTAAAGAATTCGTATTACAAGAGGTAGACACTGTGTCTGGGGTGACACCCACACCGTAGGGGGACCCGAAGAAACGTGTTGGGGACACCCCGAACACCCTTGTTTTCCTTGGTCCACACTTGAACCTCGAGAACGACGGACAACACGGTGTGTATTATTACCGAAGACAGAGTCAGGGTCCGTAGAGTGCAGAATACGGTCGTAGGTGCTTTGACCGTTCCATTGAACCAAACGTTTACCCCATTTTTAGAATGTGGGAAATGGAAAGAACTGTTAGAACCTTTACTCCTACCCCATCACTGACTTGGTTATATTGTTTCTCGGAAGTACATAATAGTGTTTTCGTCTCCCGTCGATTTATCTACTCCATCAACCCCCGGATAGAGTCAGACAAGTCCAACGACACTACTTTAAGGTCTCTCACCCATCAAGTATTTGTAGTTAAATAAAGAGAGTCAAGTGTTCCGACTTTCAAACTCTAGACCCACCGTCGTACCAGTCCACTCCCGGGAGAATACCCAACGTCTGAAGACCGACATAGAAATGTTCTGTTTTCTTCCGTTCTCTCGAGAAAGTCCGGAGAAAACTTTCCAGTAATATTGGGGTAAGAACTGGATTAGAGAAAGGTTTCGAGGTAGAGAATTATGCTATTGGAACCCTCAACTCAAAGTTATATACTTAAAACTCGTGTGTGTTTCTCTGGTATCGTCCTAGGAAACCTTTTTAAGTCGTAGGACGTAGTCTTGTATAGTCTTTAACGACACACTATACGAACACAAAGGTGTAGGGTGTCTACAAAGTCATTCCCCTCTACGTCCATCTGTTCAGAATCACTCTGTATAATGGAAAAATGAACGGAGACCGTTCACCATTCCTAAAACCAGTTCGCGGTGATTGCAGACTACGTGTTTCAAAAGTAATATATTTAATATAAGAGAAACAACCGTTCAATCTCCGGGGTCGGAGGTATCGGAGCAGATTGAACAGTAGTGTAGAGTCGGTCAACCCCATCGACTATATTGGACTGGTTTAAGTTCAGGATAAAAGGTCACTTTCAAATTACCCTAAGAAACCCGTCTAATGGTACGAGTTAGGAAGGTAGTCACTTTCTTTTTAATAACAGAGAACTTGAGGGGTAATCGGTTTCCTCCGGGTTGTGAGTGATGTGAGGACCCTGTACCCTCTGTTACAGGATTACTAAAACAATCAATTATGGAGACCGTTTCCCTACGTTGGAGGTAAATTTTCAGGGGTGACGAAATACTTGAGTCCCGGTGAGACTGTGATGGTTGTCCACGTGACGAATATTTGTCGTCATTAATCGAACGGTTATTTACGTGGAGTCCACCCGACGGTAGATACCCCAACCTATGCTGACTTCGCTGAATCGTCGTCGTCATCGTTTACGTGGAGTTTTGACTTCAGACTAGGCATCTTCGGAACGTTAAGAGGACGAACTACAAGGTTTAAACCCCTACTTAGTTAAACCTGAGGTGACGGTGGTTCCATGCTTCCCGGGGGCTTCAGGACGTAGAATATCCTTAGTGAATGAGCTCTTACTTGGGTCTGACCGAGGTCGTCGTAGGACCGAAATATCCTTATTCACCATAGATAGGGAAACCCCCTTAAAAGTCGAGATGTGATATCGGTTTCGGTGACCGTGATCATTGGGACAGGAGACTCTGGAGGGATTTACGTACCAGACTGGATGTGCCTTCCAAATCCGTTCAACTTTGGATTACAACGAGGGACCCGGCGACACCGACACGTCAGAATCACTGTCGACACGTCCTTATCTTTTGTCTACACCAGTCTGTGGACCTGCTAATGGTCACACAGGTTCACCGTGTGTTCGGAAATCACACGGAACCTGTAGGGAGAAAATCCTACACTTGACACCTTTGTTTGACAACACGACTCTCTTGACAAACCCAGTGACCAACTTTATGAGAACCAGTCCCAGAAAAGACACCTCAGACTGGTCGTAGTTCGACGACTGACGTAGATACTCGACGTCTCCGACAGAGACGTACCGTGTGAACCCTGAGAAACTCCCCCCTCCCGAAACTCCACATTGACTGTTTTAATATTCTATAAATCTCGCGTAGGAATCGATTCCTCCAAATATCGGAGGCACTCAACCGTCTCAACCCCAACCCCCTTCTAGGACCCTTATTCCTCCTTTTCTGACTTTATACGTTGCAGAGGAGGCGAGTTGGGGGCGAGGGAAAATATTCCTCGTCAAAGGATTGACCTCACCCAGAAATCGTGTCTGAGTCGATTCCCTATGCTTAAAACTCTCTCCCTCCCTCCCTCTCTTTAACTCTAACTGACTAATGCACCGAGACCCTCGAACCGGTCCTGACTTCTCTCCTTCCCTTCTCCTCTATGCATCTCTAGGCTGCTAAATTATCCTTGACGAAAGGTTTATCTTGCATGTCAAACCCGTTTCCGAACGACCGTACTTTTTCGTACTACACGAGTTCGTCAATTAAAAGGTCTTGACGACTTCTCATTTTTCCCCTCCACCCTCTGTCCGCAAGTCCTTAGTCTAGGTGCATACTCCTCGCGACCCAAAATGGGTCTCATTCCGTTCAGCGGTGGAAAGAGCCCCGGAGTCGTTTTATTTCGTATTTAGTTTCTGTGTGAGAGAGGAGGAGAGCGTGTTTCCAAGTCCTCAGGTGAACGGTCGTTCTCCTTGGTGACAGAGGGTTTGGTTTTGGACGCCTATCAAGAGCAACGGGGCGGTTACTGCAGTACGTAAGGATCGCTGCGTCCGCGTCTTCTTGAGCCTCCGCTCGACTGAATCGGTGGAGGGTTAGAAGGAGGAGTAACCGATCTTCGTTGACGAGCAGATCCGGCGATAATCGCCGCTGCATCCGCCCGGGTTAGAACCAGCGATTCTATGGTGCATGAAGGCAAAGGAGGAGGGGGAGAGGATGCCGTTTGAATTAGAGCAGTGAAGCCGGTTACCGTTTACCCGCCATCCGCCCTGGAATAAACAAGCCTGGTTTCTTTGCGTCCGAGTCGGGCCCTATAGCGCCGGTTACTTACACCCCATCGGGGACATTTCACCGAGCCCGCAGGGGTGCGGAAAGAAAGGAGGAGGGTCGGGTTGGGGAGGGATAGGACCAAAATCGTGCCGCGACCGGCGTCAGAACTGTCCTTGCCCTGCCCGGGTTCTACCGCCGCCGGCTACCGCTGCTGAGCGAGATGGGGTAGCGCCACGAGTATCTGCTCGAGGCGTTGCTCCTACAAGTCCAGGCCTTCGTTGCCCCTGAACTCCTTCTTCCCTTTCCCCTGGACCCCCGTGCCCGCAGGGAGCGCCTGTTCCAAGTCACAAGCGACCCTCACCGCCTTCCCCGCCGCAGGTTAGTCGTAAGGCAAAAGTATACAATCCCAGGGGCCTGAGCTTCTCTGCCGCGGGCACTAACCCACAGCCGGGTCGCCTCCCGCCCTCGCTTCCGGTGGAACCTCCCAGGGCCCGGACGGTTCACGCGCGCCCCGGGGCCCGGATGCTCCGGCGCCGAGACCTCTCTCAGCTGGCTAACCCAGCCCCTCTCCGCTTCCTTGCCGAGCCACTAACCGCCGTCGTCGGGAACTTACCGCGGAACCCCTACGACACCCGCGCACTGAACGAGGCTCACCCCCTCCCCGGCGGACTAACCACCCCCAGGCCCATCAAAAGTGGGAAGTGCCAAAGTCGCCGATTCCGAGACGCGACACCCAATTTGAAAGGTTTACCTCTGACTCTGTACTTCTGACTGAAATGTCAAGGACGGGAGGGTGAGAGGTCAAAACCACATCTGGGGGCTTCCCCTCCCCCCCCCCGCTTTTCGAGTGAGGGTTTCACCCTGGACCGGTTTAAGTCCATGCTTAATGCTCCACCTTTGAGCGGGGGGACGGTCCTAGGAGGGCAACTCACCTCCCACCCGTCACGGGATTTGCCTGATTGTAAAGATTACACATCCTCGCCCTCCAAGTCTATACACTCGGGTCGTCCGCTTCATAACTCTCCTCCATCCCAATCCCAAACGGATAGGGTCGGGACGGAGAGTGGGCTCACTGGAACCCGGCTAATGAAGTGGCTAGACCCGGAAACAAAAGGTATTTGATACCGGATTATTATCAGGACCACAGTTACCCTCCAACATTCCCCGACTTGCTCAATTATTATGCTCAGTATATCTTGCCGCGGGCCCGACAACATTCCCGGGTCATTTACAATCGACATTAACACCCCTCACCACTAGCTTCTCAAAGATATGAGGGAAACCCGGAGTCAAAGGGGTAAATATTTTAACACGCCCAATGTGACCGGGTCGGAGACACCAAACCCGAGAATACTGGCATCAAACCCTCAGTCTTGTCGTTCCGGTCGCACCACCGACGTGTCACTTACAGCTTCACCACCGTCTACTCCTAATTAGGTCTCGATCTAGTTCACTCCGGACACCTGGTCGTTCCGTTTCTGAAACCATTCCACCTCCTCGGTCACGGTCCGAAACGCATCTCCTTACTGTACGAGGACTCAAAAACGACAGCTTATCCCCGGTCCGTCCTCGTCTCTCTGGAAAGACCTACGGTGACGTTTCGTCGTGGTCGTGACCGTCCTAACCCCCATAGAACTTTTCCTCCCAACAACCCTAAACGACCACCAAACCTACGTCACACCACTCACTACCTCCTCAGTTCTACTGACTCTAAACTTACGGTCGTGATGGCCACGGGAGGGACACACACGACCCGGTCAGTCACGGAACGGACAAGACCCAGGTCTAAGGAGTAGACATTCCTTATTACTACTCACTCCTTCGTCGTAGACGGACCAACCCTCCAACGTCACCTTAATTGGGGAATTCTTCCGTAAGTACTACTGGAGTAAGTCAACAGTATCGTCAAATACCAAAATATAAACCTCTCACTTGAAGTTTCTTTAACGAAGGAATAGGTCATTCTTCGTCACTGACCCAACGTAACAGAGTCCCCACAAACCCCGTGGTGCAAAGAATTTTACACCAAGTGACCACCTCTCTTGTCCAAAGACACAATGAATGTGACAGACGAAGTCAAAAGAGTAGATACTTCACCCTTATCCCTTAAGGGACCACCAGGTCACAGACCTTGAGCTGTGAAAGTGACATAACCCAAGTGACGTAACCCGAGTCTGAAGTCAGACACCAACCCCTTGATCCCAGGGCGTTCGGCACGTCACCTATGGAGGGGGGGGGTGGTTTCATTATGAATCGTAAAGTATCCGTACAAAGTTCCTAATTTATCCAATCATGTTCCTTTTACGAATCTTGTCACGTCCTGTACAAAATTCAAAAGTAATTTAAATCAGACGACGAACACCATTCTACTCCCGAAGTAGAGAGTTTCCACTCTACGAAGTCCTTAAATTTTTGACAAGAGAATTACCAATGACATCTCGTCACCCAGAATTGTCCAACAGTGCTGACCACCCCCCTCTCGACGTTCGTCATCGATCCGTACGAGGGGTTGTAGGATGTGACGGGTCCGGGAGGGAAGTGTTCCCTACCAGGTCGGGGTCTCCAGTCAGCACGGCTCCGACTCTTTGGGACGACAGACGGTCGGACGATTCACGAAACACACACAAACAACTCAGAAGTGTTTTCTTTAGACTCTATCCACGACCCAAAAAAAGGTCATTTACTAAAAACTAACAGTCTAGAGTTCGGTGTCTCTTTTATCATGGTTTAGGTCTAAGTCGTCAAATTTTTTTTTTAAATAGTATAAAAAAGTGGACAAAGAGTAGGAGGAGGGGGGGTGTGTGAAAAAAAAAAAAACCGACTTCATAAAATTTTTATTTAGGGTATGGGGTCTATGAAAGAGGATGTATGAAGTAATACGTGGAGATTTTGGTACCTGAAAAATTTAAACCGACACGTCACGTCGTACACCATAGAAACAAGGGGTTGTTCCCTAGTCTGATCACGGGGGACGTAACCTTCGTACCTCAGAATTGGGGACCTGGTGGTCCCTTCAGGATTTTGTTACCTGTAAAATTATTGGTGTTACTGTAATAGTATGTAGTCAAATCAAGTCAACGAGTCAGCACAGGATGAGAAACGTTGGGGTACCTAACATCGTACGATCCGGAGGGACAGATAGTGGTTGAGGACCTCAAATCAGTTTGAGTACAGGTAACTCAGTCACTACTGTAGGTTGGTAGAGTAGAAGACAGTAGGGGAAGACGGAAGTTAGAAAGGGTCGTAGTCCCAGAAAAGTTTACTCACTCAAGAAGTGTAGTTCACCGGTTTCATAACCTCGAAGTCGTAAAGTCGTAGTCAGGAAGGTAACTTATAAGTCCTAACTAGAGGAAATCCTAACTGACCAAACTAGAGGAACGTCAGGTCTCCTGAGAGTTCTCAGAAGAGGTTGTGGTGTCAAGTTTTCGTAGTATGTACTGTTTCAAAAATGTCACTATAAACTACAGTAGATTGTTAACTAAGTATGTGTATTAGTCTAAAAGGACTAACAAGGTCTTCACAGGAAAATGTTAACCGAGGAAATTTAGTCTAAGACTTAGAAGTAAGACTTACAAACCAGTAACAGTGTGTTGGGTCATTTATGACTGTATCCTGAATCGGTTTTCGTAACCCAAAGTCCCGTCGTGAAAAGTGGTGGTCCGACCCGGGACACCTCTGTCTCATCCGGGCCTCCACTGTGTCTCCACCGTCACGGTACCCACCTCCGTCTGGTCCCAAAGTTCAGACCAGACCGTTGAAATACTGAATGAGTTGAGAAGACCCGGAACTAAAAGAACAATTCACTCTTTTTCCCACCCTCTATGT
Source organism: Capra ibex (assembly GCA_006410555.1). Classification (NCBI taxonomy): domain Eukaryota; kingdom Metazoa; phylum Chordata; class Mammalia; order Artiodactyla; family Bovidae; genus Capra; species Capra ibex. The sequence continues at coordinate 445,560 of SJYO01005903.1, forward strand.
GGGCCGTCCCGACGACACTCCTAATTTACTCTATTTGACACATTTCTGTCGTCCAAGAACGTACGAGATTCTGTAAAACCCACGGGTGTGGAATCTTTTTGCTACAGAGTCCGAGGCCGAAGAAAAGACCTCGTGTATCTTATATACCCCCAAACTTCGTCTTGAGTCCTTAGTCCAACGAGACTCTCAAATCAACCACATCCCACCACCACTTCTTTCACCCAAGTCCTAGACGACACGGAAGAGACCTACTGGACGTAAAAATTTCTGAACTTTTTATAAATACGAACGACAAAAACTGCACAGGTCGGGACATGAGCCAAGTCCTTAGTGGTCGACCATTGTCAGTACGAGGAAGGAGTAGGGTCTCTGTTCAGTGGAAGGTTTACTCCCTCGTCCCTGGAGGTATTAATATTCCGGCCCATTTGACGATCCCTTCCTGAGCAAACACGACGCCAAAGGTTCCTCCACCCCTCTAATGAAAAAAGAAAAGATAAAGTCCAATTGATAAAGAAGGGACGAGTTCTTTATTTTTATGTACTCTTTATTACTATTCTTATTACCAATGTGAACACACGAACGAAGTACGGTCCGAGATACAGGAGAAATAAACTAATAGGGTCGTTAGGACACTTTGTCCGTAACAACACTATTGGTAGAATGTCACTCCTTTGACTTCGAGACTCCATCGGCCCTAAATGGACCCCTGGAATCGATTAACCACTTCGGTCTCACGTATGAACAAGTAAGAAATGAAATTTTTTTTTTTAGTTCACGAGGTCTTTATCTCTAACACCAGCAGTAAAGTAAGAGACCACTACGTCTTGAAAATTGTGGGTAGACGGACGTGTGTGGGTGTGTGTAATATAAGTAAATTTTTGTACTAAGAAGCACTTTACTCCACCTTCCTACAATCCTAAAACATCTTCAACTTCTCCGTGAACACAGTGAGTTGATCCGCAAAGGTCCCGACTCCGAACAATAATTTCGTCGGTGGAACGTCGCGGACGGTGGGGCGAGTAAGGGTCGGTGGCCGAGATGGTTTGACATTGTCAACCCTCGTATAAGGGGGTCCAAGAAAGGAAGAGACGGACATCTTTATCTACACATCGGAACTAAAATTTTTTAATTAGGTCGTAAATAACCCGAGAAGAACAAACGGTCCGGTACGGGACCCTAAACCTCAGTGTCTCACGTCTTCTGTCTTAGGGACGGGAACACTTCGGGTGTAAGATCACCCCTTCCTCTTTGTCACTTGTCTCTTCACCTCAACTGGGAACTTGTCGTGTCCAAACTTGACACACCCAGGTGAATGTACGTCTAATAAAGTAATCACTTATGACACCACGATGTACCAGACGGCAACCAACTTGGGTATCTACACTTTGAACTCTCCTCCCGGGTGACACTCAATATGAGTCCAAAAGTTCACTCGTCCACCGCCCGCGGGGTCGGGGCAGGCACAACGGGTTCCTAGGCGACGGACACAATCTTTACCACTCTCAATTCTACATATCTCACTACTCCGGCACGACCACATAGCCCCGTCCGTAACCACTCCGGACTCGTCTCCGGACTTACGTCACTCCCCTCGGGACAACACAGAGCCCCCTTCGACTCCTTTGTCGTACAGTCGTTCATTCTTCTGGACTGGCATTACAAACACAAGATCATCGACAACTCCCTCGATGAGACTGTCCTTAGGTCCCTCGTTTCTCCCTTACCCTTCACTCCTACTTGGACATGTGTCCTCGGTCAGCGCAACCCGGAGTATCAGGTGTCCTCTCGGAAACCCACAGTGAGTCGTACTTCGCTTCTATATGACGTACACCCTGGCATGAGACACACCAGTATAGCCCCTTCGAGACACCCAACTTACACTGCACCTAAAATTTTTCACCATCGCAAACACACCTACATCACCACTCTTCCCTCAAAAATAAATAATGCAGAGCACATCATCCGACTCCCGACGACCCCTGTTTTTGTCGGGACCGAGTACCACTATGCACACCAGCACCTTGGTACCCACACTCGTCTCTCCAAGAAGAGTAGGAGGAGGGAGAGTAGTTTCTCCTTTTAGAAAGGACCTACATGGAACCGGTCGAACAGGAATGTAGAAAGACAGGTTTTTCTTGAGACAGTAACTGACCCGATCAATCCTAATTCCAACCGGACGTCTCATAAAGTCATCGTTTATGACACCACGATGCACCAGACGGTAACCAACTTGGGTATCTACACCCTGAACTCTCCTCCCGGGTGACACTCAATATGAGTCCAAAAGTTCACTCGTCCACCGCCCGCGGGGTCGGGGCAGGCACAACGAGTTCCTAGGCGACGGACACAGTGAGTCAGCACAGACTGGGACACGCTGGGGTACCTGATATCGGGTGGTCCGAGGAGACAGGTATCCTAAGAGGTCCGTTCGTATCACCTCACCCATCGGTAAGGGAAGAGATCCCTTAGAAGGACTGGATCCCTAACTTGGACCCAGAGGGTGTAGCAACCGTCTAAGAAATGGTAAACTCGGTGGTCCCTTCGCTTCACTTTCACTTCAGCGAGTCAGCACAGACTGAGAAGCGCTGGGGTATCTGACATCGGATGGTCCGAGGAGACAGGTACCCTAAAAGGTCCGTCCTCATGACCTCACCCCACGGTAAAGGAAGAGGTCTCCTAGAAGGGATGGGTGCCTAGCTTGGGCCCAGAGGACGTAACATCCGTCTGCGAAATGGCAGACTCGGTGGTCCCTTCGGTTCCAACCGATATTCATTATCCTTCTGAGACTTATTTACTATGAATTTACTGAGTGTAGTTATTCAGACCGCCATCAGGTTCGACCACACTGTAATTCACAATCTTAGGGTCCGAGTATGTGCAACAAGACACAGGAGGTAGGGCGGGAGGGGTCAGGGTCCAATGGAGTTCTGGGGTTCTACCAACGACTTCGGGGTCGATAGTATCCGAGTAAGGTCTGTCCCTTCCTTCCTACTTCTTACACTGGGGGTAGAGGGGTATTCTCGTGAAGATCTTCAGTGTGTGTGGCAAGGGTGAACCTAAAGTGACCGGTCTGTAATCAGAGTACCAGTGTAGGTTTACGTTTTCACTAAAATTTTATAGAAACGTCCCTGAGTGTACGTGTCTACCTTTGGTCTCCAGGATTCGACGTCATATCGGGTCACGTCCTCGAGAATTGGACCCCAGGTAGACCGTAAGTCCCGTACCGGTACTGTAACCTACTCCTTCTATTGTAGTCCCTCATGGACACACGAAGGATGAGTCTAAAGTGACCGTCAAGTGTAAGTGGCATAAATCAACAAAAATACAAAGACATACAGACAGAGATATATGTAAATTAGAAGTCGACTTTTCTACGTCCCGAACACTATGAATTAGACCTCCGGGAAAACGACGGTCCGTCCACTCGCTCACCTGGTGAAGTTCGGGTCCACCAGGTTTCTGGGTCACTGTGACATACTTTTCACCCCACAAAAAGACTCCTCTCCGGTGGTATCGTAAAGAAGTCCGACAGTAGTGACACCAACGGTTTCTCTCAGAATCGCGGAAGTTGGCCTCCCCCACGTCCCAGGGTCCGTGAGAGGCGGGAGAAGTCTCAGATTACCGGACCCCTTCTCGCCCGGTTCCCTCGGGAACGACGAGGGGGAAGCGGTATGAGGGAAGAAAGACGAAAAGGAGACCCCTCCTCGGGCCGAACACGAACCCGACCACTTCGACTACCCGGATGGGTGGTGACCCCGCAGCGGAACGGGAAAGACGTGTCCTCGAGTACCGACGTCGGGGTGACAGTCCGACCTCTGTGCCTTCCCTCTAAGGGTCCACCGGTCCGGTGGACTCGTCGACCCCAACCCAGGACCGGGTGAGTCACGAGTAAGTCCGTCGTCAGACGTGGGGGCTCAGACGGAGGGACGACCACCTTTCCTCCGTAAGCAGGACAAGGGGCCCTACTCCCGTAGTCTACTCCAGGACTGTGATTGTAAGACTCGGACTCCGGACGGAACACAATCGTCTCCCACACTAAAGTCCCCACCGGTGCTGTTTCGTGACGTTGAATCCACCGACGTTTGTTGTCTTTCCCAAGAGAGAGTCGCGGACCTCCGGTCTCCAGACTCTAGTCCACAATCGACACAACCAAGAAAGTCCTCCAAGTTCTTCAGGCTCTAGTGTCACAACCGACATAACCAAGAAAGTCCTCCAAGTTCAGTCTCTAGTTCCACAATCGAAACAACCAAGAAAGTTCTCCAAGTTCTTTAGGCTCTAGTGTCACAATCGACATAACCAAGAAACTCCTCCAAGTTCTTCAGACTCTAGTACCACAATTGGTATAACCAAGAAAGCCCTCCAAGTTCTTCAGACTCTAGTGCCACAATCGACATAACGAAGAAAGTCCTCCGAGGCGCGGAGAGGGGTCGAAGTTCCCATACGGTCGGTAAGACCTGTCTAAGGAACCGAACACCTGTGTCGGGGTCGAGGGAGAGACAGAAGTGTGCCGGAAGGGGAGACACAGAGAAACAGAAAAGAGGACAGAGAACATTCAGTGACGACAACCTAAAGCCCGAGCACAGAAACGAAAGGAGAGTGTGGGGAGAATGTGAATCGTGAAGACTGTGGTCTACCGAAAGGGGTGAAGGACTAGTTCGTCAAGAACCGTTGTGGACGACCTACAGGATGTTAATCGTAGTTTCGTCCGGGGGAGGCACCGAAACTAATAAACAATCTTGTCGAGTGTCTGGCACTCCTAAGTGACCGTAAATGGTCAAACAATACATTATTTCCTACGTTATTTCTCAGATCTACTTGTCGGTGCACTTCCCTACGTCTCCCGCTCCAGTTCCCTTGAAGACAGGGGACTTCAACCCCACGTAGTGGGAGCGTCATACACCCCCACGTGGGGTTCGGGGTATGAGACTCCAAAGAATGTCTCCGAAGTAGTGTACCTGCACTGACTAGTAGGCCAGTCACGGGGAGAACCCCCTTACCCCGAACCCCGAGTTTCGAGGGTCGAAGACTCGTACCGAACGAGAGACACCACTGGTCGGGGTAGGTCCTCGGGTCGGTCTCAGTGGAGTAATCTTGTTCTCTGTAAGGGTAGTAGGTCCTTTAAGGTTCCTTAAAACCCCGAGTCATAGTCCTTGGTCTTAGCTTTTAGTTTGTAGTCTTGTTCTCTACGAGGAACACAAGGACAGAGAATCTTTCGACGTCCCCAAATCCTCGGTCCTTGATCCCTATCTGTGTGCGAAAAGATTACAACGTGTCGTGACGGTGGTGGGGACCGGGGTTTAAGTCCTGTCAGAGCTCTACGAATCAATGTAAACGTATAAAGTGTCAGTGGTGATGACTCCCAATCCTGACCCTGCATGGAAAAACGTCAGTGACAAGTTGAGTGACACGATCACCTTAATGATGACGATTACAATCAGAACAAAAATATCGTCACAGTAACATTATAACAAACAAGACAATAGTGATGACAATTGGTGGTAGATGGTAGATTGGGTAGCGACCCAATGTCAGGGGCGAGGGACGGTGTCTCGAGACACTGGGAATCTTCCCTGAAAGTGAGGGACTCGGACAAACGAGAGGACCCCATCCCGGACATTGGGAGACAGGAGTCGAACAGCACTCTCTATTTACTCTGTACGTCGACTCATGAGACGGACCCTGACCCGGGTCGTGTCATTCGACCCTTACATCGACGACGACAATTCTCGTGTTCCACCTCATACAATCACCACCACTCGGTCTCTCACCCGTGTCCATCCTCCCACCCCTTGAACCCGTACGTCCGTATCGTAGTCTGTCTCATTAGGACCTTTCACGACTTCCCCCACAACCGAGTCACTCTGGGCAACTTATGACAACGACTCCGACGACGACATTAAATTGTCGAGTTCCAGTGTGTCAGTGAACCATCCGGACGTAATGAGTCGTGGGATGTGCACGAATCGCTCCGAAGGTCACCGGCTGACCCAGGTTTTGATAGTGGAATTCACACCCGAACGATTGTAAGAGGGAAGTAAAAGAAGAAGAGGAGTAATCGAAGCGGAATTGTCGTAGTTCTTCGACAGGTGGTAACGGAACCGGGAGCCCCAACTTTCCTGGGCGTCACTCGAAGACGGGAAGGAATGTCCATGTCACCTCAGGACCCCGGGTGCAACTCACCCCCGAAGACCCCCACCAAGGACGGTCTATCCTCTCTTTGGAGAGACACTCAAATTGTCTATCACAAATTCACGGCACACGACCCGCGACCGCGTCCCTGACTACCTTCCCCCAGACTTCCGTCTACCTCGGACCAAACTTCAATCTTCGACCACTGAAATCCGTTTAATGAGGAGACAAGGTATCTCAAAAATACATACTTTGTCCGTACCAGTAGTACACGATATCGCAACTACATTTGTAATTTGCTATTATTATCATTATCATCGATGATGAATGATATTTGACTACTATACGGTCTATCACAAGATTTGGGAAAGAGCACTCTTGATTCAAACAAGTGTCTCGAACACGAGATACGGTGGTAGCAACAGTTCTAATAGAGTGTCCTCGAAGAATTCCGTTACTTCTGATGACGGGAGTAAAATATCTACTCCTTTGACTTCATACCTCTCTACTTCACTGAATTAACCAGTACATCAATCCTTCACTGAGTCCTATAGATAGTTCAGGGCGACCGAGACTTGAACTGTCATACCCACCAGAGAGAAGGGATCGTAGCGTGTGGATCAGTGAGCCAGGGTGGGGGCGGGGCGGCGGCGGCAGAGACGGGCGGGTCCATCTCCCACCGACGGTCCAACTCCTTCGCCTGACCTCGTGCGAACAAGGGGTCCCTTTCAGTCGACACCCCGCCCTGACATTGGGGAACACGGAACAGGGCGTCTATGGTAGATGCTACTCCTGCTCCAGGAGAACCGGGACCGCCTCGTCGACCCGTGGAAGTGGTGAGACCAGCCTCCGGGGCTCATACACGTGACGGACGACCACTCAGACCTTCGACCGCCCCNACCACTCAGACCTTCGACCCCCCCCCCCCCCCCAGGACGGGCGGGGACCCCCCAGTCTTGGTCCTAGGAGCGTCCCTCCCCTCTCACGTCCGGTCCGGCCCTAGTAGAAGAGACCTGTCTCCCCGGAACTAGTAAGTGAAATTGGGTCGTCCAGTCGTCCGAAAATGATATAAACTTGCTTTTACGTGGACAGAAGGAGTGACAACTGACCCGTACACACTCGTCACGGTCCGGGGTGGACCGGGAGACGCACACTGCAAAAGTCAACCCTCAGTCCGAGGTGAATGAACGACCCACTGAACATTCAGTGGACTGAAGAGACGACAGGAAAGGAGTAGACATCTTTCCCTCAGGAATCTTGAATACAACTCCTGGTGGAGTTCTTCGGAATCACGTCATGAGCCGTACATCACTCGTGAGTCTCTACAGTCGAGGCAACAGTAGGACAGGTACGAAACTCCATCTCTGTCGGTATGACAGATGCCGGCATGGTGGGACCTGCGCGGGCTAGAGCAGCTAGAGCTTTCGATTCGTCTCCAACCAGGACCAATCATGAACCTACCCTTCCGTCAGTGTGACGATCACTCACCGTCTCGACCCTAAGGTCCCAACAGGGACACTGAAAAGGACTCAAGGACAGGTACACTGGGACACAACCCACTACCATCTCCAATCTCTACCAGTCTATGACTCTCATTGACGACAAACCCTCTTCCCTTCCCTCCTCCGCGAGGTCAGGACACCGGACCCAAATTTCTTGGAACCTCCAACGAGCCAAAAGCGACAAGGAATCTTGGTGGGACATTAAGACAGAAAGCACTAGGGACTTCTGTGTCGAAGTATAAAACCGTAGACGAGAACTACCGCAAAACATCAATCAGACGTCCGAAAGAAAATCAGACGGCATAAAAATTACTCTAACATTTTTTAAACAAGAGCTAAAAATTTAAAAAAAAGTACGACTCAATCATCATTAATCACTGGTAATAATCCTTAATTATCATGGTAATAATCCTTATTACCACTATTTATCAATGATAATAATTCTTCGTCACTGACAAAAGTGGTGAGAAACTGGTTATTGTAATTCATGTACGTATGACACCACGTCGGTAGCGATGACAAGTAGAGGTCTTGAAAGGTAGAAGGGGTTTCTTTGACATGAGTAGTTCGTCATCGAGGGTTCGAGGAGCGTGGGTGGGGGTCGGTGGAAAGGTGACCGACAGAGAGACTCAGACGGATGTCTGCGTGGAGTCTTTAACACCCAAATCAAGGTGTGATGGTATTATTTCTTTCACTTACAACGTTATTTTACTCAGTGTACTTAAAAAAACAAGGGATCACGTATATTTGCAATACTAATGTGAAATGACAACAGATAATTTACACGTCATTGCAAGACAGTTTTTTTTTCTATGTATAGAATCAATTTTTTATGAAAGAGTGGTTTTTTGTGATTGGTAGTGGATTCGGAAGTCGTCAACATCAGAAAAACATCGTCATTGTAGTTTCTAGTGACTAGCGTCTAGTAGTATTATTTATGTAATTATTACTTTTACAAGCTTCATAAAACTCTTAACAACTTCACACTGTGTCTGAGTTTCACTCGTTTACGACAACCTTTTCAGCTACAACTATCGGAACTACCTACGTGCCAACGGTGTGTGGAAGTCGAACATTTCGCACCGTGGAGCGCATTCCTTCGTCTGTAATACATCGGAAAACACTTTCGGAATAACGTAAATCATACCGCAGAAGTTCCTCAAGTAGGCGTGACTTCGAACACAGTTTACTCTAAAGAAAAAGTGTACATTCTCGGACCGGGAAAATCGACGAAAACCTTTGGGGCTCTAAACGAAAGGGACCGGTACAGGGGGACACTGTCAACCGCCTCGATCTTCGACCTTCGTCGAGACGAGGGACCTAACCTACGAGAGGTCGGTCAGAGACGGGGACGACAGGGGCGGACAGTGGAAACGGGCAACGACGTCAGTCAGTGGACGGACCCAGGACCTCTGTAGAGGTCAATAAAGAAAGACGAAAGACAGGGACAGTCCGTCCAACCTGAAGTCTGGTGTTCAGAGGTGGGTGTACAAATAAACTTGTCTAATCCTATTTTTAACTCAGAGGGAAGAAATTCAGTCATTAAGAACGTAAGGACGAGACACGATCCTCCAGACGACCCGAGGTCCACTGGGGTACCAGTCGGTCAGTGTACAGGGATTTCCTTGTACTAGTGAGGTCCGGAGCGTCATTGTTCTCAGAGCTCGGGGTCCAAGGGGTCATAGCACTCTAGGACCACACCAACGGACAGGTGTGTCGAGACGGGAAGTCGGGAAACCTCCAAGACCTCGGTCGACCGGGCCAAATCTAGGACCGAACAGGGAATGTAGAGCCCTTTCAATGAATCGGACCGACACGGAGTCAAAGGACAATCAAATCTTACCTCTGTCATTGTCCTGGACGAAGTATCCTGAGTCCACTCAATCTTGGTCGTGGCGACCTCGACACCGGGACGATACTTGTACATCATTTATCTGTGACGGCAGTTGTACTCAGTAATAATGACGTAAACCTCTACGGTCCCTGTCGACACCGGGAGAGTCTTCCACTGTACATATCGAACCCCCAAACATGTGGGGTGACTTCGTGGAAGTTCCTGGACACGCACTCCAAGAGACAACACTAAGAAGTCCCTCCTCTGTATCCCACGTGCGCCCGGAGACCACTAGTCCCTTTCGGACAGCCTCCTCGACTCAGGGACTTCCCCACGTCGACCCTGGAGACCCCCCAACCCCCCCTCGACACGCGACTGGACAAGACGGGGTGTCGGCGGGAACCTCAGCGACCGGTGCCACCTCCTCTGCCACCACGCCCTATTCCGTCACCTCAGGGACGCCCGGTAGAGCGTGCTCGTGAGGGGGAGGCTGGAGCTCCGGGTGAAACACGGGGACCACTTCGCCGACCGCCCGCCGCTGACCAAGTGGAGGGCGTGGAGTCGGACGCCGGAGAAGAGGCAGACGATGGGGGCGCACAGGTCACGGCAGTTCCGCCTCGAAGCTGTCACTCAGGGGGCCGGCGACCCGGGACCGCTCTGGGGTGGAGGGCGAAGACGAACCAGGGGAAGAGAGTTCGGAGTCCGAGACAATGCGGGTAGGTCGAGGGTCTTCGGGGACTCGAGACGGTCGGGAGTCTCTCGACCACACACCTATGCCGTCCCACAGTCAGGTCCGTGACGGAGGACGAGTAAATCCTTTACCTCTGTTACTACCAAGAAGGAGGGTACCCAATAAATTCACTTAATGACACATATTTTGCGAATCCTTTCTGACCATGTACCGTCCACGGGTCGGTCACTGCACGCCACGTCAACATCCGGACAGAGCCACACCGTCTACCCTCCGGCGGCGGGGGTGGTGGAGGGAGGGAGAACCGACTTGGGGTCCTTTAACGAACGTGAACTCTAAACCGGACACCTTCTTGGTCATAAAAATTAACTTAATTTTAGAGGGTAATTACACACAAAGGAGGAGAGGACCCGAGGACAGGAAGGTGGTAACAGGACTTGGCACCCGTCGTGCGGGTCGGGGACTCGGTAGTGAGGCCGGTCCTGTCGTCGTACGTCGACGAGCATCCACGAACCTCCCGACAAGACCCGGGGAACGCAAAGAAATTGACCTTCGTCAGCCACGACCTTTCCTTTGCGAGACTCTTCGAAGTCACGTCGGAGAATCGATTCGTCAAAATACACCAGTGTCATTATCTATCTTAGTCGTCGACGCCGAACGACATCTGGACGCGTGTCTCTCTACCGACCCACAGAGAGTGTGCCGCAGAACAAATTTGGAGTCGCCGGGTCACCCCACCCAAGACAATAGTCAAGGAAGCACATCCAGACCCCTCTGAGTCTCCGACAGTGAACCTAGTCCTAGTGAACCCGTTTCGGTCCTCGACGTCCCGACGGACCCTAAGGTCCCAAAGGAGGAGGACTCGGGGGAGATGGACGGGTCCATGAAGGCCTTGGACACGAGTCTACTGTGGGGGTACCACGCCGCCCGGCGTCGGAGATTCGACCCCCTCAAGCGGTTCCACGACCTCGACCTGTTGCAGTTCTCGCTCTAGTAGGGGTACAAGAGGTTGGACCGGAGACTGCTCGTCCACCCCGGCGGACGGGTGGGGAGAGGACGAAGAGGGGCGCCGCCTGGGGCTCAGACCCCTCCTCCGGGCCTCGACTACCCCGAAGACGAGGGGGAGGAACAAGGGTAGGAGAGGGGTCCTGAGCCACGCCGACGATCGCCACCTCCGTACGCACTTGTAACGGGTCGAGGACGGGGTCCTCCTGGACCTCCGGGACCACTACGGGTGGGACGCGGTCCGACGACTCCTGTTCAGGACCGCGCAGGCAATGTACCACCGACTGTTCAAGTGCCTCCACGCACGTCCCCGACATCTGTCTCAGAGTGCCTGCCCTTCTACCTCCGGAGTCCTTCCTCGCCCCGGTGTACCTCGACCCCAAATCACTTCGGGTCACCCAGTAGGTCCGTAGTTTCGTCCTTCGAGAGAACAGTAAACCAATCGAGTGGACTGTTGAGACCAACCAACTATCGCCGTCGAACTTCACGAAGGAACTCTAAAGACTCCGGTTGAATTCCAAGACACCCCCTTGGTGTCCTCGTCTCTTCCCATCGCACACACACACAAGGGCTGGATGCTTGGAATAGAGGAAAGTGCCTCCGCAGAAACGAGCCGGTATCCGCCGGAGGAGGAGGGACGTACAATGGACACCCAACACAAGAGTAGAGGAGAAGAATATTCGCGAAATCTACAAAACCGAATCTCGAGTGGAATTACTGGAATAAAATTGGACAATGGAGAAATTTCTGGGACACCGGTTCATATCAGTGTAAGACTCCATGACCCCACCCCTCAATCCCGCAGTCACATACTTAAAGTCCCCTATGTCAAGTCGGGGTTTTGTACCGGGTTTACAAACTCACCAGTCTCACTACGACAGTTCGTCCGTCTTGTCTACGGTGCAGAGACTCCTGTCACGAAAAAGGTACCTCAGCGTTACCGAGTAGTGTGTCTGTACAAACAGCTCGAGGTCGAGTCCCGACCCACAACCCCTGGGTCACTTAAGTCGTGCAAGGACCCGAAGTTCCTTGTCCGTCGGACTTCCCTCTTCCAGTCGACTCTGTCCCTTACGTCACTCTGCCACGCCGTCCACGTCCCGACCGGCCACCCGCACTTTCACGGCTCTGCTCCTCCACGACGTCGTCCATGACCTCCTGCTCTCTCTCGGCCCCGTCCTTGACACAGGGCACACACGTCGCCCGGACCCACCATTCTTCTCGTGTCCGTTCTTGCAACCCGTCACCGAGAGCCCCCTCTCCTTCGACCTCTCCGCCCGTCGTCCGAGGAGAGGAGCGTCAGTCCTTGGTGGGACAAGGGGGTCCGGGAGTGCTTCGTCGAAGTGCCGTCTTGGACACGTAAGAGGAACGGACCGAAGGACTCCCGACCTGGGATTAGACATGACAAAACAAAATTAATGTTTTCATCATAGCCAAGACCATTTATCAGAATTGTGTCTTTATTATGTTTACTCTTTCACCGTCACTAGTATGTAGCAATCAGAAAACCCTAGTCCCTGTCTTTTGGGTTGGGCTCATTGGACTTGTCATTCCGTCAGACAACAATGAAAATTACGTCTATCGTCGTGAAACGTCATCCATGGGAGCCCCAACTCCTTCGACTCCGAGTCTCTCCACGTCCGTGAGTAGGTCCCAGTGTGTCTACTATTCGTTCTCATTCTTGAACTCGGTCCCTCAACCTGAGGTCCCGGTGCGAACACTGGTGACGGGACGGGTCGGGGAGCCGTGGTATGTGTAAAGTAGTGACGTGTTGTCCCTTTGGCTTCGAGTCTCTCCGAGACTCTGGACCGACTCCAGCGGGGACGCCTGAGGTCCCGGTGCGAACACTGGTGACGGGACGGGTCGGGGAGCCGTGGTATGTGTAAAGTAGTGACGTGTTGTCCCTTTGGCTTCGAGTCTCTCCGAGACTCTGGACCGACTCCAGCGGGGACGCCGTGGGCGCAATGTAGAGTCGCCACTGCGGTTCCCGACGAAAACGGAGTCAGGACCACGGACATTGAAACTAAAACAAGAGTAAGTGGTTTCCACGGGCCGTTCGGGAGAGTGAGGGGGACGGGAAGGAAGTGAAGGACGTCGAGGTCTTTCGCCACCCCGGACTCTAGTGGTTCTGCCTGGACCAGGGACGGAAGGTCTTGGACTACTTTCTGACACTCCGGCTCCACTCCCGGCGGCGGAGGGTGTTCCAGTTTCCAACCACGACCACTGGTCTTGTGTCGTTCGCCCGCACACCCACCACCCGACCCACAGGCTCCCTGACGTCCGTCTTGCCCGTGGAGCCCAGAGTGGAGGGCAGTGGAGGGAGAGCGACGGGTGTCTTAAGACACTTTTAGAGAGGCGACTGACAGCCCTCTTACACTAGTACTGGGTCTAGAACGGGACGTAGTTCCATTGTCCCTCAAACCACCCTCCTCATCTCGTACGGACTTGGAAGACCTTCCTTCCACCTCTATCCCGCACGCCCCGTCGGACTACGTCTGACTCAAGGGTCGGAGGAACCTGGTCCGTCACAACCCAAATCTCGTCAGTCCTTCGGACTCCCGTCCGCCTTAGACTCCGAGCCCCGACTCGCACCACCACCCCACGAAGGAGGAGTCTCGAGTGTCGCAGAGGAGTAGGTGTCTCGAAGTTCAAACCCCGTCTCCGAGGGCCCCTCCCCGTCCCCAGTAACTTGAGGTCCGTGCGGCTTGCACATTCCGTCCGCGAGGTCAAGGGGAGCACGTGAGTCGGACCTAGCTCTCCTGTTTTCGTCCGTCACAGAACCCCAAGCATCCTGAACTCAAAGGCGTCGGTGACTGGGACACCGAGGGTAGGAGGAAGACGGAGGGTCCTCGACCACAGACTGCGGTTGGTCGTGCAGTTCAGCCGCGACCGGAGGCAGTAGTACCCGGAGAGGGGCTAGGACCCGTTTCTGTCGTGGTAGCTCGTGGAGGACGGGGAGAAGGACCGGGTCGACTTCCTGCTCCACGCCCGCGACACCCCGAGACGTGCGACTGACACCACCCGCCCTTTCGACGAGGGGTCCCAGCGGTCGTGGACGCCGTTTGCGGGTCCAGCGGTCCCTCAACTCACAGACACCCGGACTACCCGACGTACAATCGAGTAAACGAATAAACCGCAAACAAAGTGCACGGAAATAAGACATGATCAGAAAAAGGACCCGTAATGACTCTTTTTTTCCTTGTTCTAGGAAAACTAGGAGGTCCTGGAAGTCTCTGACCGTCACCTCTCCCTGTCTACCCGCCAGGGAACTGAGGGACTAGTATGTCCGCGACACTGTCCAAGTACAGATAGGTTCAAGTCCGATTCCACGAATGATCTCTGGGACTCCACGACACCTAATTTATTCCACCTCTTACCAAAGAGAGTGTGCTTAGATCCCCGTCTCCCCTGGATGTGACTCCCGCAACAGGGACGACTGGGGTCGTGGGACACCCAGATTCCACCGACGGGACTAAACAAGCCAGAGTCGACCGCACTTCCCTCTCCCGTGGCTGGTCGTCGTCCGGTCAGGAGAGTCAGTCTGGGGTCTCTCCCACGGGTAGGACAGACGACTACCGACCGGAATCCAATGTCCAGAGATCGGACACACCTCCAGTTCAACTACGGTGTACCGGGTGCCCGGAGTGGTATTCAGTGTTACAATCGTACTAGAAAAACTGTACCGGGTCCCGGGAAAAAATAAAGTCTATGACTCTCTAGTAGAGGGTCTTCGACCACCCCCCGGTCAGGAAACAAACCTTACACGGTTCAAACTTGTCGGATCGTGACAGGTCAATTATTGGGAAATGACGTGTGAACTAATAAACCAAGTAACTAACTAAAGTGACGTACGGACAAGTGGGGTGTCGAGGGTCTCCCTCTACGTCCTTTTTGATCACAGACGGGAGGTCCTTATATACTACAACCTGTTCCTTAATTAATATAAACACACGGTAAAGAATCTTCAACAAAGTCTCTAAAAACCTTCGTCTACCCCTATGTCCAAGGGGAGACACGATTCTATCTCGTAAAACTATTCGGACAGAATCCAACTTTACCGCATCTCACTTCGTCGACAAAAAAGGAACCCATTTCGTGTTTAGGAGAAACCCAAAGAAAATCACTTTCGTCCTTGGGTACCTTTAGAGTATCACCACACTTCGATTGACCTATTTACCCCCGATGGACACATGTGTGCGTACACACAAACACACACAATCAGTGGGTCAGTACAAGCTGAAACGTTGGGGTACCCATCGGGCGGTCAGAGGAAACAGGTACCTTAAGAGGTCCGTCCTTATGACCTCACCCATGGTAAGGGAAGAGGTCCCCTAGAAGGGTTGGGTCCCTAGTTTGGACCCAGAGGACGTAACGTCCACCTAAGAAATGACAGCCTCGGTGGTCCCTTCGGGTATGTACGTACATCACATTCAGGCTCGGAACGGGACCCGAGGCACACGTCACGGGGAAGAGTCTTGCGAGGACAGGAGAGGAGTCACGGGCCTCCACGCCGACTTGTAGTAGAGATTGGACCTGACGCACTTACTCCACTAGCCGTAGGCCGTTGACAGCGTCAGGGACGAGGGACGGTAGCACCTCGACCGCCTCCTACGGTTCACCGCCCACGCCGACCGGTAGTAGCTCATATACGGAGACGACCGCCCTGTCGACCACTCTCACGTCCGGACCCGGTCCGGACGACGGGCCCCTCCACCCACCACGTCGGTCCGGACCCCCGGTACGGCCCCGGGACCCCCGGCACTCCCGGGTCACCTTCCACACTCCCGACAGCACCCTCAGTTCCCCTCCTTTCCCTTCTCTCGGGGAGTCCACTTCACCTTGTCACGGACCGAGAAACGCCCCCAACCCCCACCCAAGGGACCCGAAGCGGCCTAGACGCGTCAGAGTCGGGACTAGCTAATAGAGCAGAGGACGTCCCCCACCTCAAGAAACTACTCTTTGAGTTGAGGAACACGTACCGGACCGAACACCTAGTACCACTCGTGGAGGGGTCCTGGAGACCCTCCTCTGACCCCGAGGTCTTCCCACGTCCCCGCCTAACGAACCCCGTCCACCCCCGACCCGCAGTGGGGTGACGACGGTCCATGTACCTGGTGGAGGGAACGAAAGACCTAAGGGTGTCCTCCAGTCTCATCCTCCACCTACATAGTCCAGTGGGCCCAGACGGTCCAGATCACCTCTCAGACTCCCGGTGGACCGTCTGTCGGGCTCAAACTTAGGGTGAAGGACCGACAGCTTGAAATTTGTGCAGTGAACGGTGGAAACTCGGCTGTGAGACACTTTGTATCCCACGGAGTAGGGTCAGAAACTTCCGGTAACACTCTTAACGAGTAACAAAAGTGATCCTCACCGTTTTTATTTTCAATCGTAAACAGACATTGTCCGAGGTAAGGTGAATGATTCAGTAAGTGAACCCGTTTAAGTCTTGGAGTCAGACGGGCAGATACGGAACCTCGACAACTCTTACACGATACACTTTTCTTTTGGGATGTAGATCGCGTGTCGGGAGAGAAAGAGACGCTCAAATACCCAAGAGTACACCGGACCATGGACCCCGACGAGACGTCCGCCCTCGCTCACACTGACTCAGGGGTGGACGCAGTCAGGAAGTGGAGGACTCAGAGGAAGAGAGGAGGAGGAGGGTGTCAGATACGGTAGGCACTCCGCCGGTGGTCGTTGGACTTCTTCGACCACCTCTTCAAGCCCTTCCTCACCCGGGTGCGTTGATAGTAGGGGTTCCAGAACCGGTACAGACCCCTGGGGTTGATGGACGTGGCGTACTGGTGTGAGAAGACATAGTTACACTCGCGGGTGGCCGGGGGTGGAGAGGGACCCCCTCCCCTTCATCTGCCCTCTCCTCCTTACCTCTTCCAGGAGTCCCCTTTCGACCGAACCCTCATCCTTTCACTACCCTAGACCCCGACATCCCCAATCAGGAACCCCTTGACGTCCGACCTTGAACCCCGAGGGACCAGTCTCATATCCCGGAAACGTCCACCCCTGGACGTACCCCCACTGACCCCTTTAAACCGGTTGTCTTGTCACTACCGGTCCAGACAGACTCGTGGGGGAGGAAGGAGTGTTTTATTCACTATAAATACTATGTTGCCAATTTCGTGTCAAAGATCTTAGTCTGGATGACAAATTAAGATCGAGACGGTATATAACTGACACGTGGAACTCTTTTAATGAATCACGGAGTCAAAAGAGTGGACATTTCCCAAGTATGGTTGTTAGTGTCGGGGTCTGAGGGCTCCGACACTGTAACTAGACCAATATGTCGAATCTTGTCACCAAGTATACATTACATACCACACATACATTATACATATCACACATACATTATGTATTACATACCCCACACACACACTGTACATTACATACGACACACATATATACCACACACACACTATACATACGATACACACACACCATACATTACATACCACACATACACTACGTATACATACGACACACACACTATACATACGACACACACACTATACATTTATACACTATTTATTTATGTCATCTTTCACGACTATCTATTTATGTCATCTTTCATGAACATACATCAGTACATTTATTTGGTATGTGAATTTATTTGGTGAATTTATTTGAATTTTGGTGAATTTATTTGGTGTATTGATGTTTAATTTCTTACTCTAAATTTTCAATCGTATTTTAACAAGGCCATTAGGAAAGGACACGTAGTGAGACCTCTGGTGTCGTGATTCCTTCCCTAGGGTCCCAGTCCTTAGGTCAGGGTAGGGGTCTCCTACTCCCTCTGAGACTCCTTCCCTCGACCCCACCCTGTCACACCCGACCCCCAAAAGTCCCGTCCCTCTACCACCTCACTTCTCCCACAATCCCTTGGACCCTTGAACACCTCTTGGTTCCGGGAGTCCGACCCGCTCAGACTCGAGTCTCAGGGGGACTACGAGTCGATCAAAATAGGGGTTCGGACTACCGGTGATTCACAGGGCCAGTCTCCCTCGCTCCTGAGACCCCTCAGTGGGAGACGACGAGGGACCGGACGTCCACGACAGGCTCCAGACGCCCGTCCTGTAGTGGTGGTTCGTGTACAACGGGTGGCACGACGCGTACCGGCCCCTGGGACAGCGGTTACAGGCGAAGTTGCACCGGTTCAGGGACGTCTTCTAGCCCGGGTAGGACCTGTTGTCCACTCCGGACGGGGAGGAGGTGTGTGCTAACGTAAACATAGTTGAAGTTTTTACCTAGTTCCCCCTGCGTCCGTTACCTTCACTCTTACCACCAATAAAACCCCCTTCCCGGAACACTGCGGACGTGGAGACAGACAGGTCCTGTGTTAAAGTGGGGAATCGAAGAGAGACTTCTGGCGGAAGCAGGGGGTTTGTCGACTGACGGCGACGTCTTCGTAAAGGGAGCCGGAAATGGAGGGACCCGGGGACATCCCGGCTCAGGGAGGGAGTCCACGAGCGGAGAGGACAATGAACAGTCGTTAAACTAGACGGAAGAGGGTCAGACCCGAGGTACACCCACTCTCAGTCCTCACAACCCAAAAGGTGACACAGGTGTGGACTACCCGTCATCCGGAGTCATATATTACAATGTGTTTACGTTCCGCAGTGCACCGGCTCCGAGTCTCTGCACTCCCAAGACCCAAAAGACGGGGTGGAAAGGTGTGGTGGAGTAGAGGGATATGAATAAGACCCGGGGGCTCCGGAGACAGGACCAAACACTCTAAAAGTCGGAAGGTTCATGACCAACGAGACCGGGGACTCTCGAAAGTACGTGGACACACAGACGCAGACACGTCTGTGGGTCGTCGGGGCGGAAAGACTGGGGAGCGGAAGGGGGAGAGAAGGGTCGTGCGACGTCTCACTCCAGTTCGGGCAGGAGCTCTTCGACTGGGTCCTGGTCCTGCACCTGCAGTTCATGAAACGGGTCCTCCGAGATTGACCACTCCGCAGTCCTTAGGCTCTGCGGCCGTCCTCGCCCACCCCCAGACGCTCCCGCTACGAACCGGACCCTCGCCGGTACCCGTCGCCCGACCGACGGAAGACTGAGGGCAGAGAAGGACAAGGGGGTCAAGACAGAGAACGGACTACGACCTTCTCCTCGGTGGCGGTCGGAGGTCACAGGTGGGAGGGGGCGGTCCGAGGAGGGACCCCCCTGTCACCCCCCGGAAACCGACAGTGAGGGACACGTACCAGACTGGGGTCCAGGGAAGGGGCCGTGCCAAGGAGGGAGTCGGACCCTGTAGGTGGGGGGGTGCCCCGCGTGTTCCACCCTGTCTCGTCTCTGGGACCCTCCTTCCCCGGTGAGGGCGGGAAACCCCACTCCGCCCTCGTAGGGTCCAGCGGCCGAGGACGACGACATACCCCTGGGAAGGGGTAGAGGAGGTGGAGGGAGGGAAGGAGAGCCACCAAAAAAACACAGTTAACACGACAAAAATAAAATAAGGGAACAAGGGGAAAAGTGTCTCTTTATTTCCAGATCTTTATCGACCAGGAGACCAGAATCAGTGATCTACCTCTTCCCCCGTGGTGGAGTCCCGGGGTCGGAACGTGAAGACAGACCGCTCCTGACTGACCTGAACGGTGTAGGGACAGGACACTCACTCCTCCTAAGGGACCCTTCGGCTGCCCTCACGGGGACCGGGGTCCCCGGTCGCCTCAGGACTCCACGTGAATCCAAAGTGTCTCCGACCGACTCACACACCACCAATCTCGTCCACGGAACCACGGTCTGACGGACGCAGGTCTAGGAACAGGAAGGCAATTATCGACACACCGGAACTCATCCACGGGTCAGAGTCTAACGTCCTGACATTTTACCCCATTGTCTGAGATCTAACTCGCCCCGTCCTTACTTCTGATTTGCTCCATTATGTGTGTCGCACCCGTCACTACAAACTGCGTACTCTTCTCACCCGGTCCTCGAGAGTCCTAGTAGTCCCGGTGCCGTCTCGTCCGACCCCTGACACCGATCTGTCTTGGTGACCAAGAGAGAGTCACAGACAAGAAGACAAAGAAATCATGACTACTCTGTGGACATAAAAGTCAACCCGTGTACCGACGGACCTAAGTTCCGTAAAAGTGTCCCAGAGAACTTTAAACCACACCGTAACGTCGATTTAAGCCCGGTCATTATACACTTGTCTTCACCGTACCCGTTGAAGATCTTTCACAAGGATTCACCCCTTTATTACGGAGGCAGAGGGACGACTCGGGGCCTTACACCGGACTACCGCCCTCACCCACGTCGGTAGGGTCCGGTCCTGCACTCGGGTCTTCACGTCCGGGTCGCTCCGTCGTCGCGTGCTGTCCGCCCCGGGTCCCAAGGACTACGACAACTCCGGGTGTGCCCGATGGGCAGTGGACCGCCTCAATTTGCATATTCACTGAAACCCCAAACTAGTGAACCGTTCAGTGGGTCTAGGATTGACTACGGCCCCGGTTTCTCGGGACGTCTCTCCTCGTTGTCTACTGCGTCTACCACACACATTTCAAAGTGTCTTCTGCACTGTGGGCTCACTTTAGACCGGAACGTCCCACCGTCCCTGGAACCGGAAACCACCGTCCAACAAAAGTGGTCGCTCGAGAGCACAATGGCTCAGGGACGAGAAACAATCTCGTCTAGTTTGGGACCCCCTACTCCCGCTTCCTCTGGGAGAAGGAGTGACACGATCGACTGTAAGTAAAGGATTCCTGTCCCGGACACCAAATTTGAGTCGGGTAACGAGAGGCGTGGGGAGACGGAGTGTGTGTGTGTACACGGAAGGATTTATATGTATGAACTTCCTGACTCACTCACTTCTCAAACACCCCACCCCTGCTCCCATCACATTAGTGAACGTCGTACTACAACTTACAAGACCGCACCGGTCGTCGGATGGTTATTACTTACTAGGTACCACAGGGTGAATATAAAAGGACGGAAAGTTGGGTAGGGGGTTTTGAATCACTGAACTTTGTCACTTTGCATAGTAGGGAGCAGTAAGACGTCACACCCGAACCGAGCATCCCTTCCAAGACGAAGTACACCACAGATGACCCCGACGTTGGAAGTTCCACTGAAGAAGTAAGGGCACAGACCGGGAGTCGGTTCCGGACGACATAGAAGAGGGTCGTAAACCGACGAGGTACCACCGACCTACAGAAATAGACTACCGACTACTGAGGTCTCGTCAAAGGTTCTCTTGTTCAGGGTCAAAGGTTCATGGAAAATTCGGAGACGATCGTAGTGTCCGGTTCAGTTCAGTGCACCGGTTCGGGCTCAGTCACACCCTCCCCGGCGAGTTCTACACTCACGACTCACACCAGGTAACGTTTGACACCTACATTGCCAGGAGTGCACACCAGGTCTCTATCGACTCGAGGTGACGACCACTCGTCTCCGTAGCTCTCGTATTCCTCTACTCCGACTGAGGTCCCATACATAAAACCTTTCTCGACTTCTACCTGCGAAATGGGACCTTCCGTCTTCTTTGGCGTCCCGCAAAACCGTTTCATCACTGTCGTAGGCTTAACTTCCCGTCCAACTCCGATTCTTTGGACTCTCTTAAGACCAGATTCACTCGACCTCGTCCACCTCACTCCATCCACCGTCCATTACTCCCACTGCTCCTTCTAAGGGTTCCTCCGTCTAAGCCTGAACCACTGCGGACCTAATCCCCTCATTTCCCTTCCTACGTCAGTGGAACCGTGGGTCCTAACTCTAGAAGGTCAGAGTCGTGGGCGATGACGGACCCTTTGCAAGAACCAAGGACGTTTGGGTGTGTACGAAGTCGTAGAGTCAGAACAGATATTGCACTTGGAGATGGACCTTTCGGAAGAAAGGAGCAGTGAGCAGTCCCCTTGTTCATTAAGCCACACGTCTCACCCTTTCACTCTGACTCACCGTGTCGCTCGCACCTCCTCATTCATGCATCCCCAGTCTAGGACTCCTCGAAGATTCATCGTCCCACCCCCCAGAACTTGAACAGGGACTCCCTGCCCCCGGTCATTCTGAACTCCTCTAGAAAGGTCTCAGTTGTTTCGGGCCTCGGTCCCTTCTCCGACCCTACTACCAGGACCTTCTACTTCTGGAGTCGACCCGTCACCAACTCCTGTCTCCCGTCTCCCTAGCTCCTTCACCTGAACTACGGTGAAGGGGAAAGGTTTGGTGTTCTTTAATGTGTTTCTCGTCGGCCTTCCTTCCGGACAGAGAGGACAGGAACCAAGAGTCTTATAGGTCAGAGTCGTGTGCGGACAGTAGTCAGGCGGGGACAGGTCGACACAGAAGGTCTACCTTCTTGTCGGGGTCTCACACATCCCACACACTACACCCGAGAATGTCTCGCTGGTGTGGTCTTGAGGTGTTTGGAGGGTCTCCTTTCTTTTACGGAGTTAAAGGAGACCATCAAATTCTAGGAGAAGTCGGGTCGGTTTCTGCCTTCGACCGGGATGTTCAATCTACTCCGGCTCGCCGGCACCGACCGCATCGTGACGCCCTTGGCACTACGCGTAACGTCTTTAAGAAAATACACTTAGTGACCCCCGTCTTGGACTAGACTGGACTTGATGAGATGACTGCTTTCGACTGAACCTGACGACACATCTCATAATAGGGAAAAGACACCTTATCTTTCATGTCGTCTTTACAGGAACACAAACCTTATGTACCTTATATAACTTAGTTATTATTTTTCGTAGGTGTCTCTCTTCGTGTCCGGGGCTACCGAAGTGACTCTAGACGGTTTTGTGAACGTTTCAATTATTGGTCAAGAAGAGTTTGAGAAGGTTTTTGTCTTCTCCTCCTTCGTGAAGGGTCAAATGAAACTCCGGTTATAACGCGACTATGGATTTCGGTCTGCTTTTGTTTACTTTAGATGTCTCGTAAATAGAGAATCTTTGTATCTACGTTTTTACGACTGTCGGACTTAAGTCGTCGCATATTTTTCTTAACATATGGTACTGGTTTATATTAAATAGAGTTTGTAATTTCCAAATTACAGTTCTTTTAGTTACATTATGTGGTATAGTTATTTTACGTCTCTCTTGGTGTACTAGTAGAGTTGACTACGTCTTTTTGATAAACCGTTTTAGATTGGGGAAAACACTAATTTTTGTGAGTTTGATCCTTATCTTCCCTTGGAGGAATTTGACTATTTTCCGTAGAGGTTTTGGGGTGTCAATTGTTATGAGTCCTTATTTTGTAAGAACGGTGAAGACTTCTGGTATGACCTTTAAGATCGGTCTTATAAATCAGTTCCTTTTCGTTTCCGAATGTTTAACCTTTCCTTCTTCATTTTGAAACGTCCACTGTACTAGAATATGTATTCTTTAGGATTGTTTAGTTGATTCCTTTTTTTGTGTTTTGAGGTGACAAACCCGAAGGGTCCACCACGATCACCATTTCTTAGGTGGATGGTTACGTCTTCTAAATTCTCTACGTCCAAACTGGACCCATCGGTCTAAGGGGACCTCTTCCTTTACCGTTGGGTGAGGTCATAAGAACGGACCTTTTAAGGTGTCCGTCTCCTCGGACCGCCCGATGTCAGGTACCCTGGTGTCTCTCAGTTTGTGTTGTCTCGTGTCGTGTCGCCGTTGGTACAAATCGTTCCACCCGTCCTATGTCCTAGTTGTACTTTTAGTGAACGTAATAACGTCTACTATTGTCCACAAACCACTCCTACACCTCCATGACCTTAGGAGTATGACGACTACTCCTACATTTTACGACCTGGGGGGAAACCTTTTGTAATGGTTCGGTTAAGGTGACGTTCCGTATAAGGACTCCCTTGACTTTTGCACCGGTGTGTTCTCGAGCGTGTGTTTACAACCATTCTAACAAGTGTTCCGTTTTACACCTTGGGTAAGCTTACAAATAGTTGACTACTTACCCATTTATATAGGTATATTACCTATAAAGCATCGATATTTTTATTCCTGACTGTACACGATGTTGTACAACCTTGGACTTTTGTTTGTTTGTTTTTTGGTTTTTTGCAACACGATTCGCTTTCCTCGGTCTGTGTTTTCCGACATACACCACACGAAAGTAAATGTCCTGTACAGGTCTAACCATTTAGACATCTCTGTTTCATCGACTCCAGTCGCCCATCCCCCACCCGTTACCTTTCACTAAGGAATCACCCATAGTCCAAAGAAGACCTCCACTACTTTACAGGACCTCAATCACCTCTACCAAGGGGGTGAACTATTTATTGTGGATACGTCAACACGGGATATTATCCTACTCAAAATACCATATACTTAATACAGAGATACTTTTCGTCAGTGGTGGTTCGGGATAGACAGATGGGACCAAATCCATTCACCCAAACATTCTTATTTTATCTTAACAAAAGCGGGGAGAGGTGGGAGGTATGGGAACCCAGTTTTTAAGGTCTTTCAAAGTTTGTAGTCTTGAACATGAACGACGTAAACAACAAGTCAGCGAGTCAACACAGGTTGAGAGACGTTGGGGTACCTGACGTCGTGTGGTCCGAAGGGACATGAAGTGACAGAGGTTCTCAAACGAGTTTGAGTACAGGTAACTCAGTAAATGTAACGTCATCCATAATATTCATCAGATCTCTACTAAATTTCATATGTTCTCCTACACACATCCAACACACGTTAACAATTTGTATTCCCCGAGTTCGTATGTACCTAAAACCATAAGTACCCCCTAAGACCCCAATTGGGTACATATGACTCCCTACTGACAAAGTGCACGACAAAAGTTCTTCTGAAAGATTGTGTAAGCGATAGTTAAAGATAGAAGTAACGTGATATTAACCTCCTATACAAACCATAAATATTTTTAGGAAACTAATGTCGGTTCTGAATGAAATCCGGGTTATAAACCAACTCAAAATATTTAGGAAAACACAGAAATTCTCCACATCAGTCGTTACCTTCGTTGTAAGATGTTTCAGGTTTTCCGGTCCAAATAACAAACACCATCCGTCTGGACGATAAGTAAAGATTTAATTAAGTCGAAAATTGTTTAATTATGATTCCTTTAACGAATTGAGGGTGAAAATTAATATCTTAACGGACGAGAAGAACAAAATAAAAACGAAATATATAAAACTTCGGTACAAATATCTCCGTATTTTACTTCTAAAAAAAAACATAAAAACCACTTAAGTCAGAAAATAGTAATACTTTGACGAAGAAATATGGCTCGTTCTGGAAAAGTACAGTTCAGAACAAAGAGACTTTAATTATATCTACGTAGTCGAAGAAAAGTAATCATAAAAGTACGGTACGAAAAAGGTAGGAAAATGAAATTTTGAAAGACGTAGGAATCCAAAATATATATCGTTAATATTTACCGTATAAAAACCTTTTAGATCAGACTACTAGAAACAATTGACTATGAATTAAGGTCAATATGAATTATATGAATTACTTATATAAACGTGGATTTAGACGACGGAGGGAAATACGAAAGATAAAGAAGATAAGAAGATACAAAGAAAAAAATTAAAAATTTTAAAAATTTTTAAATGAAATAAAATGAAATGTTATGACATAACCAAAACGGTATGTAGTTGTACTTAGACGGTGCCCACATGTACTCAAGGGTTAGGACTTGGGGAGAGGGTGCAGGGAGGGGTATGGTAGAGAGACCCAGTAGGGTCACGTGGTCGGGGTTCGAAGGAGATAGGACGTAGCTTGGATCTGACCGTCAAGCAAAGAATGTACTATAATATGCAAAGTTACGGTAAGAGGGTTTAGTAGGGTGGGAGAGGGAGAGGGTGTCTCAGGTTTTTAGACAAGATATGTAGACACAGAGAAAACGACAGAACGTGTGTCCCAATAGTAATGGTAGAAAGATTTAAGGTGGGTTCATTCTACCATCCACAACGTTCTCCCGTAGTCTCCCGTCTGTGTGACTTTGTTATGAGTGTCTTTTAATTTAGATTAACGTGATCCTGGTGTCGGAACAGATTGAGTTACTTTGGTTCGGTACGGGCTCCCCGTTGGGTTCTGCCCGCCCAGTACCACCTCTCCAGACTGTCTTACACCAGACGACCTCTTCCCTTACCGTTTGGTGAAGTCATAAAAACGGAACTCTTGGGGTACTTGTCATACTTTTCCGTTTTACTATCCTATGACTTTCTCCTTGAGGGGTCCAGTCATCCCCGGGTTATACGATGACCTCTAGTCACCTTTTTATTGAGGTCTTTCTTACTTCCCTACCTCGGTTTCGTTTTTGTTATGGGTCGACACCTACACTGACCACTATCTTCCTTCCAGGTCACGACATTTCTCGTTATAACGTATCCTTGGACCTTACAGTCCCGGTACTTAGTTCCGTTTAACCTTCACCAGTTTGTTCTCAATCGTTCTCACTTACAGCTGTACGATCCTTAGTCACTTGATTTTACCTGACCTTACCCACTTAAATTGAGTCTACTGGTAATATAGATGATGACACCCGTCCTTAGGGAGTTTTCTTTACCTCATCGGTAGTACCAGTTGTTTTCTCAGGCTTTACGTCATGAACCTACGTCAGAGTTTTTGCTGTCTTACTAAAGACAAGGAAAGGTTCCGTTTGGTAAGTTATAGTGCCATTAGGTTCAGATACGGGGTTGGTCATTGCGACTTCTTCGACTTCAACTTACCACGATACTTCTGGATGTTCTGGAAAATCTTGATTGTGGGGGTTTTCTACAGGAAAAGTAATATCCCCTGACCTTACGTTTTCATCCTTCAGTTCTTTGTGGACCTCATTGTCCGTTTAAACCGGAACCTTACGTCTTACTTCGTCCCGTTTCTGATTATCTCAAAACGGTTCTGTTACGTGACCAATATCGTTTGTGGGAGAAGGTTGTTGTGTTCTCTTCTGAGATGTGTACCTGTAGTGGTCTACCTATTGTGACTTTACTCTAACTAATATAAGAAACGTCGGTTTCTACCTCTTCGAGATTTGTCAGTTGTTTTTGTTCTGGTCCTCGACTGACACCGAGTATAGTACTTGAGGAATAATGGTTTAAGTCTGAATTTAACTTCTTTCGTCCCTTTTGGCGATCTGGTAAGTCCATACCGGATTTAGTTTAGGGAATACTAATATGTCACCTTCACTCTTTATCTAAATTCCCGGATCTAGACTATCTATCTCACGGACTACTTGATACCTGACTCCAAGCACTGTAACATGTCCTCTGTCCCTAGTTCTGGTAGGGGTACCTTTTCTTTACGTTTTTTCGTTTTACCGAGAGACCCCTCCGGAATGTTTATCGACACTTTTCTTCTCTTCGTTTTTCGTTTGCTCTTTTTCTTTCTACATTCGTAGACTTACGTCTCAAGGTTTCTTATCGTTCTTCTCTGTTCTTTCGGAAGAAGTCGATAGTTACGTTTCTTTATCTCCTTTTGTTGTCTTACCCTTTCTGATCTCTAGAGAAGTTCTTTTAATCTCAATGGTTCCCTTGTAAAGTACGTTTCTACCCGAGCTATTTCCTGTCTTTACCATACCTGGATTGTCTTCGTCTTCTATAATTCTTCTCTACCGTTCTTATGTGTCTCCTTGACATGTTTTTTCTAGAAGTACTGGACCTATTAGTGCTACCACACTGGTGAGTAGATCTCGGTCTGTAAGACCCTACACTTCAGTTCACCCGGAATCTTTCCTAGTGATACTTGTTTCGATCACCTCCACTACCTTAAGGTCAACTCGATAAAGTTTAAGACTTTCTACTACGACACTTTCACGACGTGAGTTATACGGTCGTTTAAACCTTTTGAGTCGTCACCAGTGTCCTGACCTTTTCCAGTCAAAAGTAAGGTTAGGGTTTCTTACGAGTTTGATGGTGTGTTAACGGGAGTAGAGTGTACGATCATTTCATTACGAGTTTTAAGAGGTTCGGTCCGAAGTCGTTATGCACTTGGCACTTGAAGGTCTACAAGTTCGACCAAAATCTTTTCCGTCTCCTTGCTCTCTAGTTTAACGGTTGTAGGCGACCTAGTACCTTTTTCG
This sequence comes from Capra ibex, assembly GCA_006410555.1. Lineage (NCBI taxonomy): Eukaryota > Metazoa > Chordata > Mammalia > Artiodactyla > Bovidae > Capra > Capra ibex. Next base: position 473,701 of record SJYO01005903.1, read on the forward strand.
TTCTCTCAAGGTCTTTTCGTAGATAAAGACGAAATAACTGATACGGTTTCGGAAACTGACACACCTAGTGTTATTTGACACTTTTTAAGACTTTCTCTACCCTTATGGTCTGGTGGACTGGACGGAGAACTCTTTAGACATACGTCCAGTCCTTCGTTGTCAATCTTGACCTGAACCTTGTTACTGACCAAGGTTTATCCTTTTCCTCATGCAGTTCCGACATATAACAGTGGGACGAATAAATTGAAGATACGTCTCATGTAGTACTCCTTGCGACCCGACCTTCTTCGTGTTCGACCTTAGTTCTAACGACCCTCTTTATAGTTATTGGAGTCTATACGTCTACTGTGGTGGGAATACCGTCTTTCACTTCTCCTTGATTTTTCGGAGAACTACTTTCACTTTCTCCCCTCACTTCTTCAACCGAATTTCGAGTTGTAAGTCTTTTGCTTCTAGTACCGTAGGTCAGGGTAGTAAAGTACCCTTTAGCTATCCCTTTGTCACCTTTGTCACAGTCTGAAATAAAACCCCCCGAGGTTTTAGTGACGTCTACCACTAACGTCGGTACTTTAATTTTCTGCGAATGAGGAACCTTCTTTTCAATACTGGTTGGATCTGTCGTATAAGTCTTCGTCTCTGTAATGAAACGGCTGATTCCAGGCAGATCAGTTCCGATACCAAAAAGGTGATCAGTACATACCTACACTCTCAACCTGACACTTCTTCCGACTCGTGGCTCCTTGACTACGAAAACTTGACACTACAACCTCTTCTGAGAACTCTCAGGGAACCTGACGTTCCTCTAGGTTGGTCAGGTAAGACTTTCTCTAGTCGGGACCCTAAAGAAACCTTCCTTACTACGATTTCGACTTTGAGGTCATGAAACCGGTGGACTACAATTCTCGACTGAGTAACCTTTTCTGAGACTACGACCCTCCCTAACCCCCGTCCTCCTATTCCCCTGCTGGCTCCTACTTTACCGACCTACCGCAGTGACTGAGCTACCCACACTCAGACTCACTTGAGACCCTCAACTACTACCTGTCCCTCCCGACCGCACGACGTTAAGTACCCCAACGTTTCTCAGTCTGTGCTGACTCACAGACTTGACTTGACTTGACTTGACTATAACATAACCACTAAAAGAAAGACCGAAGTGAGACATATTAACCGAGGTCAAAGTAGGTGGAGTAATCTTGACTAAGTTTACATAAGAAAAATTACCGACTCATTATGAGGTAACACATATACATCGTGTCAAAAGAATAGGTAAGTAGACTAGGAGATACTGGGTGGAGAGTCTTATGACCTTTATTTTCGTTTTTATTTGTTTACCCTAGATTAATTTTAATTTTCGAAGACGTGTTGTTTCCTTTGATATTCGTTCCACTTTTCTGTCGGAAGTCTTACACTCTTTTATTATCGTTTACTTCGTTGACTGTTTGTTGATTAGAGTTTTTATATGTTCGTTGAGGACGTCGAGTTAAGGTCTTTTTATTTACTGGGTTAGTTTTTTAACCGGTTTCTTGATTTATCAGTAAAGAGGTTTCTTCTATATGTCTACCGATTTCTTGTGTACTTTTCTACGAGTTGTAGTGAGTAATAGTCTCTTTACGTTTAGTTCTGGCGTTACTCCATGGTAAAGTGTCGTCAGTCTTACCGACGATAGGTTTCAGATGTTCGTTATTTACGACCTCTCCCACACCTCTTTTCCCTTAGGAGTATGTGACAACCACCCTTACGTTTGATCATGTCGGTGATACCTCTTGTCACACCTCTAAGGAATTTTTTGACGTTTATCTTGACGGAATACTGGGTCGTTAGGGTGACGACCCGTATGGGTGGCTCCTTTGGTCTTAACTTTCTCTGTGCACATGGGGTTACAAGTAGCGTCGTAACAAATATTATCGGTCCTGTACCTTCGTTGGATCTACATGTAGTCGTCTACTTACCTATACAAAGAAAAAGATTAGTGGAGAAACGACTAACTGAATCCTAAATAAAATGGTCAAGTAAAGAGGGGAGAAGACCAAACCTTAGGTGGTTGAGACGAACGAAAAATCTCCAAGGGGATCCCGTCATAAAGGGGTGGATTCATGAGTGACTCCAAAAGTCGACCTATCAAAGAACACCTCCGACACGAAGTCCTTCAAACAGTCGTAGGGATCGCAGGTGAGTGATCAGACGTGGTGGGGAGAAGACACTTGTCTTTACAGAGGTCATACCGTATGTGCCACCTTCCGTTTTAGGGAGGACCGACTCTTGGAGACGGGATCTTTAATGGTGTGTGTATCGGTTGTTTAATTTCAAATTGTAGTTCTGGAAGTAGGAGTACCAATTACACTCTTGGAATCTTAGAACTATGAGTCTTAGGTCTTACCTGGTTGTCGGAGTCGACGGGGGTCTTCGAACAATCTTCACGTCTCACAGACTGGTGTTGGGTCTGGACAAACTAAAATACAAATCTTACGAAGAAAACAGAACATACGACCTTTAGAATCAAAAATTACTTTATATATTCTATATTTTCATAGTATTCATCTAATATACAATCAATATGTAAGGTATATAGTCCTTCCGTATATGTTGTGGACATTATTAAGGTCTTACTGATTGTTTAAATGTCTATCAGATGACTTATATCGAGTTGTATGAGAAATACCGAGTAAAAAACCTTTTTTAAAGGGTGAATTACACTGGACTCCAACCAGTGTACCAGGAAGAGTAGGTGGGTGAGTGTCAACTCTTCACGAAGTCGGCACCCCACGCACCGTTTCCAGTGACCGGTACCCCCGGGTAGGAGGGAAAAGAGGTCAGGATACAAGAGGTGGACCTCCCACCGAACCGAAGACACTTGAAGTGTAACCCTCTTATTTTACTACTTACGCACCACTATTTACATAACGATGCTCGTCGTGGGGTCGGGTGTCCGAGACGAACGACACATTCGGACTCGGAAAGAAATTTTCCACGTCAAACGACGAGGTCCAGGAACTAGGGTAGTGTCACTTCTCTGGTCCCACCGAGATTAAGGAGCAGGGGACGTCCGGGTTTGGTCGTTACCACGCAGTGAGTAGAGAAGGTACTGTGACAAGTACTCTTGGCGGTGTGAATGTAATAGAGGGATAAATACTGAGGTAAAACCGACCTTAAAAAAAAAAAAAAATTTGGTGGTCGAAGAGGTAAGTCGGGAGGTTGATGAAGTTGGATCTACTGGACTTTCACCTACTCAAACCCCTCGGTAAACCATGGAAACCGACGAAATTGAATTTACCAGCCCCATCTCCAAGATCGTCTCGGGATCTTAGTGACACGAGAGTCCTCCAGACGGACACCACGTACTCTACACCCACAGAACCCACCGAGTCACCCATTTCTTTCGTGGACGTTCCGTCCTCTGTGCCCTCTACACCAAAACTAGGGACCCAGTTCTACTAGGGGACCTCTTCCCGTACCGTTCGGTGAGGTCATAAGAACGGATCTCTTGGGGTACCTGTCTCCTCGGACTGCCCGATATCAGGTACCACAGAGTCAGTCTGTACTGACTTCGCTGACTCGGGTGTTCACGACCTCTTAATGGTACCGACGGGTTCGTCTATTCCCGGTGTGCTCCCGTGGAACAAGGACTACACGTTTGACAGGTCCACTTCCTGTTCTAGAACGTATGACAGTAGTCCACACCTACCTTCCGTGGTCCAAGTAGAAGGGTTTACTCACCACTGTCCGGACTTCTGTAGAGAGTGTAGAGACACGAGTTTCTGTTCAAGGTGTGTGTGAATCCGTCCCTACGTAGTCACACCAGACCTCAAATGGTGCCTCGGTGTTCCTGCACCGTGGACCTAGGAAATCACACACACTCATCTACCACTTCTACTTCTACTACCCCTACAAAAGCAAGTAACGGTGGTCCGACCGGCAAGAAACGGGATGAAATAAGTAAAGACTCCGTAAGATGGAGTCGGAGAAAGAGTAACAGACGGAGTAAAAGGGGATTCCGTCGTACACGAAGGGAGTACTTGTGAGGGTGGTGATGACCTCCTAAAGAAATGGAGTGTTACTTTAGCAGTACTGTCCGTACATCAGACGTATCCCTCCCAGAGGGGAAAGGGTACCACGGTGGTTCCCCCTCTACAGTCCCAGTTCTAGTATGACAAAGGTCTACCCCATTGTAGTCTTCTGTCTAGGGTTGTATATAGATCCGAAATGAACGAGAAGGGTCCTAGGTGTAATTTTTTTTATATATATATATATATATATATATATATATGTGTGTGTGTGTGTGTGTAAGTGTGTGTATATATAGAGGTCTAGTATGGAGGTAGATCATGGGAAGGTCTTAATGAAGAGGAACTGTGACTACTGTAAAAGATTTGACGTCGTTGTTGTTACGGAGACTAAGACCCTTTTGTGGGGACTTGGACTTGGAGAAACCTCAACGCGACGGAACATCTCTTTCCCGTACCCCTCTTGAACGGGTGCAGTCCTGAGTTCAAGCTACAGGGATCGAACCTTCGGTGAAGATAGGTCACCGACCTTTCTCTGGACCTTCGACGAGCCTGTATCCTTTTCTAGAGAATAGGTTCGGACGTTTATCGTGTAGAAGAAAGGGGGGGTCAAAAATTTCCGGACGGGACACGAGTAAGACCGGCCCCAGGTCGTCAGTTTATCGGCCCCGATGACATCTGAACAAGTACGTAGCAATGGGAAGAGTGTCTTAACAAACGGGTTTGAGATCCAACTCTGTCCTTCCTTCCCGTCATTGGAGAGTTGTGAAAAGTAGACCCTGTTCCTCGACTTGTTCCGGGTGCCACCCCAAGAATCATCGAGAGGACGAAGGGGTGTGAACCTCGACCTTCCAGACAAAAGGGATTATGAGATCCAATATACGTGTGTCCCATTCCCTTGTCGTCTTACCCTTGTCGAGAAGTAAAGGTAATTCCGATTCGAGATCCCACCCCTAGTCTAAGGTCAGGAGTCGGAGGTGACACCGTCCCCCGTCGATGAACGGCACTTCTTATAGTCCCGGTGTCCAAAGGGAGGTGGGAAGACTTCAGTCTCAGATCCGTTGAGTTTGAAGATCAAGATTAAAACGTTGTGTACCTCGATGAAAAGAAAATGAGAAGACCTCCGACCCCGCCCCTTTCCCCCTTGAGTCGAGATATTTCGGACATTAGGGTGAGTGGGTGTTTATACATTACAAATTTTAGAACTCTCTCTTCTCCCTTCCTGAAGACCTCGGTCCAGGACCCCCACCCAGAAATGACAACAAGTCAAAGAGTCAGCAAGACTGAGAAACGTTGGGGTACCTGAAGTCGTGCGGTCCGAAGGGACAGGTGACAGAGGGCCTCAAACGAGTTTAAGTACAGAAATGATCTAAAAAAAAAACTGTTCTGGGACGTATATAAAAAACTCTAAACTTTTTAGCATCATTTTTTATGAGTATTTTAAATGGTAAAATTGGTAAATTTTAACATGTCTAGTCACCATAATTTATATAGGTATTACAATACGTTTGTAGTGGTATAGGTCGAGGTATTAAGTAAAGTAGAACATTTTGACTTTGAGATACGGGTAATTTGTTGTTAAGTAATTGAAGAGTAAAGGGGAAAGGGGTCAGGGACCTTTGATGAGGAGATGAAAGACAGAGAATACTAAAACTGATGGAAATTCCCATAGTGTAGGCACCTTAGTATGTCATAAACAGGAAAACACTAACCAGATAAAGAGGATCGTATTACGGGAACAATTGGCTTTTGTTGTTTTGTCGTAAAATGGTCTGGTCACCCAAATACGTCCTCGTTGTGTCTTAACGTTAAACCCTGTTCGTTTGAGACCGCTTTGTATGTCTTCAGGTCATTTCGTTCATTCTCCTTTGAAAATATTTCCTCTTCTCCGTCAACGCTCCCCGACAATATTTGTTTTTCAGGTAACCTCCTTTGACCCTCAAGTTTCACGTCACCGAAAAGTAACTCAACACTGTCAGAGAGTAACCAACTCGACAACAGACCGAAGGACAACGATCACCACCATCATTTCATCACAGTGAAGTTTTACGTTCCATTGTAGAGAAGAACGACCCTAGACATAACGCTAGGTCGCCATGTACACACTCACGAGGGGGACGACCAGTGGGCTGTTGTAAGACCACTCTAAAAGGAAAGGACAAGTGTAAAGAGTTCAAAGTAAGAGCAACGTAATATAACGTCTTAAAGGAAAGAAAATGTAAAATACAGATATGACAGAAAATGAATAGACAAGTAGATAACTACTTGACAACCCAACAAAGGTACAAAATCGATAGTTTGTAGATAAACCCTGGGACGAAGACTAAGAAAACATATCTATGGGTCTTCATCTTAACGAGGTAGTATGTCATTAAGATAAAAATTAAAGGACTCCTCGACGGTAGGACAAAAGGTTACCGACACGGTAGAATGTAAAGACGGGTTGTCACGTATCTTCAGGAAGGTTAAAGAGGTGTAAGAACAGAAGTGAACAACAAAAGATAACGAAACTATCCTCGATAGAATTACCGACGTTCTACCGTACAGTAACATCAAAACTAGACGTAAGGGACTACCTATCACTACAACTAGTAGAAAAGTACACGAATAAACAGTAAACATATAGAAGATACCTCTTTGCAGGAAAGGGTTCAAGACTTAACCCAATAAAGACCCAACAAAAAAAAAAACAAATTCTCAAAAGAGGTATAAAACCTATAATTACAGAATAGTCCATATACTAAACGTTTATAAAAGAGAATAAGTCACTTAAGAGAAAAATGAGACTACTAAGACAGAAACTATATGTTTTCGAAGAATTTAAAGTCCTCCAAGTCAAACACAATGGACACGAAAATCATAGTTTAGGTTTCTTTAGTAACGGTTCAGATTACATTTGAAAACGGGACATAAAAGAGGATTCTTAAAATAACAAAATCCAGAATGTAAATCCAGAAACTAGGTAAAACTCAATTAAAAACATACATCACAATTCATTCCCAGGTTGAAAGAAGAAAACGTACACCTATAGTTAAAAGGGTCCGAGTAAACAACTTTCTTGACAGTAAAAGGGTGTAATGGGTCTTGAACCCATTCTTCTAAAGGTGAACAAGGTCCTTCGTAAGAGCATAGGGGATTGGTTCTAACACACTCTAGAAATATTAAAAGAGACACTCTTTCACTACAGAGAGAGTCGGAATGTAGGAATAGTAGTACCGATAATTTCTTACACTTCTTTACAGAATCTAAAATGGGATGTACGTTCTATTGTTTAATAGGACAGTTGAAGTACCTACGACAGTCTTCCGTACTCTGAGGACCCAGACTCTTCTTTCTAAAACAATAAGCACTGTGTTCTTGTCGTTATCGACCGAAGAGTCTCCACTATTTTTCTCCGGGTTTTGTGTGTATTATCCAAATGTAGTATTCACTTCTACACTTCCAATTCTTTAGGTTTATAAAATTACAACCAATGCTTGTTTAGACGGGTTTAAAACGGAGTCTGTTTTCGTAACAAAAATAATACGACTAGTTCATTAATTGGACAGGAAAAGGGACCTCTTATATGACATCTGTAATAGACTTCGACCAACAATATACTTTTCAAGAACTTTTCTATTAAATCCTGTCTTCGACTGTGTTCGGCACTTCTTTGAATCTCGTTTTGAACAGAGAGTCGTGTCACGTTGAAAGGGAAATTTTGTACTCGGATTAGTTGGAAGATTTGTTTGTCCGGGTGACTTCGAAAGACCAGGGTTCTGATTTGAACTGACTGACACCGTGTGACCCCAACATTTATGACCTTCTCTGTTCTTCTCTACCCTAGTAGTCCTTTAGACTGTCTTTTGGTCAAGGTTCCCACTCCGCTACAGTTTGACCTACTCCGTTACTATCTACTGTCGTTTATTTTTCGTTCCGTTCGTGTCGTAAAAGTCTTCTTCACCTTCACACAATAGAACTTCACATTTCTCTGTTCAACAATGATTGTATATATTGTTTAATAAGACTTATCTAACGACTACATTTAAAACTTCTATATTTTACTACAAAAATCTTCTTTTGTCTCTTGTAAAGACTCGAGATTATCCTTTTCTGACAAGAATTTGTCTCGTTTTTATAGCTGATATTTCCTCCTGTACTGTTTACTCGAACATAACTTCAATTCACGAAGATGAGTAGTTTTCTCTTCTATCTTTTGTTCTATCTCTTAAGTAAAGTAGAACGTTTTGACTTTGTCATTGAGGGGTAGAGAGGAAGGAGTCATGGGATTGTTGACGGAAGGACGAAAATAACGACACTAAAAATGATACTATTTATAGAGTATTTTCACCTTAGTATGTCACAAACAGAAAAACACTGACCAAATAAAGTGAAATATATCATAGGAGTTTCAAATAGGTACAACACCATATATAGTAATAAAGGAGGAAAATTCGGATTTATTATAAGGTAACATACATATATGGTCAAATAAAAACATATACTATATTCTTTGATAAAGTCAAACTCACAAAACGTACATCGACAAGTCAAAGGGTTGTGGTAGATAACTTCTCCGACAGAAACAGGACAACATAGACGAACGGAGGAAACAGTATCTCTTTAACTGGTAATTCACATCTAAGTAAAGACAAGATAAATAAGACAAGGTAACTAGATACACCGGTAACTAGAACACAGTCATGGTGTGACAAAACTACGGACATCGAAATATCACATCAAACTTTAACCCTCGTTCTATCGAGGTCGAAACGAAAAGGGAGAGTTCTGACAAAACCGATAAGTCCCAGAAGAAGACACAAAGGTATGTCTGAAATACAGAAGTGAGGTCCGAAAGAGGTAGTACCAAAATAAACCCATACTTATGTATGGGTAAGTGACCATATGGGACTTTGTACAATAGAAAGAATGGGTGACTGGGTACTCCTCCATTACGAGTGTACCTGATATCTCAGGTACCTTAAGAGGTCCGGTCTTATGACCTCACTCATCGACAAGGGAAGAGGTCCCCTAGAAGGGTTGGGTCCCTAGCTTGGGTCCAGAGGGTGTAACGTCCGTCTAAGAAATGGTCGACTCGGTGGTCCCTTCGGGTTAAAATTCCGTCGAATATCGTTTATAACAGACACCACTTTCCTAATGTTCGTCTCCTTTCCTACGGAAAAAGGACGTAGGTCTTCAGACCTCTATGTGGACAAGAAGACATATACTTTAGTAGCAGGTCTCTATGTGTCCCTGGTCCACTCAACTAAAATACTTCCACTTGCACTGGCACACTCAAGTATACTTACACACAGTACATAAATCCTTATTCTACACTCAAACACACACCACTCGTACACGTGTTCACAAACACTCGAAATTTGATATTAACACGTTCATGATATATGTATTCATACACTCATAATTACGTGTACCCACAAACGCAGACGGACACAAATTTACTCAAACACACGTCTGAACCAACTGGTGGTTCATACCGAGGTTTAGGGATTGAACTTTTAACCGTCACTAACGTAGTACTACGACGTAGTTTACATCTACATAAAATACTTTTTTTTTTTGTTTGTCTAAAGAACGTTCAGGATTAAATATAAAGAATTAATAGTCTCATGGTTCACGAGTAAGACCTTTTTATCGTGTTAATTAATTAATTACATCTCGTGACACCATTGATAAAATAGAGAAACTTACTTCATTAACTCGTAACCAAGTAGACTATAAATGTTCTTACCATCTTAGACAGACAACTCGGTAGTCTGGATTCACGAGTAAACACTCTGTGAGTAAAACTTGGAAGAGTAAAAAAGGGTACATATAACAAGACAACACACAGTCAACGAGTTAGTACAGACTGAGAAACGTTGGGGTACCTGACATCGGGTGGTCCGAGGAGACAGGTACCTTAAGAGTTCCGTTCTTATGACCTCACACAACGGTAAAGGTAGAGGTCCCCTAGAAGGGTCGGGTCCCTAACTTGAACGTAACGTCCGTCTACGAAATGTTATACCCTTCGGGGTATAACAAGACACAAACTAAGTTTAACGATTACGTCCACTTATTAGTATTTCATTTAAAAGGATGTTGTAGAGGTATAACTAACCGTAACTAAATACGTTTCGTAGGTTAATTGACCGAGACTAAACACGACTGTAAAAGATATTACTCACTACACAGGACAAGAAGGAAAATGAACATAGAGAAACTTACAAAAAGGGTCCCTAAAACAGGGTAAGGTAAAGAGATTGTTGTGAAATTAACTAGTAAGTCAAATTGACAGACTTCTAATCCTCTCGAGACCAAAGTCCCATCTCTTTGTAGAGTCCCTTCATTTCTTACGTCTCCCTGTGTGTCAAATACGGTCAGGGAATTCACACACTGAAGTCTTTCAGGGCGAAAGGAGTTACACTCTGGGACAGACGGGGGTCCCTAGTACCTTTAATTCTTCCGAGAATCTTTGTGAGGAAATCAGAGGATTCCCACAATTGATCTTTGAACATTAACAAAGGTCATTAATTGTTGACTCTCTTTTCAAAGGTCTTTACAAGAGTCTAGGGTCCGGACGTGAGGGTAACGACGACGTCCACTTTACTATTAACGTCGAGACTACCCTCCCCTCCCCTCCTGTGTCGTAGAGTTTGGGTATAAAGTCCTAGGTCAACGGAGGAAGGGTGTGTCTGTGACCCATATTACTGGTGGTCCTTCGGGTGAGAGGACTATCGTCCTTCCACAGTCCATTCATAAAAGGTAGAGTAAGATTCGTCTTCTCAGACATTCTCTTTCAGTCTAGTTCTCAGACCTCTTCTCTAGTATAGTCTGTTTCCGTTAGAAGACACATCATTGACCTAAGTCACGGCTGTCACCCGTCATACCACATTCAGACTCCGTACTCGACTCGATTATAACTCTCTACCTAAAGATCTTGGGTGTCGTTAGAGATTTCTGGGAAGTACGTTAGTTTACATTAGGAGACTAACAAAGACAACACTGAGTTAGGTTCAATGTAGTTTTGGACTAAAAATTCCAAGAATTTTTATAAACACTACTTTTCCTAGGATCAGGTGTAACCCCTTTACAATAAACGTTTATTCATAACCAGATAGTAAACCATTATAAATTCGATAAACAATTGATATGACTTTTTTCGAAACGAAGAGTGACTCAATTTCGAGAACCTAAATTGAGTAAGTACAGGTAGTTTCAGAAAAGATCTGTTTCTTACTTTGACGTGTGTACCGTATTAAGGTTATTTCTATAAAAAGAGTTGAATTTTTTAACATAAAATTCACCATTTTATGTAAACATTTTAGTTAGATGACAACTCAGATGGAATATCCTTAATATCTGAGGTACAAGTCCTACTGATCTTCAAATGGTGGTTAGGTATGTCCAAACGTTATTTTACATACTACCTAGACTTCTTTAGTAGATTAGGGTACGTCTTTCACATAGATTTACTTTTGCTGAACTTATCTTTCCCAACGAGGTCAGGACCTACAGACTACGTTAATCACATCTGTCATTGAAACGGACTTGACTTTTGGAGACATCACACAATTAAGACCACTCCAATGACAGTAAGAATCTAAATTTCTTGTCAACTGTACCATTAACATTCAATCTCCGTCGTCGACCGTGAGAGGATCGTACAACTAAGAAAAAAAAAAATTTATCCGACGATAGTTAGGTTTTTAGGTCAGAGACTTAAATATTTTATGTGTTCTTATGTACGGACCGTCTACGATAAAATGTGTATACAGACCATACAGTCACCGTATGCGTTTATAATAAAGAAACAACGATAAAAACGAATCGAGACCTTAATTGTTTATCTATTCATATACTTAACTTTTATCGTTATTAAGTCAAAAACGTGAGAAAATAGTACATAATCACAATATACCGAGTTTCAAATGTTACAATGAACACGAATAAGTTATTAAGGACACTATCCATGTAATATGGACGAAAAGTCTGTATTTTCGTAGGATTATGGTAGGGTTATGACTCGGTAAGAGTAGAAGTACTGTAATGTAATAGAACCCGTCCAAGGACGGTATACGGTATAAGATGACGGTCGTTAGGTATATATACATAATTCTATAGATTTTGGATTACGTATTATGTATTACGGGATTTCTTATTTCGAAATGTTTTTTCCTTAGAAGAATATTATTTTTATATTTTCTGGTAACCAGATTTTAGTTCAATTCTTCAACACCTTAGTTTTGATTTATACCCATACCTAATAATAAACTTATGTTGATTGACCAAAAACCGTCTCGACCATCAAGTCACGTGAGAGAACTGGTCGGATTACTCAAAGATTTCAGAAGTGAGACGGGACACGTCGTCTAGAGTTGTTTATGGATTGGAAAGACACAATGGAAAGGGACTTTTATAACTTCAGTGTCTTTAGGGTCCGAACACCTAAACACTTCTTACTTCACTATCGTACCTCACGGAAGTCGTTCATTAAAACGTAAAATTCACGAGAAAGTCACAATATGTAACTTAGGAAAATTCCGAAGATCATCGTCTTTTCGTATTTCGTTTTAAAAGGTTCACCCTGGACTCCTATTCACCTCTTATAACCTAAAGTCACCTGTACTACGTACGTCGGGTGCGGACTACAAGGGCATCTCTGTGATTGAGCGCTCTGTTCATGGCCACTGACACTTGACTCTCCTACCGGCCGTCGAAAAAGTATTATCCGTACTAGTAGAATTGTGTCTGGCACCAACCTTAGGACCCCTTAAAGAGTGAGGAAACGTCAATATAGCAGGAAGTGCAGTGCCCAATGTCCAATTCCAGGTGTCTAAACTAGGAATTCGTGGACTAACACCGGTTGAGGAACCAGGAGGAGACATTTCCCCAGGGGGTCTGTTACCGTCACAAACCCACCTTCGTATAGGCGTCACTAAAACCGACGTTTGAAGAGAAGAAAGACGTGTCTCACCCCTCCCCTCACAGGTAGCCATCGTAGACGGAGAACTCACAGAAAGTCCACTAGTGTTAGTCAGGGACCTTGAGGTCCACCCGTCACGACTTTCATTGTCGGGGGTTCATGTGACAAGGGAGATAAAAGGACACAACCTAGGACGTTTACGACCATTTACAATAAAAAGGATAGATATATTGACCGTTTACCTCAGTGTTATTGTAGTGTCTCCTTTCTCTAAAACCGACGACAAGATGATAAGAATGACTGGTCTTCTTATTTTTTTGGTTTCTGCGGAACATACGTCGTAACGACAGCAAGGGACTACAAAATACAAACCCCGAGTGCGAGACCCGGCCTCCGAGGTACCAAGAGTAGGAGATGTCTGTATTCGTCGTCCAGGTCGTGTAAGCATCCTGGCTGCGGAAGAGGTCCAGGAGGGGACTCAGGTCTCGATGATTTTGGTAGGAAGAGGACCCCCCGTGGAAACAGATGAAAATATGAGAAAGGAGGTAGAAAGTTCAAGAAGACCGAGAAAAACAAGTCGGGTCGACCAAGAAACACTTGTACTGACATTAGTATCGTCGCACGAAGGGCTGACAGTCGGGGAAAGACGAGTACTCGGCACTGAGGTCACATGTGTCCGAGATGAAACGGACCTACTCTTTACGTTTCAGGAGATGATAATACTCTTTTCACACTTAAAATAAATAAAGATATGACTCGGTAACGGTCGAGTAAATAAGTGGGAGTCTTAGGATTAAATTTAAAACTTAAAGTTCTATTACATCACCTGTACGGTTCGCAGAAGAAGTTATATTTCTGGTTAACTTTATATAACAGTACTTTATACTTATGGAGTATTTTTTAGTATAGTAACTTCAAAGGAACATCTTTTCCTCAAGTGTTTAAATACGTTATTTGTTACAGAACTTTACTATACGTATAGTATTTCACAAGTTTACACAATGAAAGTCAGATTGTCTTGCTTAAAGGGTGTTTACTTTATCCATACCTTAATATCTATTTTCATATGTACTTTTACCTAGTCACACATGCCATCAGTCTTTATTTTACCTACTTTAATTACAGGAGTGTCTCATTTCTTATGGGCCCAATGAAGAGTTTCCATTTTAGTCCATTCTTAAACCCTCGGTCAATGTTCAAATATCAATTGTAACAATTCTCTCTACCGTCATAAATAATCTTTCTCAGAACGCCCCTCTAATCGTGTAATTTTATAAAAGTACATCTTAACTCGTCAAACTTCACTTCGTGTTATTTTTTATGTGACTTTCTTATTACATAAAGTCGTCTAAAAATTTTGTTTATATAAACTGTATATTGTAACACATTTAAATTTCACATTCTAAACTATTAAACAATGTACATTTATAACATTACACTGACGGTAATGTTGGTGTATAGTGTTACGTATTGAAAAGAAAGTACAGTTTAAAAAGTAACTTAATATCAACTAAACGTCATAATATCGTCCCCGTCTCCATGTTGTAACACCAAGTTATATATCCAATATGAAACAAATTTCAATAACACTTGATAACCGATATAAGGGACACGACATTTCATACAGGAACATCAAATAAATAAAATATGTATCATTACACATGAAGATTTAGAAATGAGACAGAACGGGGAAGGGTGAAAAAGAGGGGTGACCATTCGTGATCAAATAAGAGATATAAGCTCGCAGAAAAAAATGTAGTAATAAAAGTAGGTAAACATAATCAAAATCTCAGACATACAGTTCCCTATTATATGTCATAAATAGAAAGAGACAGACTGAATTAAGTGATTTGTCTTACTAAAGGTCCAGGTAGATACAATCTTCGTCGTTTTAAAATAAGAATTCCCCACTCCTTATAAGGTAACACACACACACACACACACACACACGTGACTTAGGTAATCAAAAGACCACCTCTGTTATCCCAAAAGATATATTTCATAGGAAAGAGATATCATCACTGTCAAAACGAAGAGAATCCGTAACCTACAGAGTAATGAAAAACCAGGTTTACGACACCGATCCTGAAGGTGTAACAATTTGGTCTCACCGTTCTCACTCGTAGAAAGAGAACCTGGACTAAAATCTCCTTTTTCGAAAGTCTATATGTGGAGACTCCCAAACGGAACGAATACACCTCTATATAAAAGAGATACGGGTAAAAAGACTCTCATAAATGGTACTTACCTACAATCTAAAACAGTTCCAAAAAAGACAGATAACTGTGTTAGAACACAAATAGAAGGAAAAAAATTACACCACATAGTACACCTAACTAAACACCTAAAACTTGGTAGGAACGTAGAGACCTTGTCACGATGCACTATTAGTAAATACTATGGAAAATATCTAACAACTTAAGACAGACGATTATAAAACAACTTTTAAAAAAGTTGGTATAAGTAGTTCTTGTACTAGACATTAAAAGACATTATAGAGAAATATCATGACTATAGTAACATTTCTATCGGACTATCTTATTTAAATTCTCACTAGGGGAGGAGAAATTAAAAAACCTTATCAAATTCTTCCTATCTACAATAAAAATTTTTACAAAGTATCTAGTGTACACTGTGGAAGTCCAGGACCTATAACAAAAGACCCTCCAAAAACTAAGTCAAGTCAAGTCAAGTCAACAAGTCAGTACAGGTTGAGAAACACTGGGGTACTTGACGTCATGTGGTCCGGAGGGACAGGTAGTGGTTGAGGGTCTTAAATGAGTTTGAGTACAGGTAACTCAGCTACTACGGTAGGTTGGTAGAGTAGGAGACAGCAGGGGAAGAGGAGAGCGGAAGTCAGAAAGAGTCGTAGTCCCAGAAAAGTTTACTCAGTCGAGAAGTGTCCTCCACCGGTTTCATAACCTCAAAGTCGAAGTTGTAGTCAGGAAGGTTACTTATAAGTTCTGACTAAAGGATATCCTACCTGACCAACCTAGAGGAACGTCAGGTTCCCTGAGAGTTCTCAGATGAGGTTGTGGTGTCAAGTTTTCGTAGTTAAGAAGCCGTGAGTCGAAAGAAATATCAGACTGAGAGTGTAGGTATGCACTGATGACCTTTTTGATATCGGAACTGATCTGCCTGGAAACACCTGTTTAATTACAGAGATGAAAAATTATACGATAGATCCAACCAGTATTGAAGGGAAAATTCCTCATTCGCAGAAAATTAAAGTACCGACGTTAGTGGTAGACGTCACTAAAACCTCGGGGGTTTTATTTCAGACTGTGACAAAGGGGACAAAGGGGTAGATAAAGGGCACTTCACTAGTCTGGCCTACGGTACTAGAAGCAAAAGACTTACAACTCGAAATTCGGTTGAAAAAGTGAGAGGAGAAAGTGAAAGTAGTTCTCCGAAAAGTCAAGGAGAGTGAAAGACGGTATTCCCACCACAGTAGATGTATAGACTCCAATAACTATAAAGAGGGCCGTTAGAATTAAGGTCGAACACGAAGAAGGTCGGGTTGCAAAGAGTACTACATGAGACGTATCTTCAATTTATTCGTCCCACTGTTATATGTCGGAACTACATGAGGAAAAGGATAAACCTTGGTCAGACAACAAGGTACAGGTCAAGATTGACAACGAAGGACTGGACGTATATCCAAAGAGTTCTTCGTCCAGTCCACCTGACCATGAGGGTAGAGAAAGTCTTAAAAAGTGTCAAATAACACTAGGTGTGAAGTTTCCGAAACCGTATCAGTTATTTCGTCTTTATCTACAAAAAGACCTTCAGAGAACGAAAAAGGTACTAGTTCGCCTACAACCGTTAAACTAGAGACCAACCAAAGAGACGGAAAAGATTTTGGTCAACTTGTAGACCTTCAACTGTCAAGTACATAACGACTTCGGACCGAACCTCTTAAAACTCGTAATGAAATGATCGCACACTCTACTCATGTTAACACACCATCAAACTCGCAAGAAACTGTAACGGAAAGAAACCCTAACCTTACTTTTACCTGGAAAAGGTAAGGACACCGGGGACGGTTCAAAAGGTCTAAACGACCGTATAACTCACGTCGTGAAAGTGTCGTAGTAGAAAATCCTGAACTTTATCGAGTCGACTTTAAAGTAGTGGAGGTGATCGAAACAAGCATCACTATAAAGGATTCTGGGTGAACTGAAGTGTAAGGTCCTACATACCGAGATCCACTCACACTTACTAGTGTGGTAGCACTAATAGACCCAGCACTTCTGGAAAAAACATGTCAAGAAAACATATAAGAACGGTGGAGAAGAATTATAGAAGACGAAGACAATCCAGGTATGGTAAAGACAGGAAATAACTCGGGTAGAAACGTACTTTTAAAGGGAACCATAGAGATTAAAAGAACTTCTCTATAGATCAGAAAGGGTAAGATAACAAAAGGAGATAAAGAAACGTAACTAGCGACTTCTTCCAAAAGAATAGAGAGGAACGATAAGAAACCTTGAGACGTAAACGTAACCATAATAGAAAGGAAAAGAGGAAACGGAAAGTACAGAGAAGAAAAGTGTCGATAAACATTCCGGAGGAGTCTGTCGGTAAAACGAAAAAAATTAAGTTCTAACAGATAAAGAAGGGTTAAGTCAGAAAAAATTTTATATTTACATAAGTAAAATTAACCTCCGATTAATTTTGTAACTTAAACAAAACGGTATGTACTTGTACTTAGACGGTACCCACATGTGCACAAGGGGTAGGACTTAGGGGGAGGAGGGAGGGAGGGGTATGGTAGGGAGACCCAGTAGGGTCACGTGGTCGAGGCTCGTAGTTTCTGACAAAGATCTTTAAACCAGTCAATTCACCTTTATCTACCTCTTTGTCACCTTTGTCACAGTCTGAAATAAAAACCCCCGAGGTTTTAGTGGCGTCTACGACTGACGTCGGTACTTTAATTTTCTGTGAATGAGGAACCTTCTTCAATACTGGTTGGATCTATCATATAAGTTTTCGTCTCTGTAATGAAACGGCTGATTCCAGGCAGATCAGTTCCGATACCAAAAAGGTCATCAGTACATACCTACACTCTCAACCTGACACTTCTTTCGACTCGTGGCTTTTTAACTACGAAAACTTGACACCACAACCTCTTCTGAGAACTCTATGGGAACCTGACGTTCCTCTAGGTTGGTCAGGTAAGACTTCCTCCAGTTGGGACCCTAAAGAAACCTTCCTTACTACGATTTCGACTTTGAGGTCATGAAACCGGTGGAGTACGCTTCTCAACTGAGTAACCTTTTCTGACACTACGACCCTCCCTAACCCCCGTCCTCTTCTTCCCCTGCCGGCTCCTACTCTACCGGCCTACCGTAGTGACTGAACTACTTACGCTCAGACTCACTTGAGGCCCTCAACCACTGCCTGTCCCTCCGGACCTCACGACGCTAAGTACCCCAGCGTTTCACAACCTGTACTGACTCGCTGACTTGACTTGACTTGAATTCACCTAAACCCAAAATAGAAATTTAAAAAAGTCTGTAAACTTCATCCGGACATAACTATATTTCAAAAGAGAATCTTGACACAAATGACACAAGGTAGTCAAAACCTTTCAACACAAAAAAAGGAGTAAACAGAAGACCATTAAAGACTATATGAGAACTATAGAAAACTTGGATATCTCTCCCATTGTCCGTCCTTCCGGTCCCCAGAGGTTTACCTCCTTTATCGGACGTTCACAGTCTGTAAAAATAGAGAGAATTTGCCGTCCTCCTTCGTTTGAAAAAAAGAAGAGATATGTTTAAATTTTCCTCCAAAGAGAATTTTATGACACAACGATATTATTGTGGACCAAAGTGGACTTCAATTGATAAGAGTTTGGAACTCTATTGGTTACGAAAAAAGAATACCTTTACAAACAGAATTCGATAAATTACATGATACGTAAATGGGGTTTGAGACAGAAGTTCAGTCAAGGTGGATTACCGAGTGGATGAACTGTTTGGTCATACAATATGAGTCCATAACAAGGGGATTAGATACATTTGTTTTGATAAACATACCATTAGGTGGGAAGATGTTCTAAGTTCAATTAGTAAAATACCGGGTACTTAGGAGATCACAGTTCTAATAGGGTTTTACGTAGAATACCTACTCCCCGGACCACGGTAAGACTCAAAATTCTGTAAGAAAAGAAAGTAATTGTCTGACAATCACTGATATATTGTAGGTCGACTTCTGATCGTCCCCCCATGAGAAAGACGGGGGAAGACTACGGATACAGTCTTCGAAAGAGATAGAGGAAATATGAAATTATTTTGAAATAATGTGTTTTCGAGACTCGTTAGTTCGGAGCAGAGACCGGGGCATAACTTAAGAAGAGACCTCCGGTTTTTAGGACCGCAGAAACACAGCAAGTTGTTGTTGGAAAGTGATAGTATAAAATCATCACACAACAAATCAGAGATACACAAACAGAGAAACGTCTAAATATAGACTCCATTCAGAGAACGTCCTTTGTATCACTTCCTTGATCAAAAAACAAAAATTAGGTCAGTCCACGACCTTGTCTTTGGGACACCCAGCCCGGGTTCCACTTAGAGAAAGAAGATTCGTACACAAAAAGGAGAGGTGTGTCACCCAGGTAAAGGGGTCTCCTTCTTCTGGAGACTTAGTTAACCCTTGGTACCCGTCTGTCCCCAGACTACGAGACGGATACATCCACGGTTACCGACACGACAGCGTCGGAGTTCACGTTCAAGGGTAACAGGAAGGGTCAACTTCTGGCGAGGGACAGAAACGTCGGGGGTGGGACAATACCTCGACGAGAAATGTCGAACGTCCTCGAGACAGGGTCTTGGTCCAACGAGACGCAGGAAACCACTTCAGAAGAGAGACCAACATCCGCGGATCTAGGTTACTGTACCTAACTCAACCCGTCTTCGTAAACGACACAAGTCCGACCCGTGTACTCATCCACCATCCACCAGCACCCTTTGAGACGTCGGTGATCTAGTCTGGAGAGACAGAAAAGACCCGTCTTTCAGGGAACACAGAGATTTGAAAGGGGTAGGAGACAGTGAGGACGTGACAACACTTTGACGAGGAGTTCCATCCGGCAAGAAACGTACACTATAGTCCCTTACTCGACATCACTTTATCGACAGTATACTAGAGGTCCGACGAAGACCCCCCAACGAACTTAATTGTGGTTGTCACCGACGGTGACGAGGTGGGTCCGAGACGAGACCGACACCCAATGGAGACACAGGGAGGCAGTTGAGAAGGGAGTGTCACTGACGAGGTCTATGTCACGGTACCTCCCTCCTCCTGACCACACAAGCAAAGGGACCCCGACCCCACACACCACTCAACCAACACCCTTTTGTCGTCGATGAGCTCATCTGGAGACAGAAGGGACGGAGTACCCGATTAGTTACACACGAGGAGTACTCGTATCAGGATGGAAGGATATCGAGAAGAAGAGTAGGGTCGGGAGGAGGGTGGTCTGTTACACCGAACATAGTTTGTGTGTCCTGGGATCCTGACCCCATGGGTTAGACACCGAGTTTGATGAGGGAGTGGTTCCATAGGTAAAGAGACTCAACAGTCGGTACCCATGTCAAGGACCGAACTAACGGGTTCCTATCTAGTATATAACCTTGTGTTTTGTTTAGGGTTGTTCAAATTCATCTTTAGTGTATATAGGATATAAGGTGAGTGTTACCATACTTTACTTCTTCGGTAGAAACTCTTCTCTTGATCTTTTCACTCGTTATACCCGGGTGGATTTCTTTTTTCCTTATAGAACTTATTGTAAGATCGGTATGTGGATTTCTTTGATGTTTTTCTCCTTGTTTTTTCGGGTTTCAGTCCTCTTACTTCCTTTACTATTTTAATCACACCCTTATTTATTTTGTCTCTGATTTTTATGTCATCTGTTCTAGTTAGTCCCGGAAGGGACCACAAGGTCCTCGATTCAGGTAACCCTGAGGTACGAGGGTTACGTCCCCTGGACTCAAACTAGGTACCAGGCCCTAGAACTATCATGTACACTGTTGAATCTAAAGTGTACGGCTTTGATTTCTATGGCTCCCGGCGTTGATTCTGTGTCACGTGGGTCTATTTATTTATTTATAAAAATTTTTCTGGTTAGTTTGATTCTTGCCTAAGAAACTTTTCCATTTGTTTTAACTCTTTCGAAATAATCTGAGTGAAAATTTTTTCTCTCTCTCTTCCAAGACTAGGTATTTAATACTTTGTTCTTCTTTTTCTCGTTATGAATGTGTTCTTATGTTTATTGACACTGTTATAACACTTGTAGATAGATACGGTAGTTTGAACCTGTCTGGTCTTCTTTCCCTAGGTAAAAATCTTAGTATGTTGGAAGGTTCTGACTTAGTACTTCATCTTTTGGACTGATCTGACTAGTGAGCAGGTCACGAACTTTATCATTATCTTTTGAAGGGGTTTGTTTTCAAGTCCTGGTCTACCGAAGTGTCCACTTAAGATGGTTTGTAAGTTTCTCAATTATGACTACGAAGGGTTCGTGAAGGTTTTTTTGACTTCTCATCTCTTACGAAGAATGGAGTAAAATACTCCGGTTGTAGTGAGACTATAGTTTTCGTGGTTTACCGTTATATATATTCCTTTTAATGTTCGGTCTTAGAGAGTATTTGTATCTACGTTTTTGGAAGGTGTTTTATAATCTTTTAACGTACGTTGTTATACAACTTTCTGAGGATACCTGGGTGTAAGTCGAACCATTGTAGATGAACACGGCCTCAGGTCAAGGTCATCGGTCCCTAAGTCGGACTTCCCCACCCGCCACAGTCACTCTCTTTGTCCGTCGGAGACTCAAAAGAACCTGACGGACAAATAAAGTTCGAATACTAAGAGAAAATATGAAAATGTTTTCGTAACCCAGTCTCCAAACTATAAAAATCAAGGGTCTCTGGGTCTAAATAAAAAGAGGTTTTTAGTAACAATGGGGAGGGAGTTTTCCTCAAAGAAGGAGTCGCTAAGAGAATAGATGAAAAAGAGTACACAGGAACACTTATGTGACATTGAGTACGATTACAGACCCGGCGTAATGGTGTAACGAGTCAAATTAAGAATAGAAAAATTCAGGACAAACGGGGATCGTAGGATTCGAGTTGATAAAGAATCTTTCCCGAAGATCGATTATTATAGAGATTTCAGGGATTAAAGATATTCAATATCATCTTATAACATTGTAATGTCGTTAGGAATTTAGAAATCGAAGATTGATAAAATTAATAAGGATTCGGGATTTAAATCGTTTGAGGAAACGGTATTTGTGAAAAGAGTGTTTATCCGAAGTCTATCCTTAGGGAGGGTACCAGAGTTCGACGCCGGAGACACGAGTGGGACCTCGTGAGAAAACATTTTCAGGAACTTGTTTGCAGTCACTAATTGAAATACTTAATAAGAAACTCGTGTCGACGTCTTCCGAAATACGGAAGAGGACGAGGAGAGTTTTTGTAATTCGTGGAATTACAAGAGAAGTCAGTTGAGTCGGCTCCTTTCCTTTTTTGTTCAGTCTTAGTGTTTCGGATTGAGGAAGTAAGACCCAGGTACGGATACCTTGTTTCCCTCCCCCAAATCTCGGCACGGAGATAAAACAGTCATTACGGATTGCACCGAGAGCTGTATGAACATCCTTCCTCCTCGACCTTTACTTCCTGCACCGTCTCCTGGGTAAGTAATTAAGGTGTTAAACAGTAGATTAGTATCGAAGGGACCATCGAGTCGACCATTTCTTAGGTGGACGTTACGTCCTTTGGGGACATATTAAGGACCCAGTCCTTCTAGTCGACCTCTTCTCTCTTCGATAGGTGAGGTCATAAGCACCCGAAGGGACCACTGAGTCTACTATTTCTTAGACGGACGTTACGTCCTCTGGACCTAAGCTAGGGACCCAACCCCTCTAGGGGACCTCTTCCCTTGCTCACGGGTTAGGTCATAAGACCGGACCTCTTAAGGTACCTCTCTCCTCGGACCGTCAGATGTCAGGTACCCCAGAGTTTCTCAACCGATGTTGACCCGTTGACAGTGAAGTGAAGTATAGACTGTGTAAAAAAAAAATTAAATAAAATGACTATACATCACGACTAAATGTCATACCACAATCACAGACGACATGATGTTTCACTAAATCACTGAAAAAAAGGTATAAAAAAGGGTGGTACCGAATAGTGTTCTATAATTGATATCAAGGTACACGATACGTCATCCTGTAACAAGAACTATGTAAGACAATAATTTATTACTTTTAATAATTTATTAATAATTTAATAATTAGAGTTTGAGGGTTAGGTAGGAAGGGAGTGGAAGGGGGAACCCTTCGTGTTAAGACAAAAGATACAGACACTCAGACAACAAAAAGTATCTATTCAAGTAAACACAGTACAAAAGCGAGTGAGTCAACGAAGTCAGTACAACTTGGGAAGTCTGACGTTGGATCGTCTAAAGAGACAGGTACTCCTAAGAGGTCCGTTCTTATGACCTCACCCAACGGTACGTGATGAGTCCCTTAGAAGAACTGGGTTCATCACCTAGTTTGAACCTACCTTGGGTACAGAAAAATACAGAGGAAGTAACCGTCCTCCCAAGAAATGGTGATCATGGTGGACCCTTCGGGGTTATAAAATCAAAACTATGTATTTACTATAGTGCACCATAAACAGCAAGAGAAAGACCGAATGAGGGGAATCATACTAGTAGAGATTGAGATAGGTACAACGACGTTTACCGTAATAAAGTAAGAAAAATACCGACTCAACATAACGTAACATATGTATATGGTGTATCATAAATTAGTCAGTCCCAATGAAAGATTAAAGTCGGTCCCCTTTTTATAGAACGAATGAATTTTATGGGAGTTTTGACAAAATTTTCGTATATGTCATTTCCTCCTTTCGATTTTAAAACTCCTTTGTTGTGAGTTGTCGTAAGAGGGAGAAGGACGTGTTATAGTCAGTATACTACACTTGAGAGTCCCAGTCCTTCCTCTCCGACAAATGATCACAGGTCACTACGTCCACAACCCCTCACTACAGTCGAGTAGCACAAGTTTCCGGCGACACAATAAGTTATAAACGATATGGAGCTCCACTACCTTAAGGTTGACTCGACAAAGTTTAGGACTTTCTACTACGACACTTTCACGACGTGAGTTATACGGTCGTTTAAACCTTTTGAGTCGTCACCGGTGTCCTGACCTTTTCCAGGCAAAAGTAAGGTTAGGGTTTCTTTCCGTTACGGTTTCTTACGAGTTTCATGGCGTGTTAATGTGAGTAGAGTGTACGATCATTTCATTACGAGTTTTAAGAGGTTCGGTCCGAAGTCGTTATGTACTTGGCACTTGAAGGTCTACAAGTTCGACGAAAATCTTTTCCGTCTCCTTGGTCTCTAGTTTAACGGTTGTAGGCGAACTAGTACCTTTTTCGTTCTCTGAAGGTCTTTTTGTAGATAAAGACGAAACAACTGATACGGTTTCGGAAACTGACACACCTAGTGTTCTTTGACACCTTTTAAGAAGTTCTCTACCCTTATGGTCTGGTGGACTGGACGGAGAACTCCTTAGACATACGTCCAGTCCTTCGTTGTCAATCTAGACCTGTACCTTGTTGTCTGACCAAGGTTTCTCCTTTTCCTCATGCAGTTCCGACATATAACAGTGGGACGAATAAATTGAAAATACGTCTCATGTAGTACTCCTTGCGACCCGACCTTCTTCGTGTTCGACCTTAGTTCTAACGACCCTTTTATAGTTATTGGAGTCTATACGTCCTTCTTCGTGTTCGACCTTAGTTCTAACGACCCTTTTATAGTTATTGGAGTCTATACGTCTACTGTGGTGGGAATACCGTCTTTCACTTCTCCCTGATTTTTCGGTGAACTACTTTCACTTTCTTCTCTCACTTTATCAACCGAATTTCGAGTTGTAAGTCTTTTGCTTCTAGTACCGTAGGCCAGGGTAGTGAAGTACCCTTTATCTACCCCTTTGTCACCTTTGTCACAGTTTGAAATAAAAAACCCCGAGGTTTTAGTGACGTCTACCACTGACGTCGGTACTTTAATTTTCTGCAAATGAGGAACCTTCTTTTCAATACTGGTTGGATCTGTCGTATAAGTCTTCGTCTCTGTAATGAAACGGCTGATTCCAGGCAGATCAGTTCCGATACCAAAAAGGTCACCAGTACAGACCTACACTCTCAACCTGACACTTCTTCCGACTCACGACTTCTTAACTATGAAAACTTGACACTACAACCTCTTCTGAGAACTCTCAGGGAACCTGACGTTCCTCTAGGTTGGTCAGGTAAGACTTCCTCTAGTTGGGACCCTAAAGAAACCTTCCTTACTACGATTTCGACCTTGAGTCATGAAACCGGTGGACTACGCTTCTCAACTGAGTAACCTTTTCTGACACTACGACCCTCCCTAACCCCCGTCCTCCTCTTCCCCTGCTGTCTCCTACTCTACCGACCTACCGTAGTGAGCCTACCGACCTACCTACTGAGCTACCTGCACTCAGAGTCACTTGAGGCCTTCTTCTACTACCTGTCCCTCCCGACCGCACGACGCTAAGAACCCCAGCGTTTCTCAGTCTGTGTTGACTCGTTGACTTGACTTGACTTTCTTTAAGATACGGAGAGATGACTATACTACTTTTGTGTAAATACACAAGACCATGAAGACTTTTTATGATAAAATTTACGTCTATATACTCAGGAATTTGGGAAAGTCGAAATGACATTGGCTAAGTTGTCATACACTTGACACTTTAAGGTCTGCAAGCTAGACCTAAATCTTTTCCGTCTCCTTGGTCTCTAGTTTAACGGTTGTAGGTGACCTAGCAGTTCTTTCGTTCTCTCAAGGTCTTTTTGTAGATGAAGACGAAATAACTGACACGGTTTTGGAAACTGACACACCTAGTGTTGTTTGACACCTTTTAAGAATTTATTACCCTTATGGTCTGGTGGACTGGACGGAGGACTCTTTAGACATACGTTCAGTTCTTCTTTGTCACTCTCGACCTGTACCTTGGTGTCTGACCAAGGTTTAGCTCTTTCCTCATACAGTTCCGACATATAACAGTGGGACGAATAAATTGAATTTACGTCTCACTTTACGACCCGACCTACCTCGTGTTCGACCTTAGTTCCACGTCCCTCTTGATAGTTATTGGAGTCTATACGTCTACTGTGGTGGGAAGACCGTCTTTCGCTTCTTCTTGATTTCTCGGAGAATTACTTTCACTTTCTCCTCTCACTTTTTCAACCGAATTTCGAGTTGTAAATCTTTTGATTCTAGTACCGTAGACCAGGGTAGTGAAGTACCCTTTATCTACCCCTTTGTCACCTTTGTCACAGTCTGAAATAAAAACCCCCGAGGTTTTAGTGACGTCTACCACTAACGTCGGTACTTTAATTTTCTGCGAATGAGGAACCTTCTTTTCAATACTGGTTGGATCTATCGTATAACTTTTAGTATCTGTAATGAAACGGTTGTTTCCAGGCAGATCAGTTCTGATACCGAAAAGGTCACCAGTGCACACCTACACTCTCAACCTGACACTTCTTTGGACTCGCGGTTTCTTAACTACGAAAACTTGACACCACAACCTCTTTTGAGAACTCTCAGGGAACCTGACGTTCCTCTAGGTTGGTCAGGTAAGACTTCCTCCAGTTGGGACCCTAAAGAAACCTTCCTTACTACGATTTCGACTTTGAGGTCATGAAACCGGTGGACTACGTTTCTCAACTGAGTAACCTTTTCTGACACTACGACCCTCCCTAACCCCCGTCCTCCTCTTCCCCTACTGGCTCCTACTCTACCGACTTACCGTAGTGCCTGAGCTACCTGCACTCAGACTGACTCGAGGCTCTCTACCACTACCTGTCCCTCCCGACCGCACGATGCTAAGTACCCCAGCGTTTCTCAGCCTGTGCTGACTCACTGACTTGACTTGACTTACTTAACTAAGTTCTATCCCTTAAAGGGGGTTAATAGACACTCGGGTTACATTAATCAAGTCAAGTCAACGAGTCAGTGCAGGTTGAGAAACACTGGGATGCCTGACGTCGGACGGTTCGAAGGGACAGGTCGTGGTTGACGGTCTCGAACGAGTTTGAGTACAGGTAGTTCAGCCACTACGGTAGGTTCGTAGAGTAGGAAAGCAGGGGAAGAGGACGGAAGTTAGGAAGTGTCGTAGTCCCAGAAAAGGTTACTCAGGTTAGAAACGTAGTACACCGGTTTCATAACCACGAAGTCGAAGTCGTAGTCAGGAAAACCACTTATAAGTCCTGACTAAAGGTAATCCTGACTGACCAGACTAGAGACACGTCAAGTTCCTTAAGAGTTCTCAGAAGAGTTTGTGGTGTCAAGTTTTCGTAGTTAAGAAGACACGAGACGAAAGAAATACCAGGTTGAGAGTGTAGGTGTGTAGTGATGTCCTCTTTAGTATCGAAACTGATCTACCTGGAAACAGTCGTTTCATTACAGAGACGAAAAATTATACGATAGATTCAGCTAGTATTGAAAAGAAGTTTCCTAGTTCGTAGAAAATTGAAGTACCGACGTACTGGTAGACGTCACTGAAACCTCGGGTTCCTTTATTTAAAACAGTGACAAAGGTAACAAAAGGGTAGATAAACTGTACTTCATCACCCTGGTCTACGGTACTAGAAACACAAAACTTAGAACTCAAAATTCGGTCAAAAAACTGAGAGGCGAAAGTGTAAGTAGGTCTCCAAGATATCAGGATCTCAAGATATCAAGAAGTGAAAGACGGTATTCCCACCACAGTAGACGTATAGACTTCAATAACTGTAAAGAGGACCGTTAGAACTATGGTCGAACACGAAGTAGGTAGGACCGTAAAGCGTACTACATCAGACGTATATGCAATTCATCCGTCCCACTGTTATATGTCGGAACTGCATGAAGTAAAGGTTAAACCTCGGTCAGGTACCAAGGTACAGGTAAGATTGTCAACGAAGAACTGAACGTACGTCTAAAGTGTCCTCCGTCCAGTCCACCAGACCATGAGAGTAGAGAACTTCTGAAAAGGTCAAATAACACAAGGTCTGTCAGTTTCCGAAACAACATAGGTTATTTCGTCTTCATCTACAAAAAGACCTTGAGAGAACGAAAAAGCTACTAGGTCGTCTACAACCATTAAATAGAGACCAAGGAGACGGAAAAGATTTAAGTCGAACATGTAGACCTTCAAGAACTAAGTGTATGACAACTTCGCACCGAACCTCTTAAAACTCGTAATGAAACGATCACACACTCTACTCACGTTGACACACCATCAAACTTGTAAGAAACCGTCACGGAAAGAAACCCTAACCTTACTTTTACCTGGAAAAGGTCAGGACACCGGTGACGACTCAAAAGGTTTCAACGACCGCATAACTCACGTCGTGCAAGTGTCGTAGTAGAAAATCCTGAACTTTATCGAATAGACCTTAAGGTAGTGAAGGTGATCGAAACAAGCAGCACTACGGAAGATTCTGTGTAAACTGAAGTCTGAGGTCCTACAGACCGAGATCCACTCACACTTACTAGTGTGGTACCACCAACAGATCCAGTACTCTAAAAAAACATATCAGAAGACGCAGAAGGACGATGGAGAAGAATCATAGAAAACGAAGAAAATCCAGGTATAGTAAAGACAGGAAATAACACGGGTAGAGACGTACTTTACAAGGGAACCATAGAGGTCAAAAGAACTTTTCTATAGATCAGAAAGAGTAAGATAACCAAAGGAGATAAAGAAACGTAACTAGTGACTCCTTCCGAAAGAATAGAGAGGAACAATAAGGGACCTTCAGACATAAGTCTACCCATATAGAAAGGAAAAGAGGAAAAGGAAATAGCAGAGAAAAAAAGAATCGATTAACATTCCGGAGGAGTCTGTTAGTAAAACAGAAAAACGTAAAGAAAAAGAACCCCCACCAGAACTTGTGACTGAGGACATGTTACAGTGGTTGGAGACAGGTGTCAAGAAGTCCGTAAGACAGATAGTCTAGATTAGTGCACTTAGACAAACAGTGAAGGTGACATAATAACATTCCCTAAACTAAATCCAGTATGGACTTACCAGATCACCAAAAGGGATGAAAGAAGTTAAAGTCAGACGTAAACCGTTATTCCTCAAGTACTATACTCCGTGTCAGTCGAGGACCAGAACAAAAACGACTGACAAATCTCGGAGAGGTAGAAACCGACGTTTCTTTTATTAGTTAGACTAAAACCACAACTGGTAGACCACTACAGGTAGACCACATCGCAACAGAGGACACCACAACTTTATCCCACAAACGATACTGGTCACGCAACAGAACCATTTTGAGACAATCGGAAACGGGACGAAGTAAAACATGAGGTTCCGGTTTGAACGGACAATGAGGTCCATAGAGAACTAAAGGATAAAAACATAAGGTCAGGGGATACTATTTTTCCTACAGAAAAAAACCACAATCAAGATCTTCCAGAACATCCAGAAGTATCTTGGCAAGTTGAAGTCGAGGAAGTCGTAACGACCAACCCCGCAGCTGGACCTAATGACACTATGACTTACGAAACGAAACCTTTACTTGTCTTTATTAAGACAGTAAAAACTCTAATATGAGTTTATGACGTAAAACCTGAGAAAACAATTGGTACTCCCAATGAGGTAAAGAAGATTCGCTAAGAACGTGTATCATCATGTATATTACCAGTAGACTTAATTTAAGTGAGCAAGGTCGCGTAAAATCAAGTGACTAAGGATTTTACAGCTACAAGTGAGGAGGGTAGAGGATAAACTGGTGAAGGTTTCACTTTCCTTGATTTTTCAGAGAACTACTTTCACTTTCTCCTCTCACTTTTTCAACCGAATTTCGAGTTGTAAGTCTTTTGCTTCTAGTACCGCAGGCCCGGGTAGTGATATACCCTTTGTCTACCCCTTTGTCACATTTGTCACAGTCTGAAACAAAAAACGCCGAGGTTTTAGTGACGTCTACCACTAACGTCGGTACTTTAATTTTATGCGAATGAGGAACCTTCTTTTCAATACTCGTTGGGTCTATCGTATGAGTCTTCGTCTCTGTAATGAAACGGCTGATTCCAGGCAGATCAGTTCCGATACCAAAAAGGTCATCAGTATATACCTACACTCTCAACCTGACACTTCTTCCGACTCACGGTTTCTTAACTACGGAAACTTGACACCACAACCTCTTCTGAGAACTCTCAGGGAACCTGACGTTCCTCTAGGTTGGTCAGGTAAGACTTCCTCTAGTTGGGACCCTAAAGAAACCTTCCTTACTACGATTTCGACTTTGAGGTCATGAAACCGGTGGAGTACGCTTCTCGACTGAGTAACCTTTTCTGACACTACGACCCTCCCTAACCCCCGTCCTCTTCTTCCCCTGCTGTCTCCTACTCTACCGACCTACCGTAGTGACTGAGATACCTGTGCTCAGACTCACTTGAGGTCCTCAACTACTACCTATCCCTCCGGACCGTACGACGCTAAGTACCCCATCGTCTCAACCTGTACTGACTCACTGACTTGACTTGACTTAACTTAACTTACATGGAACTAAGTACCTAGATTGTAAGGTCCAAGGATACGTTATAACAAGAAACGTCGTAACCTGAAATGAAGGTAGTGGTCAGTGTAAGTGTTGACCCGAAACAAAAGCGAAACCGAGGAAGAGAAGCAAAAAAGAGCTCAATAAAGAGGTGAGAAGAGGCCATCGACCTGTCGGAGTACATTTAGTCACTTCAGTTTAGTGTGGAAGTGTGGTATGTGTTTTTATTTGAGTTGTACCGAGGTTCTCAATTTGTCTTCTGTACTGTGGTATTTTGACGAGCTTCTTTTGTATCCGTTTTGAAAGAGGTTGTATTTAACGTCCTAGTGGGAATCTTCAGGGTCCTAGTTTGTCTGTCTGAGAATGTCAAACATAATGTAAAATCCAGACGGAATTATTTTATGTTTTCGGACCCTCCAAATTTGTATCTGTCAAAAGTGTCAAAAAGTGTATCAAAAAGTGTCAAGACCTCCAATCTTCATGTACTAGTTCAACAGACACATAAACGAAAAACACTTCGGAGGATGAATGTAAAGTCTAAAAGAAAATTAAAACGTGACTACGTGACCAAAAATCACCGTATAACAAAGTAGAGGTCCTACCAGGACTTAATTCATAGACTATTTTAGTGGTTCGGTAGTCTAGATCCACGAAAATAAAATATTGATAAAAGTTTGGGAGAGAGAAAAGAGATAAAAAACAAGACGTGGGTTAAGAATAGTGTCCCAAGTTATTATTATTTCTTATAAAAGGATGTTTTAAAGGTATTATTAACCGAAACCTAATACTTTTACTCAGATTTAACTATTTTCAACACGGTCACCAAGGATAGTACTCAAGAACTACTACAGGGAGAAAAAGAAAACAGAGAAACTTATATGAAAGGTCCATAAAACAGAGTAAGGTAAAGAAATGGTTATGAAAGTAACTGCCAAGGTAAGTTACCAACTTCCACTCCTTTCATGATCATAACCGTCTCTACGTAGAGTCCCTTCACTTCTTAGGTCTTCCTACGTTTACCAAACACAGTCAGGGATTACACACACTAAAGTCGTAAAGAAGGAGCACTCTGGTAGTGGAAGTCCCTAGTGCCTTTTCTTTTACGGAGAGTTCCTGTCGGTCAACAGAGGTTTCACACGATTGATCTTTGAACATTAACAAAGGTCATTAATTGTTGACTCTCTTTTCAAAGGTCTTTACAAGAGTCGAGGGTCCGGACGTGAGGGTAGCGACGACGTCCACTTTACTATTAACGTCAAAACTGTCCTACCCTCCCCTCCTGTCGCAGAGTCTGGGTAAATAGTCCTAGACCGACGGAGGGAGAGTGTGTGTATGACCCATATTACCGGTAGGGTGACTCGGGAACAGGACGGTCGACCTTCCATACAAGTAACATGAAAGCAGACTCGTCGTCTCGGACACTTTCTTTCCGTATAGTTCTAAGACCCATTCACTAGTCTAGTCTTTGTCTGCGTTTGTGGTTAAACAACTGTAAGATTGTTTAGATCATACAGTCAAATACTTTCTGTGTTCTTATGTACGAAATGTTCACGATTTAAAACGGAGACATAGAACATACATTACAGTTAACGTTTATAATTAAGAAACGATTATATAAGTGACCCGAGTCCGTTGTTGTATGACCAAGTCATACACTAACCTGTTATTAAAACAAAACAGAATTTGACAAAATAGTGTACGATCACAAATACGGGATTCCAAATAACGGATGTATACTAATAAGTTTGTAAAGACATTACATACAATAAAATCAACACAAAGATAGTATCCTTGTTTTCTCAGAAAGACAACGGTAGGAGTGTCACTTCGTAAGAGCAGAAGTACTGTAACGGAACAGGGCTCCGTCCAAGGACGACATAAGATGACGGTCGTTACTACAAGTCCATAATTCTACGATTCTGAAATAGGTATTATGCACCATAGTATCTTATTTCGAAATGTTTATTTACCTTAGTGTAATATACTTTTAATGTTTTATGGTGTACAGATGTTAGATCTCAACACTTTAGTTTTAGTTTATATCTAGACCAAATAATATACGAACGTTGATTGGTCGACAAACCGTACCGACCACTAGTCACGTGAGAAAATAAAACAGAAACCGACACGTAGTTTCAAGTACCTTAGAATCTAGGACCTGGTCCCTAAGTTGGACATGGGAGACGCTACCTTCCGTCTCAGAATTAGTAAATTCGTGGTCCCTTCAAGGAGTTTGGTGACAGGTTACCCTAAGTCAGAAGTGAGACGTCATTCTTCGCGTAAACTGTTTATGGATTGGACAGACCCATCTCCAATGTGAGGAGACATATTGATTCCAGGGAAGTCAAGGACGGATTATTTAAACACTTCTTCTTCACTAGTGTACTCATAGAAGTCATTAATTAAAATGTACAATCAAGAGAAATTTACAATATGTATCTTGGGAAATTTCCGACGACCATTGTCTTTTGTGTTCTTCGTTTATAAAGGTTCACCCTTGATAGCAATTCACCTCTTTTAACCTAATGTCAACTGTGTTACGTACATCGGGTACGGAGTATAAGGGTGCGTCCTGTAAGATTGAGTGTTCATGGTTGCTGACATTTGACTCTCCTACCGGCCGTCGAAAAAGTATTATCCGTACTAGTAGAATTGTGTCTGGCACCAACCTTAGGACCCCTTAAAGAGTGAGGAAACGTCAATATAGTAGGAAGTGCAGTGCCCAATGTCCAATTCCAGGTGTCTAAACTAAGAATTCGTGGACTAACACCGGTTGAGGAACCAGGAGGAGACATTTCCCCAGGGGGTCTGTTACCGTCACAAACCCACCTTCGTATAGGAGTCAGTAACACCGACGTTTGAAGAGAAGAAAGACGTGTCTCACCCCTCCCCTCACAGGTAGCCATCGTAGACGGAGAACTCACAGAAAGTCCACTAGTGTTAGTCAGGGGCCTCGAGGTCCACCCGTCACGACTTTCATTGTCGAGGGTTCATGTACCAAGAGAGAGACAAGGACACAACCTAGGACGTTTACAACCATTTGCATTAAAAAGACAAGGTATATTGACCGTTTACCTCACTGTTTTTGTAGTGTTTCCTTTTTCTAAAACCGATGACAAGAAGACCAGAATGACTGTTTTGAGTTGTGCGGAACGTACGTCGTAACGATAATAAGGGACTACAAAATACAAACCCCGAGTGTGAGACCCGACCGTCGAGGTACCAAGAGTAGGACATGTCTGTGTTCGTCGTCCAGGTCGCGTAAGCATCCTGACTGCGGAGGAGGTCCAGGAGGGGACTCAGGTCTCGATGATTTTGGTAGGAAGAGGACCCCTCGTGGAAACAGATGAAAATATAAGAAAGGAGGTAGACAGTTCAAGAAAACCGAGAAAAACTAGTCGGGTCGGCCAAGGAACACCTATAGTGATATTAGTAACGTCGTACGAAGGGATGACAGTCGGGGAAAGACGAGTACTCGGTCTTGAGGTCACATGTTTCCGAGATGAATCGGACCTATTCCTTACGTTTCAGGAATGATAATACTCTTTTCACACTTAAAATACATAAAGATATTACTCGGTAACGGTCGAGTAAATAAGTGGGAGTCTTAGGATTAAATATAAAACTTAGAGTTATAATATGGTCTGTACGGTTCGTAGAAAAGTTATATTTCTGGTTAACTTTATATAACAGTACTTTATACTTATGTAGTTACCTCAAAAGAACATCTTTTCCTCAAGTCTAAATACGTTATTTGTTGTCCAGAACTTTATTAGACGTATAATACTTCACAAGTTTACACAATGAAAGTCAGATTGTTTTACTTAAAGGGTTTTTACTTCATCCATACCTTAATATCTATTTTCGTATGTACTTTTACCTAGTCACACATGTCATCAGTCTTTATTTTGACTTTTTTAATTACAAGAGTGTCTCATTTCTTATGGGACCAATCGTGAACTTCCATTTTAGTCCATTCTCAAACCCTCGGTCAATGTTTAAATATCAATTGTAACAATTCCCTCTACCGTCATAAATAATCTTTCTCAGAACGTCCCTCTAATCGTGTAATTTTATAAAAGTACATCTTTACTCGTCAAACTTCACTTCATGTTACTTTTTGTGTGCCTTTCTTTTGATATAAAGTCGTCTAAAAATTTTGACTTTGTATAAACTGTATATTGTAACACATTTAAATTTCACATTCTAAACCATTAAACAATGTGTATTTATAACATTATACTGACGGTAAGTCAAGTCAAGTCAAGTCAGAGAGTCAGTACAGGCTGAGAAACACTGGGGTACTTAA
Source organism: Capra ibex (assembly GCA_006410555.1). Lineage (NCBI taxonomy): Eukaryota > Metazoa > Chordata > Mammalia > Artiodactyla > Bovidae > Capra > Capra ibex. Next base: position 508,516 of record SJYO01005903.1, read on the forward strand.
CATCGTCCGGTCCGGAGGGACAGGTAGTGGTTGAGGGCCTCAAGTCGTACGGTCCGGAGGGACAGGTAGTGGTTGAGGGCCTCAAGTGAGTTTGTGTAGGTAGCTCAGCCACTACGGTAGGTCGGTAGAGTAGGAGACAGTAGGGGAAAGGGAGGACGGGGGTAAGGGAGGGTCGTAGTCTCAGAAAAGGTTGCTCAGTTGAGAAGTGTACCCCTCCGGTTTCATGACCTCAAAGTCGAAATCGTAGTAAGGAAGGTTTCTTGTGGGTCCCGACTAGAGGAATACTTACCTGACAAACCTAGAGAAACGTCAGGTTCTCTGAGAGTTCTCAGAAGAGGTTGTGGTGTCAAGTTTTCGTAGTTAAGAAGTCACGAGTCGAAAGAAGTGTCAGGTCGAGAGTGTAGGTATGTACTGATCACCTTTTTGGTATCGGAACTGATCTGCCTGGAATCAACCGTTTCATTACAGAGACGAAAACTTATATGATAGATCCAACCAGTATTGAAAGGAAGGTTCCTCATTCGCAGAAAATTAAAGTACCGACCTAGTAACTTTTTTGTTCTCTCAAGGTCTTTTCGTAGATAAAGACGAAATAACTGATACGGTTTCGGAAACTGACACACCTAGTGTTATTTAACACCTTTTAAGACTTTCTCTACCCTTATGGTCTGGTGGACTGGACGGATAACTCTTTGGATATACGTCCAGTCCTTCGTTGTCAATCTAGACCTGTACCTTGTTGTCTGACCAAGGTTCATCCTTTTCCTCATGTAGTTCCGACATATAACAGTGGGACGAATAAATTGAATATACGTCTCATGTAGTACTCTTTGTGACGCGACCTTCTTCGTGTTCGACCTTAGGTCTAACAGCCCTCTTTATAGTTATTGGAGTCTATACGTCTACTGTGGTGGGAATACCGTCTTTCACTTCTCCTTGATTTTTCGGAGAACTACTTTCACTTTCTCCTCTCACTTTTTCAACCGAATTTCGAGTTGTAAATCTTTCGCTTCTATTACCGTAGACCAGGGTAGTGAAGTACCCTCTATCTACCCCTTTGCCACCTTGACAGTCTGAAAAAAACCCCCCGAGGTTTTAGTGACGTCTACTGACGGTAATGTTGGTGTATAGTGTTACGTACAAAAGAAAATACAGTTTAAAAAGTAACTTAATATCAACTAAATGTCATAATATCATCACCGTCTCCATGTTGTAACACCAATTTATATATCCAATATGAAACAAATTTCAATACTTGATAACCGATATAAGGCACATGATATTTCATACAGGAACATCAAATAAATAAAATATGTATCGTCACATATGAAGATTTAGAAATGAGACAGAACGGGGAAGGGTGAAAGAAAGGGGTGACCATTTGTGATCAAATAAGAGATATATACTCAGAAAAAGATGTAGTAATAAAAGTAGGTAAACTTGATGGAAATCTAAGGTATACAGTTCACTATTATATGTCATAAATAGAAAGAGACAGACTGAATTAAGTGATTTGTCTTACTAAAGGTCCAGGTAGATATAATCTTCGTCGTTTTAAAATAAGAATTCCCCACTCCTTATAAGGTGTGACACACACACACAAACACACACACATGACTTAAATAATCAACCAAAAGACCACCTCTATAATACCAAAATATATATTTCCTAGTAAAGAGACGTCATCACTGTCAAAATGGACAAGAGAATACGCAAGTCATGGACAATAGTGACAAAACAGGTTAACGACACCGATCTGAAGTGAAAGTGAAAAGTGAAAGTACGTAACCTCTTCCGTTACCGTGGGGTGAGGTCATGAGAACGGACCTTTTAGGGTACCTACCTCCTCGGACCATCCGACGTCAGGCACCCCAGAGCTTCTCAGCCTGTGCTGACTCGCTGAAGTGAAGGTGAAAAGTGAAAGTACGTAACCTTTTCCTTTACCGTTGGATGGGGTCATAAGAACGGACCTATTAGGGTCCCTGTCCTCTCGGACCGCCCGACGGTAGATACCCCAGCGTGTCAGTCTTTCCTGACTTCGCTGAATCGTCGTCGTCGTCCTGAAGGTTGCGACACAATTCGGTCTCACCGATCTCATTCGTAAGAAGAGAACAAAGACTAAAAATTCCTTTTTCGTAAGCCTATAGATGGAGACTCACACTACAATCGACACCCAAACAGTATTTACCCGAAATAATACAACTCTACATAAAAGAGAGATGGGTAAAAAGACTCTCAAAAAAATGATACTTACCTACAATCTGAAACAGTTACGAAAAAGATGTAGATAACTGTATTAGTACACAATTAGGAAGGAAAAAATATTACACTATATAGGGTACCTAACTAAACACCTAAAAATTAGGAACGTAGAGACCTTTTTACCATGAACTATTAGTAAATATTATCAAAAATATCTAACAACTTAAAACAGACGATTATAAAACAACTTTTTAAAAGTTGGTATAAGTCTCTTTTATGTGACATTAAAAGAAAAGACATGAAAACAAAAGAAAAACAGAAAAAAGATCATGATCAGTCACATTTCCATTGAACTATCTTATTTAAATCTTCACAAGGGAGGAAAAGTTAAAAAACCTTATCAAATTCTTACTATCTACAATAAAAATTTTTACAAAATGTCCTAGGGAACACTACGGTAGTCCAGGACCTGTAACAAACGACCCTCCAAAACTAATGACTGACTAAAGTCATGAGTAGTAGTCAAACAAGTCTAACAGATAAAGAAGGACTAAGTCAACATCTCTGACAAAGATCTTTAAACCAGTCAATTCACCCAAACCCAAAGAAGAAATCTAAAAAGAGTATATAAACATCATCGGGACATAACTACATTTCAAAAGAGAATGTTGACACAAGTGACACAAGGTAGTTAAAACCTTTCAACACGAAACTAAGAGCAAACAGAAGACCATTAAAGACTAAATGAGAACTATAGAAAAAACTTAGATAGTAAAAAAATCATCACACAAATCAGAGATACACAAACAAGAAAAGGATAAAAAGAAAGACATGAACTATAGGTTAAAGTTTTTCACGAACTATACTAAAGATAGGTGACTTTAAACAATTTTGAACAAAACACCGAATCGTGTACTATGTAGGACCTCTTGTAAAGTGAAATTTTCTTGCACACAAGATAACAAAAAGTTACATTTTAGGATCTCTATAGATGATTTAAGTCGATCAGACAACGTGGTGTATTCTAGAGACAACGGAATGGTTAAAAGACAGACCTACTACACAGGCAATTGCATTGACCCCACAATTGTAGGGTATGATAAAAACATAATAACAATTAAAGATGGTACTACTCATATCAATAAACGAAATATGAAAATCAATGAGGAACATAACCCAAGTCGTACCGTTTGTCACCTTTGTCACCGACTGAAATAAAAAGACCCGAGGTTTTAGTGACGTCTACCATTAACGTCGGTACTTTGGTTTTCTGTGAATGAGGAACCTTCCTTGCAATACTGGTTGGATCTGTCGTATAATTTTTCGTCTCTGTAAGGAAACGGTTGTTTCCAGGCAGATCAGTTCCGATACCAAAAAGGTCACCGGTACATACCTACACTCTCAACCTGATATTTCTTTCGACTCACGACTTCTTAACTACGAAAACTTGACACCACAACCTCTTCTGAGAACCCTCTTATAGACACTAACGTCGAAAAAGGAAAAGTCGTGGAACTTATATAGTACGTCAAGGGAAGACCGGAGGTCTCAAAGACGTCTCTATAGTTAACTATCGGAAAACCCCTAAGGGAGTATCTACTGAGAAACAAAAAGACAACGACGGAAAACTTAAGAGAGTAAAAATTAAAAACTGAAAATTTAATACTATGAAGAACCTACTATACACATCCAGACAAAGTCAAGTAGAAAAGGTTGAGAGACACGAAGGACGTAGACTTACATACAAAAGAAGGAGTTCAAACTAGTTAAAATTCGGTATAAAAGAGTTTATGTAGAAGGTAGGAGTAGGGATAGAGAGAAGAAAAAAAAACATCAAAGTCGACATAAATAAATAAAAAAAGTATGAAAATGTAAAAATAAAAATGAAATAAAACGAAATGTTATGAGAATATCAAACTTAGGGACTACCGAGTCTACCATTTCTTGGACGGACGTTACACCCTCTGGACCGAAGCTAGGGACCTCACCCTTCTAGGGGACCTCTACCCTTACCGTTGGGTGACGTCATAAGAACGTACCTCTTAAGGTACCTGTCTCCGATATCAGGTCCCCAGTGTTTCTCAGCCTGTACTGACTCGTTGATTGTGAAAGTGAAAGTGACAACTGCAATAGCGTCTCTAGAGAAAAAATATTAAATAAAAATTTAACCTCAGATTAACGAAATATGACAACACAACCTAAGACGGTATATAGTTATACTCAGTCGGTATCCATATGTGTACAGGGGAGGGAGAACTTTGAAGGAGGGTAGAGGGTCGCATAGGGTGGGGAGATCCAACAATTTCTCGAGGTCCGACCTAAGGGACTTGATATGTCATTAAAGGGTGAACGAGAGATACAAGGTATACCGTCACATATAGACAATCACGATGTGGGAGTTAAACAAGGTGGACAAGGAAACAAGGTGCGACACAGGTATTCCAGACAAGAGTCTCTAGAGAACTCAACGATAGTAAAACTTTTAACAGGAAAGATGAGAAGAATAACCCATTAAAAGTAATAACATAGAAGGTCTAGTACACACGTAAGAAGACATAGTGGATCAGACGAGAGATAAGGAAGATACACATAAAAGAAAGTCGATAAAAAGTAAAGATTATAAAAATTTTTATATAAAAGGTCAAGGATCAATTTTATAAGTCATAAACGTAGTGAAAGGGGGAAAGTAAGTCAAGTATATAAAAATTTTAAAAAAAAGACTATTGAACGACTAAATAATAAACAAAAAGTCCTCAACAAGACGACCAGACAGTCAACACTCATCAAGAAAACGGAAAATTAAAACGAATAAAAGAGACGTAGTTACTTAAATGTATTTTGTCAACGGATTCTCACCGGAACTCCTCTATACACCACCCGGGTATACATGGACCACACACAGACAACGGAAACCACCAGCTCGACCTAAACTCCACCTACGTCCAGAGGAGAAAAGAGTCCTCACACGACCGTCAATAATGGAACCATTCCCCAAACCAACCTCTACCATCTCGACCTTAACGACGACTAAACTCTGTAATGAAGGAGAGACGAGTCACTTACAGTGGTAAGATAACCGTCACCACAGACTAGGATTCCACGACCTTGCGAAACCCAGACTAGGTTCTACTTAGAGAAGGAAGATTCATACAAAAAGGAGAGGTGTGTCACCTAGGTAAAGGGGTCTACTTCCTCTCACGACTTAGTCAAACCCGGGTACCAGTTTAGGCAATTCAAATGATTAGTCAACTACAGTTCTCTCCCTTAAAAGGACCCAATAAACCACCGGGGGTACATTAATACACTTACGAATTTTCTTTTCCTTTGGTCACTTGACACAATCTTTTATTTTAGTCTCTAAATTTTACTCACACACATCAAAGAGTCGGAAACTCTAGGGTACCTGACGTTGGGCAGTCCGAGGAGACAGGCACCCCTGAGAGGTCCGTTTTTATGACCTCACCAAACGGTACGGGAGGAGGACCCCTAGAAGGGTTGGATCCCTAGTTTGGGTCCAGAGGGACTAACATCCGTCTAAGAAATGGTAGATTTGGTAGTCCCTTCGGGTTCTTATGGCCTCATCCATAGGATAGGTAAGAGGTCCCCTCTTAAGGGTTGGTTCCTTAGCTTGACCCCAGAGTACGTAATGTCCTCTACTGTCATAAATAACCTTTATGACAAAACATACCGCTAATCATGTGAGTTCATAAAAGTACATCTTTACTGGTCTAAATTCACTTCACGTTGTTTTCCTCTTGTTTTTCTTTTAATATGAGGTTATTTTTAATTTTTGTTTTTCATACGAAGTCGACTAAAAATTTTAATTTACATAAACTGTATATCGTAACATATTTACATATTCACATGTTCTACGATTATATAAATCCATAACATAATACTAACGGTAAAATCGGTATCAATCGTGGAGATAACCCGAAGGGAGCACCGAGTCTCCAATTTCGCAGACGGACGTTACGCACTCTGGGGCCAAACTAGGGACCAATCCCTTCTAGGAGACCTCTTCCTTTACCGTTGGGTGAGGTCATAAGAACGGACCTCTTAGGGTACCTCCTTCCTCGGACCATCCGATGTCAGGTACCCCAACGTTTCTCAGTCTGTGCTGACTCGATGAAGCATAATCAGGAAAATTTAAATTCAAAAAAGATATATCAACATAAACTAAATGTCAAATCAAAATACTTACGTCGTAACACTAAATTACAATATATATCTAAGATTTAAGATTTAGAAATGTCATGGAACAAGGTGGGAGAAAAAGAGAGGGGTCACCGTTGTCAATCGAAGAAGAGACATAGACTCAGAGAAAGACAAATCAACATAAGTAAGTAAAGACAAAATATAAAATCCAAAGTGTATATTCAGTATCGTATGTCATAAATAGAAACTGAATAAAGTGATTCGAATGATCGAAGGTACAGATAGGAACAACAACGTTTACCGTTTTATATTAAGAAAACACTGACTGATTATATGGTCACACACATAAAGACACACACAGACACACACACATGTTATAGAAATAGGTCAGTGAAGAGTCACTCAATCATAAAAGTAAAAGAAACCTACATATAATAACAACAAGTCAGTGAGTCAGTACAGACTGAGAAACACTGGGGTACCTGACGTCGTGTGGTCCATAGGGACAGGAAGTGGTAGAGGGCCTCAAACGAGTTTGAGTACAGGTAGCACAGTCACTACGGTAGGTTGGTAGAGTAGGAGACAGTAGGGGAAGATGAGGATGGAAGTTAGAAAGGGTCGTAGTCCCAGAAATTACATAGTCGAGAAGCGTAGTCCACCGGTTTCATATGAGTCCGTATATCAACGACGAACTGTACCATCAAGAAAAATCCATAAACTCCTGTGAGGTATGACGAAAGGCTTTCTCCGACGTGTTTAAAGGTAAGGGAAGGTGTCACATGATTTCAAGAGGAAAGAGGTGTAGGAGTGGTTGTAAACAATACACACTGGAAAAACTACTATAGGTAAGACTACCTACACCCCACTATATATTGACACCATAACTGACGTAAAGAGATTACCTATTACTACAACTCGTAGAAAGGTACACGGACACCCGGTAGACGTGCAGAAGAAACCTTATTACAAATAACTCCAAAAGGTGGGTAAAAGATGGTGTAACGAAAACTAAAATCATAACTCAACACACTTGACGTGTATGTAAACTGATAATTGAGGAATAGACAGTGCAAGAACCTTTGATAAAATAGACTAAGTCCTACAATAGAAGAAAACAGTTACTGAAGGAAAAGACACGTTTTCTAAAAAAAAAATTAAATTTAAATAAATAAAATTAACCTCCGATTAATGAAATGTTATAACATAAACAAAACGGTATGTAATTGTATTTAGGTAGTGTCCACATGTGCACAAGGGTTAGGACTTGGGGGGGAGGGTGGAGGGAGGGGTACGGTAGGGAGACCCAGTAGGGTCACGTGGTCGGGGTTCGTAGGACATAGGACGTAGCTTGGATCTGACCGCTAAGGAAAGAATATACTATAATATGTACAAAGTTACGGTAAGAGGGTTTAGTAGGGTGGAAGAGGGAGAGGGTGTTTCAGGTTTTCTGACAAGATATGTAGACACAGAGAATACGACAGAACGTATATCCTAATAGTAATGGTAGAGAGATTTAAGGTATATATACGCAATCACATGACATAACCACAAAAAGAAAGACCGAATGAAGTGAGACATATTAGCCGAGGTCAAAATAGGTGGAGTAATCAATCCAGAGTAAAAACTTTACATCACAACCTCTTCTGAGAACTCTCAGTGAACCTGACGTTCCTCTAGTTTGGTCAGTTAGGATTTCCTTTAGTCAAGACTTATAAGTGACCTTCTTGACTACGATTTCGACTTTAAGGTCATGAAACCGGTGGACTACACTTCTTGATTGAGTAATATCTTCTGGAACTACTACCCTTTCTAACTTCCGTTCTCCTCTTCCCCTACTGTCCGTTACTCTACCAAGCTACCGTAGTGACTGAGTTACCTGTACTCAAACTCGTTCGAGGTCCTTAACCACTACCTGTCCCTTCGAACCATACGACATCAGGTACCCCAGTGTTTGTCAGTCTGTGCTGACTCGTTGACTTGACTTGACTCCAGAGTAAACAAATAAAAACGAAAACAAAGGAAACGAAATCTTCTGTCTGAGGGTTTTAGTAACGATGGAAAATACTGTCTTTCACAAGACCTATATAAAGGAAGATCCCTAAAATACCAAAGGTCAAAACGTGACCACAGATACATAAAACACAAATAAGAACATATGTGAAACTCTTTTATAAGTCTATTAAAGTAATAAAATGTGTATCGTCCGATCATAGCGAAAAACTTTAAATAAAAACTAACCTCCTATTAACGAAATGTAACAACACAATCAATCACGACACACGACGTGTTGTCGTACTTAGTCGGTATTCATATGAGTATTGGGGAGGGATAATTGGAGGGAGTACGAATGTTAAGGTGGGGGGTAATGTGAAGACCTTCTCTGATAGAAAAGAGGTAATATATCAGGACGGAAGAAACAGTATCTAATTTACCGGTTATCCCGTACCTAAATAAAGACCCGAGAGACAAGATAAGGTCAAAAGATACACAAACGAAAACACGGTCCACCTATGACATGACTACTGACATCGAAACGTCACATCAGACGTTAGTTCCTTGGACAAAGGAGATAAAAGAAGAAAAAAACTTTCGTCTGTATGTTACACGCTTGGTTTAATGTTATTACTCTAACTTATTCTACCTGTAAGAGTAATGGTTTTGTTCTTTAGTCTTTCTTCTTTGTTTAGTAGACAGGTTTCGTCGATTTTTAGGATCCTTCCATTTAAAGTAGTCTAAACTTTTTACCGGATAAACAGAGTTACAAGACAGGGACCCGACAGACAAATGTTGGGGTGGAGAGTTTATGGGTCATCGGTACTCGTGTACTTGTCACGTACAACACAAAGTAGTGTGGTAAGTGATTGTTTTCGTCGACGACGAGACACCTCATTACCAACTTCGACCCTGGTTCTGTCTTGTCCTATATATAGATATATAATAAGGACCTCATAGTATATCTTGATCTTTTAAAATAATAAAACAAAAAATAAGTAAGTCAGTACAGGTTGATAAGACGCTGGAGTGTCTGTCATCGGTTAGCCGAAGAACGGAGACCCCAAAGGGTCGATTCTTATGAACTCACCAAACGGTAAAGGAGGAGGTTCCCTAGAAGGGTTGGGTTCCTGACTTGGACGTAGAGGACGTAACCGTCCTTCTAAGGAATTGTGACTCGGTGATCCCTTCGGGTGACGACGACGACGACGATTCAGAGAAGTCAGCACAGACTGAGACAGGCTGGGGTATCTGCCGTCGGGTGGTCCGAGGGGACAGGGACCCTAAGAGGTCCGTTCTTGTGACCTCACCCAACGGTAAAGGAAGAGGTTTCGTACTTTCACTTTTCACTTTCACTTCAGAGAGTCAGTACAGGTTGAGGATCGCTGGGGTACCTGACGTCGGATGGTCCGAGGAGACAGGTACCCTAAACGGTCCGTTCTCATGACCTCACCCCACGGTGAGAGTGAATTCAAGTCAACGAGTCAGCACAGGTTGAGAAACGTTGGGGTACTTAGCGTCGTGCGGTCCCGAGGGACAGGTAGTGGTTGAGGGCCTCAAGTGAGTCTGAATGTGGGTAGCTCAGTCACTACGGTAGGTCGGTAGAGTAGGAGCCAGTAGGGGAAGAGGAGGACGGGGGTTAGGGAGGGTCGTAGTCTCAAAAAAGGTTACTCAGTTGAGAAGAGTACTCCACCGGTTTGATGACCTCGAAGTCGAAATTGTAGTAAGGAAGGTTTCTTTAGGGTCCCTAGGGTTACCTGACCAACCTAGAGGAACGTCAGGTTCCCTGAGAGTTCTCGGAAGAGGTTGAGGTGTCAAGTTTTCGCAGTTAAGAAACCGCGAGTTGGAAGAAGTGTCAGGTTGAGAGTGTAGGTATGTACTGATGACCTTTTTGGTATCGGAACTGATCTGCCTGGAATCAGCCGTTTCATTACAGAGACGAAAACTTATATGATAGATCCAACGAGTACTGAAAAGAAGGTTCCTCATTCGCAGAAAATTAAAGTACCGACGTCAGTCGTAGAAGTCACTAAGACCTTGGGTCTTTTTATTTCAGACTGTGACAAAGGTGACAAAAGGGTAGATAAAGGGTACTTCACTACCCTGGTCTACGGTACTAGAAGTAAAAGACTTACAACTCGAAATTCGGTTGAAACAGTGAGAGGAGAAAGTGAAAGTAGTTCTCCGAAAAATCAAGGAGAAGTGAAAGACGGTATTCCCACCACAGTAAACGTATAGACTCCAATAACTATAAAGGGGGTCGTTAGAACTAAGGTCGAACACAAAGAAGGTCAGGTCGCAAAGAGTACTACATAAGACGTATCTTCAATTTATTCGTCCCACTGTTATATGTCGGAACTACAGGAGGAAAAGGATAAACCTTGGTTAGACAACAAGGTACAGGGTAAGATTGACAACGAAGGACTGGACGTATGTCTAAAGAGTTCTCCGTCCAGTCCACCAGACCATAAGGGTAGAGAGAGTCTTAAAAGGTGTCAAATAACACTAGGTGTGTCAGTCCCCACGGTGAGATCAAAAGGAGTTTAGTTAGTGGAGTAATTTGGACTCCTTATAGACTGATTAACAGGGTCGTTTCCCCTCGGAAACCTCTCCACTAATGTTGAACTCTAAACCATAGACCTTCTCAAGAACCTTTTCTTTTACCTATATTTCCTTTTTAACTCTTTTTAGACTTTTTTCACAACTGAAATCAATTGTGTTACATTAGTAATTAATACTGTTACATTGTGTGTATACTAAAAGTCTCAATCACGTGACTCATACCCTAGACACCCTTGAGACATATCAGAACGGTAAAACCATTCAGTTTTTGACAAGATTTTATTTTAGGAAGAATTTTTTATTTTTTCTTTTGGTACGGATCTTAAGGGTTATGTATAAACTCAATTGGCGTGTCAAAAAGAGGACTCAATAGAGAACCTTACTTATGGTTCTCCCACGCTAAGAGACGAACCAAAAGTCGTTAGAGTCGACTCACCACGTACGTACGATACAGCGAAGTAAACACAGACTGAGATTCACTGAGATACCTCACATCCGGAGGTCCGAGGAGACAGGTTTCTTATAACTTCACCCAACAGTAAAGAAGGAGGTCCCCTAAAAGGACTGGGTCCCTAACTTGGGTGAAGAGAATACAGAGGACGTAACGGTCCGTCCTAGAAATGGTGATTACGGTGGACCCTTCGGAGTCGGGTCACCACCCTTTTCCATTCCCAGAGGAAGTCCCGTGTGTGTCTTTGGAACCCAGGAAATATCTCACGACTTTACCCCGTAAGGTCAGGGACTCGAGTTGGAAAAGTGAGTGGAGAATCAAGGTCGTTATAATTCTCGTTCGTCGGTTACAATAATGTAAGTAATGAAAGAGGGGTTTCAAGTTTTCATAACATTTGTTCAGTGGTTCCTTGAATGAAGAAGATTCTCCACTACTTAGGGTACCTATCTCCTCGGACCGTCCAATGTAAGGTACCCTACCGTTTCTCCGTCTGTACTGAAGTTCTGCACTACCCCTGATAGGGTACGTCTATACAAGGCTCAGACATGACGACTTAGTCCTGTACCTGATAGACACGAGAGGAATGGCGACTTTTAGTTGAGTAATCACAGAAATGAAGATTAGTCTAAGTTTTCGGTAGAGGTTTTTGGGTCTTTGGTTACTTTTCGAGAGGGAATTTAAGGTAAAGAGATCTTAATGAGGAGTATTGTCACCTGAGTATTCTGTAATAAATTATAAGAATTTTACTTTAGGATATAACATAAAACGTCTTCCTTTACCGTTGGGTGAGGTCATAAGAACGGACCTTTTAGGATACCTGTCTCCTCGGACCACCCGATGTCAGGTACCCCAACGTTCTCAGTCTGTCCTCAATCGCTGATTTGGTGTTGGTGCTAGTATAACCGTATATGTCTTTACGGTTACTCACGACATCTTGAAAGACGATTAGAATTTAAACGTTTGTTGCATTTTTTACATTCTTCTGATTATGATTTGTCATTCACATGAAGAAAAATTTCTAAAAACTTACACTTGGTAAAGACTTCAGAAATAACTTGAACAATGTTATAAAGAAGACAAAGTACAAAACTAAAATCCGTCGTTTTAAAATCGAGGGGCTGGTCCCTAGTTTGAGGGTGGAACCTTGATGATTTTGTGGTCCTTTCAGGGTCTAAGTGTGGGGTGGGGGGCGAAAAAAAAAAAAAAAACTACTGGGGATCATTTCCGAATAGTCAACACACACAGAAAAGTTTTTTGGTTGAGAACTAAAGTGACTGAACAAGATAATCAAAAAACTAGAGACTAGAATTTTAAAAGAGAAACCACATAGTGAAGGAGACAGACGATAGAATACACATCAAAAAAGGACTAAAGAAATCTACCATCCAATCTAACGACTAAACTCTAAAAAGAACGAAGAACTCCATCCAAAAATAGGGATAGTTCAAAAACTTTAAAAGACGAAAATAAAATAAACGAAGTTCCATTAAAGAATAAAAGAAGACTAAAGTGTACCTAGGTAACCAACAACTATCGGACAACAAGTCACAGGTACAAACTAGGAGAACTTAATTCATTAACAATTTATAGTGGCTCGGTAATCTAGATCCACTAAAATAAAATACTGTATGAGAAAAACTGGGGTAGGGAAAAAAGACTCACATAGAAGACGTAGGTGTCTGTCTTCAGTTATTATTATAAAAAAAGATGTTCTAAAGGTATTATTAACCGTAACTCAATACTTTTACTCAGATTTAACTAAACTAAACACGGTCACTAGGTGTACTCAAGAATCAGTATAAGGAGGAAAAAGAAGACAAAGAAACTTACATGAACGATCCATAAAACAGAGTAAGGTAAAGAGATGGTCATGAAAACAACTACCAAACCAGGTCACCAACTTCCACTCCTTTCATGATCAAAGTCTCGTCTCGGTGTAGTGTTCCTTCACTTCTTAGGTCTCCCTGTTTTTACCAAATACAGTCAGGGATTGTACACCCTAAAGTCGTAAAAGACGAAAGGAGGAACACTCTGGGACAGTGGAAGTCCCTAGTACTTTTTTTTTTTTTTTCGGAGAGTTTATATAGGTCAACAGAGGATTCTCACGGTTGATCTTTGAACATTAACGAAGGTCATTAATTGTTGACTCTCTTTTCAAAAGTCTTTACAAGAACCGAGGGTTCGGACGTGAGGGTAGTGACGACGACCACTTTACTATTAACGTCGAAACTACCCTCCCCTCCCCTCCTGTGTCGTAGAGTTTGGACGTATAGTCCCTGGTTGACGGACGGAGGGCGTGTGCTTGACCCATATTACTGGTAGTCCCTCGGGTGAGAGGACCGTCGTTCTTCCACAGTCCATTCCCACAAGATAAAGTCAGACTCTCCCGTCTCAGACACTTTCTCTCCGTCTAGTTCTACGACTCACTAGTATAGTCTTTCCCCGTCAGAAGACACATCAGTGACCTAAGTCACGGTTGTGATACGAATTCCATCATTTTGGGACTTAATACCCAGTTCTACCGTTTCTCTCTACCCCAGGAGTGGGATTTGGTTAGGGACGACCGAGGAGGACGTCAAATTAAATTAGGAGTGACTGTCACCGACAACACTAAGTCAGGTTCACCATTGTTTTGGACTAAAAAAACTCCACAAATTTTTACATCTATATTTTAGTTAAAAGAGAACTCAGACGGAGTCCCCTTAGTATCTGATTTACAAGTCCTACTGATCTCCCCGGTGTTCTTATTGAGGTCCCACCATTATTTGTCATACCACTCAGACGTTTTTAGTACATTAGGACATGTCTTTCACTTACGTTGACCTTTACCGAACTTCCCTTTACAAAAGAGACTGAGACCTATAATTACCTCTGTCATTAACACAGGAGTGACTTTTGTAGGTCTCAGGTAACTAATACCACTCCGACAGAAGTGAGAAGTACAATACTTTACTCGTCAATTCCTTTGAAGTGTATTACGGTTCAAAAACCGGCGTCGAGAGTCAGTATATAGCATAACAAAAACGGGTAAATTTTCCACAAAATTATACTTAGATTTACGGAGTATAAAATTAAATACTTTACGTATTCTTATCTAGGGAACGTCCACGACTAAACATATATAGAGACCATACAATTATAGTAAACTTTTCGGATTAAGTAACGGTATCTAAGTTAATTGAGACGATAATTACTCATCTATAGACATAGTGACCTTTTACTATTATTAAATGAAAAAGGAAAACATGATGAAGTAGTACGTACTGATAAAATACAGAGTTCAATTACTGAAATATACCCTAATAAATTGTCAAAGACCTCATGAACGTAATATTGACGAAAAGACTTTATTTTCGTTTTCTGAAGGACAAAGGTAGGATTAAGACTCGGTAGGAGTAGAAGTACTGTAATGGACCAGGACCCCGTCCGAGGAGGGCATAAGAGGACCGTCCGTCGTCATGTACATGTATATGATTCTGTGGACTTCGGAGTAAATCTTATGTTTTACGGAACGGAGATTATTTTTAATACTTTATCGTCGTCAGTTTATAGTTTCTTGTTCAAGACTTTTGTTTTGATTTATATATAGACTTAATAATATCCTTGTCAATTGATTGAAAAACCGTTTCAACCCCAAGTTACTTGATAGAAATAGTCAGGTCACCCAAAGTTCAGGAGTGAGACAGGTTCTCGTCTAAAACTGTTTATAAGTTGGAGAGACACGAATACAGTGGGAGGAGACATAGTAATTACAGTGTATTCATGGACCGAGTATCTAACAACTTCTTACTTCACTAGTACACATCTTGGATGTCGAAAATTAAAATGTATCATTACAAGAAATTTATAGTATATACGTTGACAAATTTCGACGACCATTGACTTCTTGTATTTCATTTCCAAAGAATCACCCTTGATTCCCATTTACCTCTTATGACCTAAAGTTGACTGTACTACACACATTGGGTGTGGAGTACAAGGGTACGTCCTGTAAGATTGAGTGTTCTGTTTATAGTCACTGACACTTGGCTCTCCTACCGGTCATAACTAAATTGTTATCCGCAATAGAAGAATTACGTCTACCACGAACCTTAGGGCCCCTTAAAGAGTGAGGAAACGGTAGTATAGTAGGAAGTGAAGTGACCGAGGTCCAATTCCAGGTGCCTAAACTAAGAATTCGTGGACTAACACCGGTTGAGGAACCAGGAGGAGACATTTCCACAGGGGGTCTGTTACCGTCACAAACCTACCTTCGTATACGCGTCACTAAAACCGACGTTTGAAGAGAAGAAAAACGTGTCTCACCCCTCCCCTCACAGGTAACCATCGTAGACGGAGAACTCACAGAAAGTCCACTAGTGCTAGTCAGGTACCTTGATTTCCACACGTCGCGACTTTCAATTTTGAGGATTCATGTAGTAAGGGAGATAAAAGTACATAACCTAGGACGTTTACGACCATTTAAAGTGAAAAGGAGATGTATATATACCGTTTACCTTACTGTTTTTGTTGCGTTTGTTCTTCCTAAAACCTATGACAAGAAGATAAGTAGGACTATTTTAGGTTGTCAGTAACAGACGTCGCAACGATAGTGGGGGACTACAAGATACAAACCCCGAGTACGAGACCCGGTCGTCGAAGTACCAAAAGTCGGACATGTCTGTATTCGTAGTACAGGTTGTGTAAGTATCCTGGCTATCGGGGTGGTTTAAGAGGGGACTCTGGTCTCGATGGTTTTGGTAGGAAGAGGAACACTCGTGAAAACAGATAAAAATATTAGAAAGGAGGTAAAAAGTTGAGTACTACCGAGAAAAACTAATAGGGTCGACCAAGGAACACTTGTAGTGACATTAGAACCGAAACATACAGGGTTGACAGTCAGGGAAAGACGAGTACTCGACACGGATATTACATGTGTCCGAGATACAACGGACCTATTCCTTATGTTTCAGGGGATGATAATACTCTTTACACACTTAACCCACATAAAGACTTCACATGTCAACTGGTAAGTAATTAAGTGGAGTCAACAACAAGTCTGTAAGTCAGTACAGACTGAGAAACGTTGGGGTACCTGACGTTGTACGGTCCGAAGGGACAGGAAATTGTAGAGGACCTCAAACGAGTCTGAGTACAGGTAACTCAGTTACTATGGTAGGTTGGTAGAGAAGGAGATAGTAGGAGAAAAGGACGGAATTTAGTAAGGGTCGGAGTCCCAGAAAAGATTACTCAGTAAAGAAGCGTAGTCCACCGGTTTCATAACCTCGAAGTCGTAGTCAGGAAGATTACTTATAAGTCCTAACTAAAGGAAATCTTAACTGACCAACCTAGAGGAACGTCAGGTTCCCTGAGATCTCAAAAAGGTTGTGGTGTCACGTTTAATAGTCAAGAAGTCACCATTTGAAAGAAATACCGAAGAGGAGTCTCTAGATCGATTTTAAAACTTAGAGTTCTCTTAGTATTTGTACTGTACGACTCGTAGAAGAAGTTTTATTTGTTAACATTATCATAACAGTACTGTATATCAATAGAACATTTCTTAATATACTAAATTAAAAAGATTATGAAAGTCTTTTACTCAAGTCTTAAATACACTATTATTTGAGTTCAGAACTTTGTTAGACGTATATAAGTCCACACATCAAAAGTCAGACGATGTCATGCAAAGGATTTCAATATGTCCGTACTTGAATATCTCTTTCCATACGTACTGACACCCAATCGTACACGTTATCAGTAATTACTTTGTCTTGTTCAATTACAGGAGTGTCTTATTCCTCACTGAACCACCCCTCAACCTTAAATTTTAGGTGGAGGAAGTCATCTCTGAAACCGTCAGGTAATACTCAAATATCTATTGTACGGATCTCTCCACCATCATGAATAATCTTTATACAACAGACCTTGACTCTAATTTTGTAAATTTATGAAAGTACGTCTTTACTGGTCTAACTTCACTTTACATGAAAGGTTTTTCTTTGTGTTTTGTTTTCTTATAAGGTTATAAAAATTTTGTTATCTACTTAATACAGTCGACTAAAAATTTTAATTTTACATAAACTATATATCGTAATACATTTAAATTTCACGTGTTTTATAACTTTATTAAAATAACAGAACGTACATGTATCGACAGCTCAAAGGGTCGTAGTGAAAACTTCTTTGATACAAAAGAGGTAGTATATATGTATATATATAGAGGTAATATATAATAAAGTAGGTACAAACACACCACCCTAAATCAGATAAAGCACGAGTAAGTGTTTCCTCCACATAATTCCAGAAATATTGTTCGTACCTTACCCTCCTCTCTTCCAGGACCTTCCTCTTTTAGGAGTTCTCCCTCCAGGTGGTCGGGAGTCATCATCCCGAATAAACGGTATCTAATTAACTGGTTATCGTGTACCCAAATAAAGACCGGAGAGATAAGATAAGGTTAATAAATACACAGATAAAAACACGGTCAAACTATGATAAAACCACTGACATCGAGACGTCATATCAGACTTTAGTTTCTCGAACAAAGGAGGTAACAGAAGAAGAAAAAAAAAAAAAAACTTTCGTCTATGCATTATACGAATGGTTTAAGGTTACCACACTGACTTATCCTACCTATAAGAGAAAGAGTTTTGTCCTTTAGTCTATCTCCTTCGTTGAGTAGACAGGTTCCGTCCATTTTAGGTTCCTCCCATTTAAGAGAGTCTGAACTTTCAAACTCTTTATAGTATAAACTGACCTATAAGACAGGGGACCTGATGGACACATGTTGGGGTGGAAAGTCTGTGGTCACCGGTACTGGTGTACATGTCACGTATGACACCAAGTAGTGTGGTAAGTGATTATTCTCGTCGACAACGAAACACTTTATTACCGACTTGGACCCCGATCCTATATATATATATATATAAAGGAACTCTTAGGATATAATTTATCATCTTTTGTCCTTTACGAAATTTATTCTTCTTCCTTGGTATTACTACCCGATATAGTCTCTGTGTGTCTTCAGTGGACTTTCTTGACTGTTAGTGGTTCAACCTGTTAAACTAAAAAATTCTTTCACTAAAACCCAATATTGAGTTTCATATCTTTAATTACACATGGTCACTTTTGACTTTACTTTATGTTAACTTATTTATTACATAAACTCCTTTGTCTTAAGGAAAAGTCTTTCTAAAAGGTATTAACACAATTTTCAAATATACTTTTTTCACCTTTTAGTGTAGGGTACGAATTCACACCGTATCACAGAATGAAAGTTACTCAAGTGGTACTTTTCCCTGTTTTCATTGTAAACTACTCGTTGAGTCTCCGGGGATGGAGTAGAACCTCTGGCTCCAATTATAGTTGTCACTATTCAGTACAACCAACATACCTGGGAACTGTACTACTTTACTTTTACCAAGAATATGGAGACGTCAGAAGGAGGGGTTTAGTGTCTTGGGTTCATATTAGTACTTTCTTTACAGTGTAAGTCAAGTCAAGTCAAGTCAGCGAGTC
This sequence comes from Capra ibex, assembly GCA_006410555.1. Classification (NCBI taxonomy): domain Eukaryota; kingdom Metazoa; phylum Chordata; class Mammalia; order Artiodactyla; family Bovidae; genus Capra; species Capra ibex. The sequence continues at coordinate 527,378 of SJYO01005903.1, forward strand.
AGTACAGGTTGAGAAACGCTGGAGTACTTAACGTCGTGTGGTCCGGAGGGACAGGTAGTGGTTGAGGGCCTTAAGTGGGTTTGAGTACAGGTAGCTTAGTCACTACGGTAGGTCGGTAGAGTAGGAGACAGCAGGGGAAGAGACGGACGGGGGTTAGGGAGGGTCGTAGTCTCAGAAAAGGTTACTCAGTTGAGAAGTGTACTCCACTGGTTTCATGACCTTAAAGTCGAAATCGTAGTATGGAAGGTTTCTTTAGGGTCCCAACTAGAGGAAATCTTACCTGACCAACCTAGAGGAACGTCAGGTTCCCTGAGAGTTCTCAGAAGAGGTTGTGGTGTCAAGTTTTCGTACTTAAGAAACCACTAGTCGTAAGAAGTGTCAGGTTGAGAATGTAGGTATGTACTGATGACCTTTTTGGTATCGAAACTGATCTACCTGGAAACAACCGTTTCATTACAGAGACGAAAAGTTATACGACAGATCCAACCAATATTGAAAGGAAGGTTCCTCATTCGCAGAAAATTAAAGTACCGACGTCAGTGGTAGACGTCACTAAAACTTCGGGGGTTTTTACTTCAGACTGTGACAAAGGAGACAAAGGGGTAGATAAAGGGTACTTCACTACCCTGGCCTACGGTACTAGAAGCAAAAGACTTACAACTCGAAATTCGGTTGAAAAAGTGAGAGGAGAAAGTGAAAGTAGTTCTCCGAAAAATCAAGGAGAAGTGAAAGACGGTATTCCCACCACAGTAGACGTATAGACTCCAATAACTATAAAGAGGGTCGTTAGAACTAAAGTCGAACACAAAGAAGGTCAGGTCGTAAAGAGTACTACATGAGACGTATCTTCAATTTATTCGTCCCACTGCTATATGTCGGAACTACATGAGGAAAAGGATAACCTTGGTCAGACAACAAGGTACAGGTCAAGATTGACAACGAAGGACTGGACGTATATCCAAAGAGTTCTCCGTCCAGTCGACCAGACCATAAGGGTAGAGAAAGTCTTAAAAGGTGTTAAATAACACTAGGTGTGTCAGTTTCCGAAACCGTATCAGTTATTTCGTCTTTATCTACAAAAAAGGAGACGGAAAAGATTTTGGTCGAACTTGTACACCTTCAAGTGTCAAGTGCATGACGACTTCGGACCGAACCTCTTAAAACACGTAATGAAATGATCGCACACTCTACTCACGTTAACACGTCATCAAACTCGTAAGAAACCGTAACGGAAGGAAACCATAACCTTACTTTTGACTAGAAAAAGTCAGGACACCGGTGACGACTCAAAAGGTTTAAACGACTGTATAGCCCACGTCGTGAAAATGTCGTAGTAGAAAGTCCCAAACTTTATTGAGTTGACTTTAAGGTAGTGGAGGTGATCGAAACAAGCATCACTACGAAAGATTCCGGGTGAACTGAAATGTAAGGTCCTACAGACCGAGATCCACTCACTAGTGTGGTAACACTAATAGAACCAGTACTATCGACACTTTTCTTCTCTTCGTTTTTCGCTTCCTATTTTCCTTTCTATATTCGTAGACTTACGTCTCAAGGTTTCTTATCGTTCCTCTCTTTTCTTTCGGAAGGAGTCGTTAGTTACGTTTCTTTATCTCCTTTTGTTATCTTACCCTTTCTGATCTCTAGAGAAGTTCTTTTAATCTCTATGGTTCCCTTGTAAAGTACGTTTCTACCCGAGCTATTTCCTGTCTTTACTATACCTGGATTGTCTTCGTCTTCTATAATTCTTCTCCACCGTTCTTATGTGCCTTCTTGACATGTTTTTTCTAGAAAGTGCTGGTTCTGTAGTGGTCTACTAGTTGTGGCTTTAGTCTGACGAATATAAGAAACGTCGATCTCTACCTCTTCGAGATATGTCAGTCGTTTTTGTTCGGACCCTCGACTGACACCGAGTCTAGTACTTGAGGAATAACGGTTTAAGTCTGAATTTAACTTCTTTCATCCCTTTTGGTGATCTGGTAAGTCCATACTGGATTTATTTTAGGGAATACTAATATGTCACTTACATTCTTTATCTAAATTCCCTGATCTAGACTACCTCACGGACTACTTGATACCTACCACCGAGTACTGTAAAATGTCCTCTGTCCCTAGGTCTGGTAGGGGTACCTTTTCTTTACGTTTTTTTTTTTCAGTGTAATTAGAGTCAATTTCAGTAAGGTCTTTTATGCTCTGATCACGAAGAGTTTAGACAGTGGTAGTAATTTGGACTCCTTACAGACTAATTAACAGTGTCGTTTCTCCTCTGATCCCTCACTACTGATGTTGCACTGTCAACCATAGACCTAGTTAAGAACCTTTTCTTTTACCTATATTTTCTCTTTGACTCTTTTATACTTATTTCATAACTGAAATCAATCGTGTTTAATTAATGATAAACAAGTAATTAATTTGTTGAACTGTGTATGTTCTAAAGTCTCAGTGGTTAACTTACACTTTATATTCCTCTGAGACATATCAGAACGGTAAAACCTTTTAGATTTTGATAAGATTTTATTTTAGAAGAAATTTTTTGGGCTGAACTGTATTAAGAGCTATGTATTAACACACTTGGGGTGTTAAAAAAGAGGACTCAATAGGAAACATTATGTATTGTTCTCCCACACTAAGAGACGAACTAAAAGTCGTTAGAGTCGATTCCCCACCCTCTCCCATTCCCAGAGGAAGTCCCGTGTGTATCTTCGGAACCCCAAGATATATACCACGACCTTACCCCGTAAGGTTAGTGACTCGAGTTTGAGAAGTAAGTAGAGAATCAGGTCGTTGTAATCCTCGTTCGTCGGTCACAATTATGTAAGTAGTCAAAGAGGGTTTACAAGCTTTCATAACATTCGTCTCAGTGAGTCTATGAATAGATTCTCCACTACCCCACATAGGGTACGTCTACACAACCCTCAGACATGACGACTTAACCCCGTACCTGAGAGATACGAGAAATGACGACCTTTACTTGAGTAATCACAGAAGTGAAGATTAGTCTAAGCTTCACTTCATTTCACTTTTAGTGAGTCAGCACAGGTTGAGAAACACTGGAGTACCTGAATCAGATACCTTAAGAGGTCCGGTCTTATGACCTCACCAATGAGAAAGGGAGGAGGTCCCCTAGAAGGGTTGGGTCCCTAACTTGGGTCCAGAGGTGTAACGCCCGTCTAAGAAATGGTCGCCTCAGTGTTGCCTTCCCGAAGTCTAAGTTTTCGGTAAAGGTTTTTAGGTCCTTGGTTACGTTTTGAGAGGCAATTTAAGGTAAAAAGATCTTAGTGAGGAATATTATCACCTGAGTACTGTAATAAGCTATAAGGATTGTACTTTAAGAGTATGTCGTTACGATTACTCACAACGTGTTGTAATACGTTTGAAATTTAAGTGTTTGTTGTATTCTTTACACTTTTCAGATTATGTTTTGTCATGTACATGGATAAAGAAAAAGAAAAAAAAAATTACACCTGGTAAAAATTTCATAAATAACTAAGACAATGTTATAACGAAGACAAAGTGTAAAACGAAAAACAGGTGTTCCCTACACCCTAGAACCGAGGGAAAGGTCCCTAGTTTGGACGTGGGGAACGTGATCCTCCACTGAGAATTGAAGTCGTGGTGGTCCCTTCAAGGTCCAAGAGAGAGAGAGAGAGAGAGAGAGAGAGAGAGAAAAAAAAAAAAAACTACTTGAGGTCGATTTCCGGATAGTCGACATACATAGAAAAGTTTTTTGGTGGAGAACCAAAGTAACTGAACAAGACAACCACAAAATTAAAGACTAAAAATTTTACGAGAAACTAAATATAGTAAAGGAGACAGAGGATAGAAACTGCGAAATACATTGAGGAAAATATTAAAGAAATCTACCACCCAATCCAACAAATAAACTTTAAAAAGAACAAAGAAGTACATCCGAAAATAGCAAGAGTCAAAGAGAATCTTAACGGAAAAGATAAAGAGCTAAAAATAATAAAAAAGAAGGAAATAAAAACTCAAATAAATAAATAAAAAAATTAAAAATAAAAATGAAATAAAATGAAATGTTATGACATAGTCAAAACGGTATGTAACTGTACTTAGGCGGTGCCCACATGTTCTCAAGGGTTGGACTTGGGGGAAGGGTGGAGGGTGGGGTATAGTAGAGAGACCTAGTAGGGACACGTGGTCGGGGTTCGTAGGACATAGGACATAACTTGGATCTGACCGTTAAACAAAGAATGTACTATCATATGTACAAAGTTACGGTAAGAGGGTTTAGTAGGGTGGGAGAAGGAGAGGGAGTCTCAGGTTTTCAGGCAAGATATGTAGACACAGAGAAAACAACAGAGCGTATGTCCCAATAGTAATGGTAGAAAGATTTAAGGTATATATACACAATCATATGACATAACCACAAAAAGAAAGACCGAATGAAGTGAGACATATTAGCCGAGGTCAAAGTAGGTAGAGTAATCTTGACTAAGTTTACATAACAAAAATTACCGATATAAAGAGCTAAAAATTTCAAAGACAAAAATAAACGAAGTTCCATTAAAGACTAAAAGAAAACTAAAGGGTAACTAGATGACCAAAAGTAATCATAAAATAAATCAGAGAGACAAACTAGAAGGACTTAATTCATTAACGAGTCTTATAACTCGGTAGTCTAGATCTACTAAAATAAATTCTCGATGAGAAAAACTTGTGAGAGAAACAAAGATACGTAAATAAGACGTAGGGTAAGAATAGTGGTTGTCTTAATTTATTATTATTTCACATAAAAGACTGTTCTAAAGGAAGTATTAACGGTACTTTAACACTTTTACTCAGATTTAGTTAACTAAAATAAACACGATTACTAAGTATATTACTCAAGAGGGTACAAGGAGGAAAGGGAAAATAGAGAAACTTAAATGGAGGGTCCACTAACCTGAGTAAGGTAAAGAGGTGGATGTGAACTTAACTACCAAGTCTAATCACCTGACAACTCTTTGTAGAGTACCTTCACTTCTCAGGTCTCTCTGGGTTCATCAATGGAGTTAGTACACACATAAAGTCATAAAGAAATGAGAAGGTACGTTCTGGGACAGACGGTAATCACCAGTCCCTTTTATTCTTCCGAAAACCTTTGTAAGGAAATCAGAGGATTTCCACGATTGATCTTTGAACATTAACAAAGGTCATTAATTGTTGACTCTCTTTTCAAAGGTCTTTACAAGAGTCTAGGGTCCGGACGTGAGGGTAACGACGACGTCCACTTTACTATTAACGTCGAGACTACCCTCCCCTCCCCTCCTGTGTCGTAGTGTTTGGATATATAGTCCCAGACCGACGGGGGGAGGATGTGTGTATGACCCATATTACTGGTAGTCCCTCGGGTGAGAGGACCCTCGTCCTTCCCCGGTCCATTGTTACAAGATAAAGTCAGACTCTCCGTCTCAGGTATGTTCTTTCCGTCTAGTCCTACGACTCATTCGCTAATATAGTCTTTCCGTGTCAGAAGACACATCATTGACCTAAGTCACGGTTGAGGTCCACCCTTGTACCCTTATAACACTTCATACTCGACTTGACTATTTCTCTCTACCCCAGGATTAGGATTTGGTAGAGTCCGTCAAATTGACTTAGGAGTGACTGTCACTGACAACACCAAACCAGGTTCACTTTTTGCTTTGGACTAACAAATTCCACGAATTTTGACATCTACATTTTATTTAAGGGAGAACTTAGATGGTATCCCCTTTGTATCTGAGTTACAAGTCCCACTCCTCTCCATATCGTTATTATTGAGGCCCCCACCGTTTTTTCTCATACTGCTCAGACGTTTTTTACAATAGGACACGTCTTTCACATAGGTTTACCTTTGTCGAACTTCCTTTTACAAAAGAGACTGAGACCTACAATTACCTCTGTCATTAACACAGGAGTGACTTTTGTAGGACTCAGGTGACTAATACCACTCCGACAGAAGTGAGTTATAGTACTTTACAATTCCTTTCAAGTGTATTATTACGACTCAAAGTCCCTCGTTGAGAGTCAGTATATAGTATAGCAAAGACGGGTAAATTTTTCATAGAATTATAGTTAGATTTATACACCACAAAAGTAAATATTTTACGTATTTTTATGTACGGAACGTCCAAAACTAAACATATATAGAGACCATATAATTATAGTAAACGTTTAGGATTAAGTAACAGTATAAAAGATAATGTTTATCTATTAACATAGTGGACTTTTATTATTAAATCATTGCGGAATGTGATTAATTAGTACGTACTCATAAAATACAGGGTGTCAAATACCGTAATGTGCACTGATAAATTGTTAAAGACCCTATGTACGATAATAGTGACGAAAAGAGTTTATTTTCGTTTCCTAGAAGGATGACCGTAGAATTAAGACTCGGTAAGAGTAAAAGTACTGTAATGGAACAGAACCCGTCCAAAGACGGTCTAAGAGTGCCGTCGTCACGTACATGTATAAGATTCTGTCGATTTCGGAGTCAGTGTGATGTATCACGGGAGGTCTTATTTTGAAATGTTTTGACCTTAGAAGAATATTACCTTTAATATTTTATCATGGTCAGATTTTAGTTTCTTGTACAACACTTTTTTTCGATTTATATTTAGACCTAAATATACTCGTGTCCATTAATTGAAAAACCGTCTTTATCCCCTAGCTTCGTGAAAAAAAATGGTCAGGTCACCCAAAGTTCAGGAGTGAGACAGGATTGTCATCTAAAACTGTTTGTGAGTTGACGAAACACCAATAGAATGGGAAGAGACATAGTAATTCCAGTTTATTCACAGACCGAGTATCTAAAACTTCTTACTTCTTGACTAGTGAACATCTCGGACGTCACCAATGAAAATACATAATCACGAGAAATTTAACCTCTTCCTTTACCGTTGGGTGAGGTCACAAGAACCGGACCTCTTAGGGTCCCTGCCCCCTCGGACCACCCGACGGCAGATACCCCAGCGTGTCTCAGCCTGTGCTGACTTCGCTGAATCGTCGTCGTCGAGAAATTTATAGTATGTACGTTGACAAATATTTGACGATCAAAGGTTCACCCTTGATTACAATTCACCTCTTATACTCTATGGTCGACTGTGACACATACATTGGGTGTGGAGTACAAGGGTCCGTCCTATAAGATTGAGTGTTCTGTTCATAGACAGACACTTGACTCTCTTATCCGTCGTTGTTCGACCGTTATCCGTATTAGTAGAATTGAGTCTGCCACCAACCTTAGGACCCCTTAAAGAGTGAGGAAACGGTAGTATAGTAGGAAGTGAAGTGACCGAGGTCCAATTTCAAGTGTCTAAACTAGGAATTCGTGGACTGACACCGGTTGAGGAACTAGGAGGAGACATTTCCCCTCCTGTTACCGTCACAAACCCACCTTCGTATACGCGTCACTAAAACCGACGTTTGAAGAGAAGAAAGACGTCTCACCCCTCCCCTCACAGGTAGTCATCGTAGACGGAGAACTCACAGAAAGTCCACTAGTGTTAGTCAAGGACCTTGAGGTCCACCCGTCACGACTTTCATTATCGAGGGTTCATGCACCAAAAGAGAGAAAAGGACACAACCTAGGACGTTTACGACCATTTACAGTAAAAAGGAAAGGTATATTGACCGTTTACCTCACTGTTTTTGTAGTGTCTCCTTTCTCTAAAACCTATGATAAGATGACAAGTAGTACTGTCTTGGGAGTCTCTCCGTAACAGACGTCACAACGATAATAAAGGACTACAAAATACAAGTCCCGAGTACGAGACCCGACCGCCGAGGTACCAAGAGTAGGACATGTCTGTATTCGTCACTTAGGTCACGTAAGCCCCCTGGTTGTGGAAGGGGTCCTGGAAGGGACTCAGGTCTCGATGGTTTTGGTAGGAAGAGGACCACTCGTGAAAACAGATAAAAATATGAGAAAGGAGGTAAAAAGTTGAACAATACAGAGAAAAACTAGTAGACTTGACAAAGGAACACTTGTTCTGATTAGTATCGTCGTACGAAGGGATGAAGGTCAAGGAAAGACGAGTACTCGACACTGAGGTCACATGTGTCCGAGATGAAACGAACCTATTCTTTATTCTTTTAGGGGATGATAATACACTATATACACTCAACATACATAAAGGTGTCACGTGTCAACGGTTAAGTAAGTAAGGAAGTGAAAGTCACAGGTTTCACTTCACCTTGGATTTATTCTTAACGAAGGTCAGACTAAGGACAACAACCATCTTAAACAAAGGAAATTATCTGAATGCGAACTTAAGAGAGGTATTCAACTCAGGGGGAGGACAAAAGTTAGAGAATAGAAAGTCAATAGAGATAAACTGAAGATTTCAAGGCTACTCATATTAGTTGGGTGGAAGGAATTGGTCTTTTTAGACAAAATCAGTCGCCCCCACCCCCACCCCCCGACGATATGGTTCGTATGGGGTCCGCTGACGAGGTTTTACCACCTCGTTCTTTTGACACTCGAGAAGTGAAGAGTACCTGTGTGGTTTCAATGTTGAGATATGTCTCGTTTATAACTACTCCTTTTGACCTTCGATGGTCTTTTCCAGACGATGTTGAGTTCTTTACATCTTCCTAGGTGTTGTTCTGTCCATCCTCCCAACCTTAGAGACATATCAGTTCTTTACATCGCGACCCACGCACTGGATGTATGTCCTCGTATTATGTTGATGTCTCTAAGAGGAGTTCCCCACTCCCAAGACTCGGGATGTACCTCGAGATTGTGCCTCATCTACTCGTGGGTCTTGTGAATCGAAATTTTAGGTCGTCCCGAAAGAAAGTCCTCTCGGTGTTCCGACACCCTTGATCTCGGAGGTGAGAGAGAGAGAAGAAAAAATCTCCATATCAACTAAATGTTATCACATAATCGGAGTCACATGTCGTTTCACTGAACCCAAAAAAGAAGTCTAATATACGGTGAAATCCAATAATGTTCTATGACTTATATAAAGGGACATGATATTTCATTGAGAAATTTTTATTCCTTATAGTTTTTGTCGTTCTCCTTTCCTTGTTCAATGGATGTTCCTTGTGGACATTCCGATAGTTAACTGAAAAGTCGTCTTTGAGACGTCCAGTTACCCACACCTTGTCATAATGAATTTTCTACTTTCCTTTTATCACCTAACCGGTTCGTCAAGTAAACTCAAAAAGACATCCTAGAATACCTTTTTGGGTTTACTTGAAAAATTGGGTTGGTTATAGACATTGGTTCTTATGAGTCGTTCCGAAAGTAAATCTAAACTACCTCTCCATTTTTCAAAATGTCTTTTCGTTTTCAATTCTTAAGTCGTGATACTTTGGTCGACATTTTCTTTACAATCTCCCTGAAGAGATTCGTCTTTTTTTCCGGTGTGATCTTCGTACTTGTAATGTTTTCCTTTTTAGAGTAACCATTTCCACCATTTAGTTGGTACAAGTTTCGATCATTTTACGAAATTTTTATATCATTTTCGTAGGTAAAGGAGTCTTTCATTCTTTCCTTCATTTTCTGTACACGAACCTTTGGACATTCTGTGACTCCTTTCTTTAATGTTCGTTTGTCCACCTTTCTATATAGTCTAAGTACCGAACCCCCTAATCTTAACATTTTTACTTGTGTGGTGGGTTATATTCGATGTAGAAATCACCTTAGAGAAAATACAAGGGTAGGGAGGACATTGAGAATAAGGGGTGTCACGTTTATACACTACACGGGAATTGCAAAATCGAATTGCAAAAACGAATTGGAGACTCAAGGGAATTTAGTGCGTCACCTAAACTTTGGATGACGTCGGAAGTTTAGGTACACGACAAATGAGGACGTGGGAGAAAGGAGGACATGAGACGTGGGGTCTTAGAGAACGGGAGTGGAATGGGAGAGTGGACGGGGGGTACAGGAGAACGAATAGAGAGAGGTAATGTGGGTGAGGGTCAGTATGGGTGTCCGTAAGGTCTCAAATATGGTATGAGGGGTGGAGTTCTCCGTTTCGAGAGTCTTTAAAAATTTTCTACGTACAGATTATATAATAGGAACTCAGGAAACTGTCCTACCTGTCTCCCATTTTACGTATACAAAGACGGGAAAAAGACCGGAAGTGAGGGGTCTTTTCTACGTCGGAATGGAATATGTTTGTGTACCACCTGTATCATTGGGAGAACTACTGACTTATTTACTAAGACACTTTCACTCACCCTAACACAGAAAATACAACGACACACTCACTTCTCACACGTTATTACACTCACACCAAGGTGCACAGTACTCGAAGACACTCACACCCTACTCACACCTCATACCCCACCAATTCATATATAAACTCACGTTTGTGCACGCACAGTCTGATACATACACATATAAACACAAACCTCATACACACCGGTCTATACTAACGTAATTGACTGAACCTTCGTCTCCCAGTACACCACCACTTCTTACTCGTTCCCCCTTTCTTTTGAACTTAATCATCTTTAGACACTTTTACATACATTATCGAAACATCCTACCTCAGTGACAGAGGAATTTTAGAGTAATTTAGAGATAAATGGAGTATGACCGAGAAGTTTACAATCGTGTAAGTCTCTATGATAACGGTAGACAGAACACTACGAATATCATTTACATGATTTATGTCTACGAGTCTGTTTCTACACGTAAAACGACTCTCGACACCGGTCTCTGGTCCTCTACTGCAGACGTCTCTTGTTACTCGCCAGACCGGAACAGGACCCGACGACATGGGGAACGTAGAGAAGGAACAGACCACGATTAGATATAGAAAGGTATATTATTTGGTATTGACACTCCTCTTCTCGCGGTCAATCAAGACTCAGGAAGTCCTCATAATGGCTTTACCCGTACCCAAACCCTTTCGGGTGTGAACGTCAACCTCAGTCTTCACCTACACGAAAACACACTTGACACAAAGGAAATTGAAGGGTCGCCCTGGTTCTTGTGTGCACCCTTGATAACTCATCTGGAACAAGTCTGACACCCACACAGACAACCTTTTAGGCTTCGTCACTACCTCCAAGAATAAAATTCACAGAAGTAGTTAGAGCATTGGTTACTCGCGAGGAATTACTTTAAAGTCGTGTTCACATTTCTGGAGACCATTGTTAGGTTACGACAACTCAACTCTTTCGTAGTGACCGAACAGACTCAAATTTTCTTAGCATTTTTGTTAGTCAATATGGTGGACTAGGAACACGAAAACAAATATTTCCTACGAAAAGTTTTACGAGACAAAAGACACCATATAGGGACAAACGTGAATTACAGTAACAATTGTAGTTAGTCAGTCGAGACAGTGAGTCAGTACAGATTGAGAAACGCTGGGGTGTCTGACTTCGTCCGGTCCGAAGGGACAGATAGTGGTTGAGGGCTTCGAACGAGTTTGAGTATAGGTAGCTCAGCCTCTACGGTAGGTTGGTAGAGTAGGAGGCAACAGGGGAAGAGAAGGACGGAAGTTAGAAAGGGTCGTAGTCCCAGAAAAGTTTACTCAGTCAAGAAATGTTGTCCACCGGTTTCATAAGCTCGAAGTCGTTGTCAGGAAGGTTACTTATAATGCTGACTAAAGGAAATCCTACCTGACCAACCTAGAGGAACGTCGGGTTCCCTGAGAGTTCTCAGAAGAGGTAGTGGTGTCAAGTTTTCGTAGTTAAGAAGGTACGAGTCGAGAGAAATATCAGGTTGAGAGTGTAGATATGTACTGATGACCTTTTGGTATCGAAACTAATCTACCTGGAAACAGTCGTTTCATTACAAAGACGAAAAATTATACGACAGATTTAACCAGTATCGAAAAGAAGGTTCCTCGTTCTTAGAAAATTAAAGTACCGACGTCAGTGGTAGACGTCACTAAAACTTCGGGTTCCTATATCAGACAGTGACAAAGGTGACAAAGGGGTAGATAAACGGTACTTCACTACCCTGGCCTACGGTACTAGAAGTAAAAAACTTGTAACTCACAATTCGGTTGAAAAAGTGAGAGGAGAAAGTGAAAGTAGTTCTCCGAGACATCAAGAAGAAGTGAAAGACGGAATTTCCACCACAGTAACCGTATAGACTCCAATAACTATAAAGAGGGCCTCTAGAACTAAGGTCGAACACGAAGTAGGTCGGACCGTACAGTGTACTATATAAGACGTATATTCAATTTATTCGTCCCACTGTTATGTGTCGGAACTTCATGAGGAAAGGACTAAACCTTGGTCAGACAACAAGGTACAGGTCAAGATTGATAACGAAGAATTGGACATAAGTCTAAAACGTCCTCCGTCCAGTCCTCCAGACCATGACGGTAGAGAAGTTCCTAAAAGGTGTCAAACAACACTAAGGGTGTCACCTTCCGAAACCACATCAGTTATTTTGTCTTCATCTACAAAAAGACCTTGAGACAACGAAAAAGCTACTAGGTTAACTACAACTGTTAAACTAGAGACCAAGGAAACGGAAAAGATTTACGTCGAACTTCTAGACCTTTAAGTGTCAAGTGTAGTACAACTTCGGACCAAACTTTTCAAAACTTGTAATGAGACGATCGTACACTCTACTCACGTTAACACGTCATGAAACTCGTAAGAATTCGTAACGGAAAGAAACCCTAACCTTAATTTTGACTAGAAAAGGTCAAGACACGGGTGACGACTCAGAAGGTTTAAACGACCGTATAATTTACATCGTGAAAGTGTCGTGATAGAAAATCCTAAACTTTATCGAGTTGACCTTAAGGTAGTTGAAGTGATCGAAACAAACATCAGTACCAAGGATTAAGGGTGAACTGAAGTGTAAGGTCTTACAGACCGAGATTCACTCACTAGTGTGGTAACACCAATAGACCCAGTACTTCTAGAAAATACAAATCAAGAAGACACATAAGAACGGTGGAGAAGAATTATAGAGAACGAAGACAATCTAGGTATGGTAAAGACAGGAAATAACACGGGTAGAAACGTATTCTACAAGGGAAGTCAAGTCAGCAAGTCAACACAGGTTTATAAGGGAACCATAGAGATTAAAAGAACTTTTCTAGAGATCAGAAAGGTTAAGATGACAAAAGGAGTTAAGATGACAAAACGAGATAAAGAAACGTGACTAGTGACTCCTTTCGAAAGAATAACGAGGAACGATAAGAAACCTTGAGACGTAAGTTTACCCATATAGAAAGGAAAAGAGAAACGACAAGTGAAGAGAAGAAAAGAGTCGATAAACATTCCGAAGGAGTCTGTTGGTAAAACAGAAAAAGGTAAAGAAAAAGAACCCCTACCAGAACTTGTAACCGAGGACATGTTACGGTGCTTGGAGACAGATATCAAGAAGTCCGTGAGATAGATAGTCTAGATTAGGGAACTTAGATAAACAGTGAAGGTGACGTATTAGTAAACCCTAAAGTGAATCCAGTATGGACTTACCAGATCACCAAAAGGGATGAAATAAGTTGAATTCAGGTCAAACCGTTATTCCTCAAGTAAAAGACTCGGTGTCAGTCGAGGGCCAGAACAAAACACGAACTCCCGTAATATTATTTTGTAGAAATTTAATTACAAGTGTAGAAGTCTGGGTCATGGTCATTCCTTTTACGGAATGACCGTAAAGGGAAACTTGACGACTAAAAATTCTTCACCAAAATTTTGTTTTAGTACTTTTCATCTAATATACCCAACGTATACTGGTTGAAGTTGTCTTTTCATGGTATAGACATTTCATGGTAGAGAATCTTTGAAAAGACATAAAGGTAAAGGTTTAATTTAATAAATTAAACCAACAATGCGACCCAGCAGCAACGTGAAGTACCGGAAGAATAGCACCACCGAAGAGACCAACGTCGAGGGTCCGAGGTCTCGTGTCCGAGTATCAACACCGCGGGGTCGAATCAACGGGATGTGGTTCATCCTAGAAGGGCCTGATCCCGAACTTGGATATCGGGGGACGTAACCGTCCGTCTAGGAATAAGAGACATGGTGGTCCCTTCAGAGTTTAATTGGACAAAAATTAATATGTTTACTTTTTCATTGTAGTACGTACAAGAAGGAAAATAAGGATAGGGTCTATAAGAAGAACACGATGCAGACTTAGGTTCAGATTATCATCACGTCGAATCTTCAGGTTTCTACTTCCTACTTGATCTAAAAATCACCTTCTCGAAGAGTCCCTTAGTCCCTTAGGGCTCTGTGTGTATTGAGTGATGATTAGTGAGTCTGTAGTCGTACTGAGGAGGAAGGTGTCCACTGGAAGGCACGGTAGTCCCTAGTACTTTTTAATGTTCGGAGAAGGGTTTGTGTAGTCACCAGAGAAACCTCTATGAGTGGCCTTTCAGTATTAACCAAAACCATTAATCGTTGAGTTTTTTCAAAAAGTCTTTCTAGTAATCGCGGAGTTCGTACAGGACAATAATGGTGAGGTTCACTTTACTATTGACGTAAGACTCCCTTCTACTCCAGTGTCTTGTATTTGGATATAGAGTCCCAGACTGACGGAGGGAGGGTGAGTGTAGGACCGACAGTACTGGAAGTGGGACTCGGGTGGTAGGACCGTCACCTTTCCTCAGTCCGCTCATAAAAGATAAAGTCGGGTTCTCTGTCTCAAATACCTTTCTTCAGACATTCACAAGTACAGACCTTTTCCCTAAACTCCACATTCTTGTCTAAGTCACCGTTTCGATCTGTCCCTTCGTCTTATTCTGACATCCATACTCGACTCGAACATTTCTCTATACTCCTAGGATTTGGGACGGAGTACGGAGGGCCACAGCAGCTTACTTTAGAAGTGACACCCACTAGTTACAACTTAGTAGTGTCACTCCTACTTCTTAGTAAAAAAATTCCAGAATTCCGAAAAACAAAACTTTAGTAAAACTACAATGGAACGTACGTACGAACGTCCGAGTCAACACAGGTTGGGAACCACCGGGGTACCTGATATCGGGTGGTCTAAGGAGACAGGTACCTTAAAAGGTCCGTTCTTATAACCTCACCCGACGGTAAAGGAAGAGGTCTCTTAAAAGGATTGGGTCCCTAGCTTGGACGTAGAGGACGTAATGTCCACCTAAGAAATGGTGACTCGGTGTAAATGTAATGAAATGTCCCAAATTTCTAATTAAAAACTGATATTAATCTCCATCCAAATATTACGGAAAAACGGATATTATGTCTCATCCTATCGTGACACGTACATACGAGTCAGTGAAGTCAGTACAGACTGAGAAATTCTGAGATACCTGGTATCAGATAGTCGACGGAGACAGGTACCTTAAAAGGTCCGTTCTTATGACCTCACTCAACGGTAAAGGAGGAGGTCCCCTAGAAGGGTTGGGTCCGTAACTTGGGTGCAGAGAGAGTAACGTCCGTCTAAGAAATAACGACTCGGTGGTCCCTTCGGTCCTATCATGTCATTGTTAAAAGATTAGGAGACGTATGTAACTCTTATACTCAAACAAAGACCTATTTTTACAAAAAAATTTAGTTCGAGATCCTTATACTATGTAAATGATCTATGTCACTGATAGAGGTAACTTTTGTAAACTCCAGATTGTTGACACCTCTCTACGAAAGGAATGAGTTCAATCTCTTCATTGTAAATTCCTTTTCTAATGAAAAATTAATACTTACAATTCTATATCAGTTACCAATTACGACTTTTATTACGGGAGTCCTTTTATTACATGGAGACCGTCCATGTTTTTAGTTTCTTTTGTGAAGTACACTACATCATGCTATCACTACGTAGGTAGTATTCGCGATAAATTTCCAATGTATAAGTTGAGACACTTCGGAGAATTATAAATGAACTCTGGTACTTGGAGAGTTCATTTATAAACAGTTCCGTTTATACCCTAAAGGTAACTAGACTTCTGAACATCGGGTGTCGTGTACAAGGTTTTGTCCTAGGAGAGTAAGACTTCTGTTTTATGGTCAGTGGTTGTTGACCGTCTTACCGGAGTCCCCTAAACATTTCTTCCCAGACGAGTAAAGTCTGATGTCCTCCTTAGGATCGTAAAAGAAGGAAATGGCAAGAGAGAAGGATTTCCAACTCTAGGTGTGTAAACTAGGAGTTCGTGCGTATATGTCAGCGAAGAACCGGTAAGAGAAATTTCGTAGGGGTACTGTGACCATCAACAATCAATTTCGTACAGAAGTCACTGTATAGGTTAAAAGATAGGAGTGTCTGGACCGTCCCATACAGGTACCCATGGAGGACGGAGAATACACAGAGGTCGGTAGTGCTAGGAGGGGTCCTTGATCTCAACCCATCTTACCTTTTCGAGGTTTCCTCACCTCCAAAGAATAAGGAAACGACCTGGAACATATTCGACGACGACGACGACGACTCAGCGAAGTCAGCACAGGCTGAGACACGTTGGGGTATCTGCCGTCGGGTGGTCCGAGGGGGTACGGACCCTAAGAGGTCCGTTCTTGTGACCTCACCCAACGGTGAAGGAAGAGGTTACGTACTTTCACTTTTCACTTTCGCTTCAACGAGTCAGTAGAGGTTGAGAATCGCTGTGATACCTGACATCGGATGGTCCATATTCGACCACATATAGTTAAGGGTCACGTATCTGAACGACTTACTTCGTTATCTACTTGTGTTTCTCGTTTCTAGACCCTATGGTGAGAAGACTTAATATTTTAGTCACTGAGTAATATACGTCGGTACAACAATAACAGACTACAAGCAACAACCCGAGTACTAGTCCTGGACACCGAGAGAGTCCGAGTAGGAGATGTCTGTGTTAGTCTTCTAGGTTGTAAGTTTCTTTATCGAAAAGGAATCAAAGAAATTTTAGATAAATAACATTATCTAAAATAAAATTCAATTTTTGTATACGTGTCCAATATTCATGTGTCGGATCACCTCAGAGCCCTTACTGGTGTAGAGACATCCGTTACTCACCTAATTTTTTTTTTTGTTTTGTCTGACAACTCGATGGGACCACCGAGTCACCATTCCTCAGTCCGACGGTTATGACTCGAGTGTACGACGTCACTTACTTCGGACTTGTGGGATCTCGAACTCGAGGTGTTGTTCTCTTCGGTGACGTTACTCTTTGGACTCGTGACGTTGATCTCTCATCTGGGACGAGAGACGTCGATCTCTTTACGGGTACGTTGTCACTTCTGGGTTGTGTCGGTTTTCAGTTATTTCTTTTAATATATACATATATATACACACACACACATATATATATATATATATATATATATACATATACTTGCTTTGGCTTACAACACCCAGTGGATCTTTGGGAGATATGAGGTTCAGAGATAAGGGTTCTGATATCAAAAGAACTTAGATAAACATACAGTCCTAAAAACCATTCTCGAAATGTTGATAAGATTGTAAATTCTCTAATCTAGTGAAAATGGACGAAGTATGAATTTACCTTAGTATCCCGGACTTTTGGAAGTATAGCCAGAAAAGAGGGTCAACGTATACTAAAACCCCTTAGATAAACATACAATAACAAGATCAGTAATTGAACACAGGTTGACAAATGTTAGGGTACTTGACATCGTGACATCCGAAGGGACGTGAAGGGATAGAGGACCTCAAACGAGTTCGAGTACAAGTAACTCAACCACTACGATGGATTGGTAGAGTAGGACAAGGGGGAAGAGGAGGACGGGAGTCAAAAGGGGTCGTGGTCCCAGAAAAGGTCACTAAGTAGAGAAGTGTAGTCAATCGGTTTCATAACCTCGAAGTCGTAGTCAGAAAGGTTACTTATCAGTCCCAACTAAAGGATATCCTAACTGACTATACTAGAGGAAAGTCAGGTTCCCTGAGAGTTCTCTGAAGAGATCGTGGTTTTAAACTTTCGTAGATAAGATGTCGTGAGTCGAAAGAAAGACCAGGTTGAAAGTATAGGTGTGTACTGATGAGGCATAATAACGTAAATTAATAATCATATGTAATCGTAACGACACACTAATAGTTTCCTAATTAAGATGACTAAATAAGATGACAAGTACCTGTTGACCCATCAAAACTAAAATCCCGATAATACTCATTACACACCCAAAGGGTCCACCGAGTCACCCATTTATAGACGGTCGTTAAGTCTTCTTTGTCCAAACTAAGGACGTGACCCTTCTAGGGGACCTTCTCCCGTACCGTTGGGTGAGGTTATAAGAACGGACCTCTTAGGGACCATCCGATGTCAGGTATCCCAGAGTTTATCAGTCTGTGTTGACTTCACTGACTCGTACGTGTGTGTGTACTTATTATCCATTCACGATCGTATATTTAAGATGATCAGAACTACTATGTGTATCCTCTTCTTAACAACTTTGTATTTAATGTAGGTCAGAGGTTTTAGAAACAAGGCTAAAATTATAGACTAACTCTAAGAACCAGCTGGGTGTAGAAACGGTTTTGCAATATAAGGACAGTAAAGGTAAGATCAGAAGACCTACCACAAACTACACATCCATCACCAATATAAAAGGAAAAGGACTAAGGATTCCTGTAATTTATAAAAATTGTATACATAATAGGTAACTTATCGATAACTCCAAAGACAACTTTGTCAAACCAGTACAACATAAGATGATATACTAGAAATCCTCAAGAAACACGACCACTGTTTAGAACACACACACACACACACACACACACACACAACTACACTCGGTCAGAATTATCTTCGATTTCAGTAAAACGGTATACCAAATATACAAAACACCACAAAGTCTATATAAAAATTAAATTTTAAAACTTTAACAAAAAGATTTTTAACGTATTGAAAATTTTAATCTTTACCTTAGATAAGTCTTATCTAAACAGACTACTATACCTGTCACTAACTTCACAATGAAAAGAGGTTAGACCAATCGTTTAAAGTCGATTAAGAACTTTACAACGTTATTCGAGAGAAAGGTTAATGAGAGTGAACAGTAACGAAGGAGGTCCAATTGAGACGAAGTAGGAATTAGGACTGAAAAGGAACTTTATGTGGTCGATAGAGAGGTAGAGAAGGACAGAGTACTTTGGAACCGTTTAGATATCCTCGTGTTTTCATTGTAATGTGAACGACAGTTTTTTGTAGTTACTCTGTAAAATGAGTCTTCTTACTGACAGTGATAAATTTCCCTTTATAAGACCCCTGTAGACACCACAAGGTCATCGATTCTAAGTCGCGAGGGTTACGTCCCCCGGACCCAAGTTAGGGATTAGTCCCTTGATCTAGGGTGTACGGTGTTACTAGTTTCTAGACCACGTCGGATTATTTATTTATTATTTCTATGTTTGGGAAATTTTCTTCCTCTTGTGAAAGTAAATTTTTATAACTTACTTTTTTTATTGAGGGTCTCTAAAACGGGATCCTTATTATAAGCATAGTGTCTAATACTAACCTTATGACCCGTTAAAGAAGGAAGAAATAGTAATGGATAAAGAAATGGTGTGAGTTACGTCCTACTCTCGGTGTCAATACTAAGACTTTGTGGCCTGATATCAGTTGAGGAACTAGTAAGAGAGATTTCCTCGGGGAGTCTGTTTATGTCGAAACCCCACCTTTGTGTAAAAGTCACTAAAACGGACGTTTGAATAAAACATACAACTCTCTCACCCGTCCTCATACAGGTAACCGTGGTGGACGGGGAACTCACACAAAGTCTAGTCGGGGTACTTGAGGACAACCTTCTTAGAATTTCAGTTTCGGGGTTTTATGTAACGGAGGGTAAAGGAAGACGACCTAAGTCACGTACAAACATGTAGAGTAAAAAGGAGACATACGTAATATACAAAGACTGTTTTCCGTGTCGTGTTTGTACTGTTTATGTTCTCTAAGTCCCATGACACGACGGTGTCTAGAACTCTTGTAGAGTCTGAGTTATATACGTCGAAACTATCACAAGGGACTTCAAAGTGCAAGACACGAGTAGAAGACCCGGTCACCGAGATACTAAGAGTGGGACATGTCTATGTCAGTCTCTCAGGTCATATAAGTGTTCCGATCACACAGAGGGTCTGGGAGGTGACTCAGCTCTCGGTGGGTTTCGTAGGACGAGAACCACTTGTGGAAGTACACAAAGGTGTGAGACAGGACGTAGAAATTGTAATGAGAACGAGAAAAAGTATTAGGGTCAACCACCAACCACTTATGTCTGTCGGACTAAAGACACACAAAAGGGAAATAGTCGGGCAAAGACGAGTACTCGACACTGAAGCGACATAGGTCAGAGAGGTAAGTAACTACTCCTTGAGTTATGTGATAGGTGATTAGAATAGTCTTTTTACATTTAATATACAGAAATTTATACATAACCCCATATCAACTAGATGTTGTAAACTATCAAAGTCCACATCTCGTTTCACTAAGTCAATATGTACATAAGAAAGTAAAAATCTAATAAAAGGGTAATTAAATAATGTCCTATAACTCATTTTAAGGGATACGATATGTCATCCAGGAACAACCAATATATAAAATATATATCATGACACATAGACAATTAGGGTTTGAGGGTTAAATAGAGAGGGAGGGTCCAAAGGGGAAACCATTGGTATTCAAACAAAAACTTTAGACTCAGAGAAGGACAAAAGATTTATTCAAGTAAACATAGTAAGAAATTAATCTAAAGTTATTATTATTATTTAATCTAAGGTGTATACTCACTATAGTATATAAACAGAAAGAGACAGACTGAATGAAGTGAATCATACTGTTAGAGATCCAGGTACCACAATAAAAAGGTGTTGATAGTCCACAAGTAAGTGAGTACTCGTATTCCAGTGACCTGTCATATGTTCCTTCATTGTACAGAAAGTTTCATTACTCACACCCTTAAAGTAACAACCACTTATGTCTTGGATGTACCCGTCTCACCTCTCCTTATTTCTCGAGACGGAGAAAGACTACGGATCATTGGACTCACAGTATCAGGAAAAATTTTTTTAATTAAGATATAACTTGATAGTAGCTAATTGTTACAACACTATCAAAATTCCTCTATCGTTTCCCTGAGTTGGTATGTATATTCACATAGGTAAGAGGGAGTTTGAGGGGAGGGTAGGTACAACAGTGTATTGTAACTCGTCTCAAGGGTCACGATTTATCATCCAAGAACAACCAATAGGTAAAAATTATATCGTCACACATGTACAGGTAGGGTTTAAGAGATTGATAGGGAAAGGGAGTTAGAAGGGGAGATGAATCTGTTGGTAAAACAATAGATTCAGACACTCAGAGAAAGACAAAACATTTATTCAAGTAAACATGGTAAGAATTTAATCTAAGATTTTTTATTATTAAGTAATCTAAGGTGTACACTCACTATAGTATATAAACAGAAAGACACAGACTGAATGATATGAATCATACCTCAACACTCTTGATAAGGTCTAAAAACGACTATACAAACACAAATTTTTTTTTAGAGTATTCTACCCATATCATAGTATAAACCCTGTCTCCCGTGAAAAATTTATAAAAGTAAATAAATAAATCGATACGGTCCAGCATCAACGTCGTACGCCCAAGTGATCAACGACGTCCGGTTGTGAATCGACGTGGAACACCCCTACTCAAGGGGTTGGTCCCCTAGTTTGGATCTTGGGACGTAAACCTCACTTCTTATAATTAGTGACCTGGTGGTCCCTACAGGTGTCTCCCGACAAAGAAACCATATGTCCTTTTAATCGTCGAGGTCACTCCTTATCGACCAATGTCTTTAAAGTATCTAAGTCCTCCTTGCAATTCGGACTCTTCAAGAGACCAGGAGCTGGTTATAATCCTCTTCACAGGACTCCTTTTCAGTTGACTCCCGAGGTCATTCGTACGGTATGAAAGGAGATGGGACGTACGACTACGGTAAGGAATTTTGTGTAAAACGACCACTCGTCTCACATTTTGACTTCCATCTCGAGGTCTCGGTCGAAGTCTCAACGGTAGTGTCGTAGGAACATAGTCTTTTGAACCGAAAATTACTGACTGAGTAAAAGGGTAGGG
The DNA here is from genome assembly GCA_006410555.1 of Capra ibex. Classification (NCBI taxonomy): domain Eukaryota; kingdom Metazoa; phylum Chordata; class Mammalia; order Artiodactyla; family Bovidae; genus Capra; species Capra ibex. The sequence goes on from SJYO01005903.1 coordinate 549,316, forward strand.
GTCGACAGGAACCCTCTTTATACCATCGAAGGGTCCCCAAGAATTTCGGTATACCTCCCGTCTTCCCTGTCGGTCCACAGGAACCTAGGGATCTCGGGTTTCGGGTTTCGAAGTAGAGACTTTCTTCGCTACTCGGATCTTATAACTTTAGTCCTTTTTGTAATTCCTCTCTTACGTCCTGACCCTAGAGGGTAAGGTCACCTATTAAAAGGAAGGGTCAAGTCTGTTATTTTTACACTCGTCCTAATAGGTAAAGACGGTGGTTTTACCGTTCGAGGAGGTTTGGCCAGTCCGTATATAAAGTCACTAAATGGGGGTCATTTCTTTACTCATCTTTAAGGAAACGTTTTTCCATACTGTGTCAGACAGAGACTGATTAAGGTTTAGGAAATTGTGGTCTCGAAGTAGGTGTCATCTCTGTGACTTTGAGTCCTGAGTCCTCGTATTCGGTGACTGAAACACCTCGTGTTGTTTGACACCCTTTAAGGAGTTCTCCACCCTTATGGTCTTGTGGAATGGACGGAGACTTCATTAGACATACGTCCAGTTCTTCGTTGTATCTTGTCCGTACTTTTTTACCTGACCAAGGTTTAACCCTTTCTACCGACACACGACAGTGGGACAAATAAATTGAATGTACGTCTCATGTAGTAACTTTACGACCCGACCTACTTCGTGTTGGACCTTAGTTCTAACGGTCCTCTTTATGGAGTCTATGCGTCTACTGTGGTGGGAATACCGTCTTTCGTTTCTCCTTGACTTCTCGGAGAACTACTTTCACTTTATCCTCTTACTTTCGACCGAATTTTGGTTTGTAAGTTTTTTGTCTTTTTTTGCTTCTCACGCGTGCGCGCCGTCGATCCGGGCCCGTAAAAACGACGCGTGGTCGGCAGGCCGGAGTGGTGGGGAGCGAGCGTGCGTGCAAGTAAGAGACAGGAGCTCGGGGAAAATGATGTGAAACGAGAAGAGAGGATGACCTCCTCAGCGAGAGGGGCGCGCCACGTAAGACCCCTCGGTCCAACTCGGGTGGTGGCGGCGTCAGCGAACTCCTTTCGCTTTTCTCCGGCACTGACCCCTCTTCTGCGGCCCCAGCGGTGGCCTCTCCTCAGCAGACGGGTCCTCGACGGCGGCCTCTCCGGGCGGGTGGACAAGCGGGCAGGGGGACGGGGCAAAGTGCTACGTTGGATGAAGACGTTTCACCATGCTAGCTCCCTGATACAGAAGTAACTTAAAACACAACTTCTGTCATTTCTACACTTACATTTAAAACTTTTTAGTTTTGAATTTAAGTCAACAGGACTTCCTTCACTATTAGAATTTGTGAATTTACTTTAAGTAGAAAAAGTGACATAACTAGGTTTACTAAGGTTCGTATTTTCTTGCCTGTCTAGCTAAAATAGAACAAATACTTTTCCTCTTAGACGGGTCAATACCCGTTCCAATTGCTTTCTTTCCCGTTTCGAATTAACCGAATCACACCTGAAATTATTAATCTTTCTGACCCTTCTACTAAAGCTACTTCTGTACAGATTAAAACTAGCAAAGAGACTCTACTACTTGTTGTGCCCACCACTACTCCTACATCTAAATGGTCTTCATCTACCTCGTGTACCACTGAGTGTTCTGTCACTACTACTTTTTTACGGTCTAGACCTCATTCCCTATAACAGTAACGACCTAAAACTCTTTCTTTTTATTGAAGAGACGTTCTAAAGTATTAACTCTCTAAAGGACTCAACTATCGAGATTTCCGTCTACGACATAAACGGAGGAAATTGGGTAAAAATAAATTGAATGTACGTCTCATGTAGTACTCTTTACGACCTGACCTTCTTTGTGTTCGACCTTAGTTCTAACGGCCCTCTTTATAGTTATTGGAGTCTATACGTCTACTGTGGTGGGAATACCGTCTTTCACTTCTCCTCGATTTTTCGGAGCACTACTTTCACTTTCTCCTCTCACTTTTTCAACCGAATTTCGAGTTGTAAATCTTTTGATTCTAGTACCGTAGGCTAGGGTAGTGAAGTACCCTTTATCTACCCCTTTGTCACCTTTGTCACAGTCTGAAATAAAACCCCCCGAGGTTTTAGTGACGTCTATCACTGACGTCGGTACTTTAATTTTCTGTGAATGAGGAACCTTCTTTTCAATACTGGTTGGATCTGTCATATAAGTTTTCGTATCTGTATTGAACCGGTTGATTCCAGGCAGATCAGTCCGATACCAAAAAGGGCACCAGCACACACCTATACTCTCAACCTGACACTTCTTCCGACTCGCGGATTCTTAACTACGAAAACTTGTCACCACAACCTCTTCTGAGAACTCTCAGGGAACCTGACGTTCCTCTAGGTTGGTCAGGTAAGACTTCCTCTAGTTGGGACCCTAAAGAATCCTTCCTTACTACGATTTCGACTTTGAGGTCATGAAACCGGTGGACTACAATTCTCGACTGAGTAACCTTTTCTGAGACTACGACCCTCCCTAACTCCCGTCCTCCTCTTCCCCTGCTGGCTCCTACTCTACCGACCTACCGTAGTGCCTGAGCTACCTACACTCAGACTCACTCGAGGCCCTCTACCACTACCTGTCCCTCCCGACCGTACGACGCTAAGTACCCCAGTGTTTCTCAGCCTGTACTGACTCACTGACTTGACTTGGCTTGGGTAAAAAGAAAAAAAAAAAAACTTTAACAAACAAAATCCAAAAAAAAAAAAAAAAAAAAAATGGAATGTTATGACATAACCAAAACGGTATGTAACTGTACTTAGGTGGTGTCCACATGTACTCAAGGGTTGGGACTCGGGGGGAGGGTGGTGGGAGACGTATAGTAGAGAGACCCAGTAGGGTCACGTGGTCGGGGTTCGTAGGACATAGGACGTAGCTTGGATCTGATCGCTAAGCAAAGAATGTACTATCATATGTACAAAGTTACGGTAAGAGGGTTTAGTAGGGTGGGAGAGGGAGAGGGTGTCTCAGGTTTCAGACAAGAAATGTAGACACAGAGAAAACGACAGAACATATGTTCCAATAACAATGGTAAAAAGATTTAAGGTATATATACACAATCATATGACATAACCACAAAAAGAAAGACCGAATGAAGTGAGACATATTAGCCGAGGTCAAAGTAAGTGGAGAAATCTTGACAGAGTTTACATAAGAAAAATTACCGACTTATTATGAGGTGACACATATACATGGTGTCGAAAGAATAGGTAAACAGACGACTACCTGTAGATCCAACGAAGGTACAGGACCGATAATATTTGTCATGACACTACTTGTAACCCCATGTGCACAGAGAAAGTTAAGACCAAAGGAGCCACACATACGGGTCGTCACCCTAACGACCCAGTATTACGTCAAGATAAACGTCAAAAAATTCCTTAGAGGTATGACAAGAGGTATCACCTACATGATCAAACGTAAGGGTATTTGTCACATTCTCCCAAGGGAAAAGAGGTGTGGGAGAGGTCGTAAATAACGAACATCTGAAAACCTAGCGTCGGTAACACTGACCACACTTTACCATGGAGTGACACCAGAACTAAACGTAAAGAGACTATTACTCACTACCTCTTCCGTTACCGTGGGGTGAGGTCATGAGAACGGACCTTTTAAGGTACCTACCTCCTCGGACCACCCGACGTCAGGTACCTCAGCGATTCTCAGCCTGTGCTGATTCGCTGAAGTGAAAGTGAAAAGTGAAAGTACGTAACCGTTTCCTTTACCGTTGGGTGAGGTCATAAGAACGGACCTCTTAGGGTCCCTGCCCCCTTGGACCACCCGACGGTAACTACCCTAGCGTGTCTCAGTCTGTGCTGACTTCACTGAATCATCGTCGTCGTCGTCTATTACTCACTATAACTCGTAGAAAAGTACACAAACAATCGGTAGGCATACAGAAGAAACCTCTTTACAGATAAATCAAGAAACCGGGTAAAAAACTAACCCAGTAAATAAAAAGACCTTAACTCGACGTCCTCAACGAACATATAAAAACTCTAATCAACAAACAGTCAACGAAGTAAACGATAATAAAAGAGGGTAAGACTTCCGACAGAAAGTGAAACGAATATCAAAGGAAACAACACGTCTTCGAAAATTAAAATTAATCTAGGGTAAACAAATAAAAACGAAAATAAAGGTCATAAGACCCTCTACCCAGTATCTCCTAGGACGACAATAAATACAGCCTCTCACAAAACGGATACAAGAGGAGATTCTCAAAATATCAAAGACCAGAATGTAAATCGAGAAATTAGGTAAAACTCATAAACACACATACCACAATCTTTCACAAGATCAAAGTAAGAAAATGTTCACCAACTGGTCAAAAGGGTCGTGTTGAACAATTTCTCTAACAGAAATTAGGTAACATATAAGAACGGAGGAAACAGTTTCTATTCAACAGGTATCCCCACACCCAAATAGAGACCCGAAAGACAAAACAAGGTACCTAGATATTTTTATCCCTTGCGAAGTGCTTAAACGCACAGTAGGAACGCGTCCCCGGTACGATTAGAAGAGACATAGTAAGGTTAAAATCATATACACGACGGCTTCGCTCGTGGAAATTGGGTAAAAAGTTGGACAAACAAAAAAAAATTCCGTAGTGATTCCCAACTATACATGGTAACATACCCCGTCAAAATTCAGTCGATTCCGTTATCGGAACACGTACTTGTAAAGGGTCTAAAGGTACTACGACAACTCCGGGATCCGTTAACTGTGGCGTCAACACTATTTATTTTTATAGTGGATTCAGAGGAAATGAGTATTGAATCTATGACTGTACTATCCTTTGAGAGACCGAATCCCTTTCATTGATTTAAAATCTAAAATCTTGTACCTGAGTTTTCACCGACTTTCTTAACCAACTATGAAATTTGACCATTGTACAATAAGGAGACCGTATAGGAAGTCCTAACAAGGTGATTTCAAAATAAAAAGTTTTTTAAATGAAGTGTAATAACATACATTCACTAGTGAACAGTCACAAGGTCTACATAGAATCGATTTTGATCACTTACGGGATTGAATCTACCAAAACTTCGGACCTGTAAACCATAACAAACTGGGAATTTGAAAATGTAGAGAATCGTACCTCCTGCTTCTTTCCGACATGTAACAACGAACTCTCAGACATGTAAATCCGGTTTAAACATAAACGTGACAGTCATACCGTTTACTCACCTTTTTTTTACAATTATGTGATAACCTAAAAAAATAAGGAAAAAAAAAAAAAAAAACCTAAGTCGAACATGGACCCGACTTTTGGAGTTAAATACAAGTATTGTCACTCATAAAAAAAATTACAGATGTAAGAAAGATTATTTGACAACCTTCTGAAGAACCGATAGGAAAGTTCACAGACCAAATGACATTAAAGTACATAACGGTAAATGACCTTACCTCAAAAATAAAAATGAACTCCTTCTTAAACCCTTATAAGGAGACAAACCCCCTTTGTTTCCGAACGACATTGCAGTGTCTTTTGGAAAATTTTCACCTAGACATTATATTTTAACATCTACGTGAAACGTTGTCAACCTTTTCTTTCACAACACTAAACTAACTTTATTTTGATTTACACAACAGGAGGAGATTTTGTTTGTTTGTTTGTTTTTTGGATTTGTAAGTTTTTTGTTTCTAGAACCGTAGGTCAGGGTAGTGAAGTACCGTTTACCATTACTATTGGGACATACGCTCTGTCGTTTTCTCTGTGTCTATATATCTTGTCAGAAAACCTGAGACACCCTCTCCCTCTTCCACCCTACTAAACCCTCTTACCGTAACTTTGTACATATTATAGTATATACTTTACTTAGCGGTCAGGTCGAAACTACGTACTATGTACTACGAACCCCGACCACGTGAGCCTACTGGGTCTCCCTACCATGTCCCTCCCTCCACCCTCCCTCCAACTCCTACCCCTTGTGTACATGTGGCACCGTCTAAGTACAACGACATACCGTTTTAGTTATGTTATAACATTTCATTTTTTCTTCTTCTTCTTCTTCTTTTTCTTCTTCTTTTTCCCCTTTGTTACCTTTGTCACTGTCTGAAATAAAAGAACCCGAGATTTTAGTGACGTCTACCACTGACGTCGGTACTTTAGTTTTCTGTGAACGAGGAACCTTCATTTCGATATTGGTTGGTCCTGTCACATAATTTTTCGTCTTTGTAATGAAACGACGGTTTTCAGCTAGATGAGTTTCGATACCACAAAGGTCATCAGCACATACCTACACTCTGAACCTGGTAATTCTTTCGACTCACGGTTTCTTGACTACGAAAACTTAACACAACCTCTTCTGAGAACTTTCAGGGAACCTGACGTTCGTCTAGGTTGGTCAGGTAGGATTTCCTTTAGTCAGGACTATATAAGTAATCTTCCTGACTACTACTTCGATTCGAGGTTATGAAACCGGCGGACTACGATTCTTGACTGAGTGACCTTTGCTGGAACTTCAACCCTTTCTAACTCCCGTCCTCCTCTTCCCCTGCTGTCTCCTACTCTGCCAACCTACCGTAGTGGCTGAACTACCTGTACTCAAAGACGTTCGAGACTTTCAACCATTACCTGTTCCTTCGGACCACACGTCTTCAGGTACCCAACGTTTCTCAACCTGTACTGACTCACTGACTTGACTTCCGATAGTAATCGGATAAATGTCCCCTCTTTTACCTCGACTCCACACTTGACATTTACCACCCCTTTCCATTTGAGTTCCTAAACCGAGGTCCGGGTCTCCCTCGGTACCACCTATACAGTCACTGATCTTCGGAAGGTACATGGTTTCCTTTCCGGTACTCTCACGACGTTTCTGTCTACTCACGAGGTCGGTTGTAACTTTTCGGTTCTGGGTTTCTATAAGGAAGTGATAGTAAAGATAATGAGATGGAGATTGCACTTGAATTCGGGAATGGACCCTAGACTTTGACATGTCAGGTCACATCCTAGTCTCTACTTCCTTTCTCTTCTCCATATCGACAAAACTCATGTTCTTTCTTCCAGGGTATGTTCCTAAAGGGATCACCAGACCACCGATTCTGAGGTTCGGAGGTAACGTCCCCCACACGTTCAAACTAGGGACTACTCCCTTGATCTAGGGTGTACGACTTTGATTATCACGCGTACGGTTGATTCTGGGTCGTGTCGGTTCATTTACTTATTTACTTGTGTGTATTTTATTTAAGAATACAAGAGAAGTTCAAATTAACCCACAAAAAACACTCGGACCTTCTGAGTGTTAACTGAAAGAATTTACCCAATCCCCACCAACACCCCCTTAGGGATTCTAGTTTGTTGGACAAATGTTTCCGTTGTTTAAAGTCTCCACACATCGTCAGGATTAGTAAAGTTTTGTTGGAAGTAGTACTTTTTAGTACTCGAAGAGAGTTTGTTTAGTCACCAGAGAAACCTCTATGAGTGTCCTCTCATTAATCGTTGAGTCTTTTTCAAAAAGACTTTCTAGTAATCGAACAGTTCGACCGAGACAGTAACGGTGAAGTTCACTTTACTATTAACGTCAAGACTTCCTTCTACTCTAGTGTCGAGGATTTGGATATAGAGTCCCAGACTGACGGAAGGAGGGTGAGTGCAGGACCGACGGTACTAGAATTGGGACTCGGGTCGTAGGAAGAGCACTCTTCCTCAGTTCATGAAACATAAAGTCAGATTCTCCGTCTCAGACATTTCTTCGTCCAGACTCATTCACAAGTACAAACCTTTTCCCTAGAAAGACACCCGACCCCCATCTCACCCTTGTCTAGGTCACCGTTTCGTCCAGTCCTTTCGTCTTCTTAAGGAACCCTCTCTCGAATCCATTTCGCTCTAGTTTTAGAAGCAACAACAAGTCATCGAGTCAACACAGACCGAGAAACGTTGGGGTACCTGACGTCGGTCGGTCCGAAGGGAAAGGAAGTCATAGAGGGTCTCGAACGAGTCTGAGTACAGGTAACTCAGTTACTACGGTAGGTGGGTAGAGAAGGAGACAACAGGGGAAGAGGAGGACGGAAGTTAGAAAGGACCGTAGTCCGTTGTAGCTGAACTGTCGAGGATTTGATAAAACACTTTGAGAATGACACCTCCTGAGTTCCTTGTTAGGATCACTATTATTACTCCTTATAAAAATTTTCATAAATAGAGTAACGTCGTACACTTGAGAATCAACGTCGTACACCATAGATAAAAGGACTGGTCCATAGTTTGGGTCCGAGAGACGAAACTCTCGTGACTCAGAATCGGTGACCTGTGACCCTTCACGGTTTTGTAGAACTGCGTCGAATTCCCAAGATAAAAATTTAAGTTAGACGACATTGTAATGGAAAGTCTTTAAGATCTGATTAAAATTTAAACATAATCTTCACAATAGTACGGAAATATGAAAGGTATTTCTGATCCTATCTTTTCGTTAATAAAAGATTATAAGATGTCTTTCGTACTTATACTTATACAAACTTCTTGTCTTTACTAAAAAATGTATATATAGATTGAGATCCGTATATTGCACGAATAACCTGTATCTTCAACACAGAATAGACTTTGTAAACTCCAGACTACTGCTACCGTTCTAACGATAGGGAGAAGTTCTGTCTCTTCGTCGTAACTTCCTTTTCCGTCGAAATACTACCACCAAACCTTATATCAACAGTCCTGGTTTACATAGAAAAGTATACAACAGATTAGAGTATAAGATTGTGGTTAAGGTTCGTGTACAAGTAAAGAAATACGAAGATGGAAACGTTGTGTTCTCAGTTATAAAAGGTCGAATATGAAAATGTACACGGATCATACAATTATAAGAATTGTTTAGTTCAATATAACATCAAAGTGAATTGGAGTTAAAAATTTTATGGATTCCCAAATCTGTTTTTATTAAGAAAGTAAAGATAGGATATGAGTAAATAGCATATCATCATTAAGTACCAAGTATCAAAAAATTTGTTTCATTATAACAGGTTCAGAAAAAAACTATCTATGGTATCACTTAAACACGGACCGTACTGTCCTTACGTAGAAAGACAACGTTTTGAATATAACTCCTTTAGAACGTAAGTAGTATAGGTTATACCTGTTCTTCGTGAAAGGATATTCAAACACACACAAACACACATATGTACAATCACCGAGCCAAACACTGGGGTACCTGGCATCGAGTGGTCAAAGGAGACAAAAATCCTAAAGGGTCCGTTCTTATGACCTCAACCAACGGTATAGGTTAGGTCCCTTAGAAGAACTATACAATAAATGGATGTCTTATTTATGAATACGTCTATACCTTTAATAAATGTTGTTTTAATAGTATATATTTTCCATACCTTATTTGAGGTTATGAAATCGGTGAACTACTCTTCTTGACTGGGTAACGTTTTCTGGGACTCGACCCTTTCTAACTTACGTCCTCCTCTTCCCCTACTGTCTCCTACTCTACCAACCTACCGTAGTGCCTGAGTTACCTGTACTCAAACTCGTACGAGGTCCTCAACCACTACCTGTCCCTTCGTACCACACCATGGCAGGTACCCCAACGTTTATCAACCTGTGTTGACTCACTGACCTGACTTGTCTATCTTATTTGACAAACTATATTTTTGTTTTGATTTAAAGTGTGACCTAATAACTTTTTGTCGACTACACAAACCAACCATGTAGTGTTACGAATCCTGTGACAGAACATGAGTCGGATGGTCCAAGTATGGTGGTGAGTCGGACATTAGTCGCACACTTAAATATGTCTAGTGGACTGGAGAGACATGGATCCTAGAGGAATAGAAACGTTATTTAGTCACGGTCACGGATGGGGTACGTCAGTACATGTAGTTTGTAGACCGTCTTACCGGAGGTTCCTCAACCGTAATTCTTGCCACACGAGTAGAGTCTGATATCAACCTTAGGACCCACGAAGAAGAGAAATGGAATTAAAGAAGGATATGATGTAACTTACACTCAACTCCAAGTGTCTAAACTGGAAGTCCGTGTCCTGACATCAGCGAAAAACTAGTAAGGGAAATTTCCGTAGAGGCACTGTTGTCGTCGGAAATTGACTTCGAACCGAAGTCCCTAAATCGGTACGTTTACACAAGAGATACGGGGGTCTCGACCGTCCCACACAGGTAACCGGGAGGACCGGGGAATTCACAGAGGTCGGTAGTTTTAGTCGGGGTCCTTTAGGTCCACCCACCTTGAATTTCGTTTTCGAAGGGACACCAGGTCTCCAATTCCGACACGAGGGTTACGTCACCCAGGTCCAAGTTTGGGACTCGACGTACGGTATTGACTCTCAAATGGACGGTATTGATTCTCAAATGTATGGTAATTGATTCTGGACCACATCGGTTTATTCATTTACTTATTCTACTTTATTTATTTTAGGAGAATTCTTTATTTCGAGGACTCGTATAACCCCAGAGATGAAACGTGATGACTCGTCATACATTGAAGAAAGAGTTTCAAAGACATACTTCTGATACAGACGACAAGTAATATAAAGGACCAGAAATCCTCTTCTAACCAGTGTTCAGTATAGAGACACATTTGTAATAAAAGGGGTACCTGTACTACGGTTCACCTCGTTTTTAGTTGTGTTTCGTACTTCTGAATCCTATGACGAGACGACTTAAAATACTGTTTTAGTCACTAAGTGACATACGTCGTCACAATGATATGAGACTACAAAGTAACAACCTCAATACTAGACCCGAATGTCGAGGGGAGGAAACGACTGTGTCCGTCGTCTACTCTGTGTAAGTGTCTTTGTCGGAAAGTGTTCGAGGAAAGTATAAAAAAACTATTATGTACAAACAAAAAAATTAATTTCGGTACAACCGTCCAATATGCACACTTCGAGTCACTTTAAAGTCTTTAATAACGTGTAGACCTCTGGTGTCAATCTAGTTCTTTGTCTTACAAGAGTCAAGGGTACTTTGAGAGAACACGGGGAAGATTGAGTGACAAGGGTTCCGATATCGAAACAAACGATATAAATCCGGACCCAATAAGTCATATGTTAATGTTGATAATACTGTAAATTATGACCTAGTGAAACGGAGAGAACCGAAGGTGTACTTTCTTTAGTATGTCGTAGAAAGTGAACCTGAAAGAGGAGGTAAGGTAGAAACACTGAAATAGACATAACAAAATATAATAACAACAAGAAAGTAATAGTAACGATATTACCTGAAATAAGACACTGATAGTTTCCTAATTAACTAGTAAGTTTACAATTACCCATCTACCCATAATCAATCCCCGATAATGTTCATTACTAATCCCGAGAGTATATTTAAGATAATTATATTCATTAAAACCCCACTATGTACGTGTTTTAAGATAACTCATATGAGTATCCTCGTCTAAAGAGTCTTGTCCTAATATAGAATAGACGATTCAGTTATGTTGTCAAAAGGTTTTACACACATGGTTAAACTTGTGGGTGGTAGTCACATACTCTAAGAACCAAGTAGGTGTCGATACTGGTTTGAACCGTAAAAACAGCAAAGACAAAGTCTAAAGAACTACCATAAGCTACTGTATATCCATCACCAATATAAAATTAACAGGACTAATGGTTCCTACACCTTATAAAAAACTATACAAAATAGGTGACTTATTGAAAGAAGAGTTTCAAAGACAAACTTCTGAGACAGGTGACAAATAAGATAAAACACCAAAAATCCTGTATGAACACACCAAAATTCAACGTAGAAACACACACATACACATAACTACTCTTGGTCAGAATTAAAAGTATACACGTTTTCAATGAAGTGGTATACAAAATATATAAGACAAGACAAATCGCACATACACACACATGTATATATATATATATATATATATATATATATATATAAATCGACGTAACCCAGAATCAGCTTAGTATACCCCTCGAAACACCATAGTACGTCCTAAAAAACAACACGTGTCTGAGAGATCAACGTCTAGGGTCCGAATGAATAGGACACCGTATACCCCAGATTCAACGGGTTGGTTCTTAGTTTAGATACAAGGGACGAGACACTCCGTCTAAGAATCGATGGTCTGTGGGTCCCTTCATGGAAATCGTATATAAAATTTAACATTCCGGGATCTTATTGAGGACAGAATAAAAGATTTTATTATGTAATAAAAGAAATTTTATGGTCGACTCGGCGTGCCCTTCGGTTCTTATGACCTCACCCTTCGGATACGGAAGAAGTCGTCTAGAAGGACTACGTCCTTAACTCGACCCCAGAGGACGTAACTTCCGTCTAAAAGAAATGGTTGACTCCGTAGTGCCTTCGGGGATGTTATTATTATGTAATAGAAGAAATTTTAAATCTTCTCTTACGTAAATCTTAACTGGAGAAAATACTACTCCCGTCACTACGTCTATAAAAAAGGAGGTCATTCGTAGATGAATTTCACAACAAAGTAAAATAGAAAGTTAAATGAGAGTCACCAGTAACGAAGGAGGTCCAGCGGTGGTGAAGTAGGAAGGACGACTGAAAAAGTATTTTATATGACTAGGAGAGTAGTAGCAAAGGACAGTGCACTTCGGAACCGTTAAAGTGTTTCGTGTGTTCCTTTCAACCGACAGTTACAGTGTCTAAATATATTTGGTGGGACGAAATTCCGTAGTGACAACGGTAGTAAATTTCCCCTCATAAAACTTACTGTGTTGTCGGAGGTCGGTTGACCGGTATCCTTATTAGAAGAACAATGTCTGACAAGAACCTTAGACCCCGTTAAAGAGGGAAGACATGGTAATGGAGAAAGAAACGGTGTGAGTCATGTCCTACTTCCAGTGTTGAAACTAAACGTTCGTGGACCGATAACGGTTGAAAAACCAGTAAGAGAGCTTTCCTCAGGGAGTCTGTTAATGTTGAAACTCCAATTTTGTGAAACGGTTACTAAAACGTACGTTTGAATAAAACATACAACTCTCTCACCCGTCCTCATACAGGTAACCGTGGTGGACGGAGAACTGACACAAAGTCTGGTAGTGTTAGTCGGGGTATTTGAGGATAACCTTCTTAGAATTTCAGTTTCGGGGTTTCATGTAACGGAAGAGGTAAAGGAAGACGACCTAGGTCACGTACAAACATGTAGAGTAAAAAGGAGATATACGTAATATACAAAGACTGTTTTCCGTGTCGTGTTTATACTCTTTATGTTCTCTAAGTCCCATGACAAGACTGTGTCTAGAACTCTTTTAGAACCCGAGTTATATACATCGAAACTATCACAAGGGACTTTAAAGTAAAAGACACGAGTAGAAGACCCGGTCACCGAGGTACTAAGAGTGGGACATGTCTGTGTCAGTCTCTCAGGTCATATAAGTGTTCCGATAACACAGAGGGTCTAGGAGACGACTCAGGTCTCGGTGGGTTTCGTAGGATGAGAACCGCTCGTGGAAGTACACAAAGGTGTGGGACAGGACGTAGAAATTATAAACAAAACGAGAAATAGTATTAGGGTCAACCACCAACCACATATGTTGACCGGACTAATTACACACAAAAGGGAAATAGTCGGGGAAAGACGAGTACTCGGCACTGAGGTAGTATAGGTCAGAGACGAAAGACATGTACTTCTTGAGTCATAACGTATTAGAATAGTCTTTTTACATTTGACATACAAAAATTTTAGGTGTGTGGGGATACCTGTGGAATAGAAACTGTTTCCTCCGTTCTTATATGTTACCTAATTTCTATTAGAGAAATTGTACACCACGACCCTCTTGACCAGTTGGCGAATATTTTCTTACTTTGATCTTGTGAAAGATTGTGGTATGTGTGTTTATTTGAGTTTTACCTAATTTCTCGATTTACATTCTGGTCTTTGATATTTTGAGAATCTCCTCTTGTATCCGTTTTGTGAGAGGCTGTATTTATTGTCGTCCTAGGAGATACTGGGTAGAGGGTCTTATGACCTTTATTTTCGTTTTTATTTGTTTACCCTAGATTAATTTTAATTTTCGAAGACGTGTTGTTTCCTTTGATATTCGTTCCACTTTTCTGTCGGAAGTCTTACCCTCTTTTACTATCGTTTACTTCGTTGACTGTTTGTTGATTAGAGTTTTTATATGTTCGTTGAGGACGTCGAGTTAAGGTCTTTTTATTTACTGGGTTAGTTTTTTACCCGGTTTCTTGATTTATCTGTAAAGAGGTTCCTTCTGTATGTCTACCGATTGTTTGTGAACTTTTCTAGGAGTTGTAGTGAGTAATAGTCTCTTTACGTTTAGTTTTGGTTTACTCCATAGTAAAGTGTGGTCAGTCTTACCGACGCTAGGTTTTCACATGTTCGTTATTTACGACCTCTCCCACACCTCCTTTCCCTTGGGGGATGTGACAACCACCCTTACTTTGATCATGTCGGTGATACTTCTTACCACACCTCTAAAGAATTCTTTGATCTTTATCTTGACGGAATACTGGGTCGTTAGGGTGACGACCCGTATGTGTGGTTCCTTTGGTCTTAACTTACTCTGTGTACATGGGGTTACAAGTAACGTCGTGACAAATATTATCGGTCCTGTACCTTCGTCGGATCTACAGGTAGTCGTCTACTTACCTATTCTTTCGACACCATGTATATGTGTTACCTCATAATGAGTCGGTAAATTTTCTTATGTAAACTTAGTCAAGATTACTCCACCCACTTTGACCTCGGATAATGTGTCACTTCACTCTTTCTTTTTGTGGTTATGTCATATGATTACGTATATATAGCTTAAATCTTTCTACCATTGCTATTGGGACATACGCTCTGTCCTGTTCTCTGTGTCTACATATCTCGTCAGAAAACCTGAGACACCCTCTCCCTCTCCCTCTCACACCCTGATAAACCCCCTTACCGTGACTTTGTACATATTATAGTATATTCTTTGTTTAGTGGTCAGGTCCAAGCTATGTCCTACGAACTCCGACCACGTGACCCTACTGGGCCCCCTTACCATGCCCCTCCCTTAACCCTCCCCCCAAGTCCTACCCCTTGTGCACATACGGGTACCACCTAAGTACAACTACACACCGTCTTGGTTATGTTATGACATTTCATTAGTCGGAGGTTAATTTTATTTATTTAAATTTAATTTTTTTATTTTTTCTCTGATACGTTTTATTTTATTTTTATTTTAACTTAACGTTCATTGTAAATCTTTTATTATTTATTCTTATAAAATACTTTAATACCAGCTAGATATCACAACACAATGAAGACCGACATATCTTTTTCACTTAGTCAATATGTAAACATACATATAGATGAGAAAAATCTAACAAAAGGGTATATTCGGTAATGTCACATAACTCATCTCAAAGGACACGATATGTCATCCAGGGAAGTAAAAACAACATTTGGTCCGGAGCCCCGTACACCCTGAACTAAGGGGCTGGTCCCTGACTTGGGGAAGAGGGACGGATCTTTCCTGAATCAGAATTGGTAACTTGGTAGACCCTTAAGGGGAACCCAGGAATAATCAATGGATAAAATATATATCATCACATATAAATCCCGAAGGGACCACTGAACTACCATTTCTTAGGCCGAAGGTTACGTCCTCTGAGGTCAAGTTAAGGACCCAGTCCTTCTAGGGTGTACGGTGTCCCGTTGATTCGGGTACGTGATGTTAAAGACGTGGACACACGGATCTCGGACACGAGACGTTCTCTTCGGTGGTGTCACTCCTCGGGTGTGAGTGTTGTTCTCTTTCGGGTGTGCGTTCTTGTTTCTGGGTCGTGTCGGATTTATTTATTTATTTTAAGGTGAAGACCAGGAAATCACATATCAAATCACATATTTCCTATTTCCAAAAAGGTCCGTATGAAATATACGGATACTATAAACGTGGTACTCGAGTTTACATCTTTTTAGGTACTCGTTCAAGAGTCAGGTCAAACTTACTCCCGAAAAACAAACAAAAAAATAAAACGAAAATATTAATTCTATAAATTTTTTTAACTTAATATACAATCAAAGTCCGCATGTGTCGTTTCACTAAGTCAATATATAAAAAAGAAAAAGACTAAGAAAAGGGAATATACAATAAAGTTTTATAACTCACGTCAAGGGACAAGACATGTGATCGAGGAACAACAAATCGATAAAATATATACCATCACACATATACAATAAAGCTTGAAGGATTAAATAGGGAGGAGGGGGAACAGGGAAAACTATTTGTATTCAAACAAAAGATACAGACACTCAGAGAAAGACCAAACATTTATTCATATAAACCTAGAAAAAATTTTTTTTCTAAGATGTATATTTGCTATAACATACGACAAACGAAAAGAGACAGGCCGAATGAAGTAAATCATACTATTTTAGATCCAGGTAGTTACCACGACGTTTGCCGTAATAAAGTAAGTAAAATTACCGACTCATTATTCACCAGTACATACCTACACTCTCAACCTGTCACTTCTTTCGACTCACGGTTTCTTAACTACGAAAACTTGACACTACAACCTCTTCTGAGAACTCTCAGGGAACCTGACGTTCCTCTAGGTTGGTCAGGTAAGATTTCCTCTAGTCGGGACCCACAAGAAACCTTCCTTACTACGATTTCGACTTTGAGGTCAAGAAACCGATGGAGTACGTTTCTCAACTGAGTAACCTTTCTGAGACTACAACCCTCCCTAACCCCCGTCCTCCTCTTCCCCTGTTGTCTCCTACTCTACCGACCTACCGTAGTGACTGAGCTGCCTGTACTAAAACTCACTTGAGGCCCTCGACCACTACCTGTCCCTCCGGACCGCACGACGTTAAGTACCCCAGTGTTTCTCAACCTGTGTTGACTCGCTGACTTGACGTGACTTCACTTGACTTATAACGTAACACAAATTAATGGTAAAGACCCCCGTCAGGATTCTACCGCCTCCTTATCCTGTCCCTCTGGTGTAAGAGGGGTAGTTTAAGTAACTTTCTTGTAAACTTGTGACTCGTTTAAGGTGTTTTGTTGAAGACTTACGACCGTCTGTTGTAGTCCGTGGGTCTTCCGTCGGGTAACAGAAGCTTTCCTCCATCCTGTTTTATATTTCTATTTTTCTCTTCTCCATCCCTACCTCTAGGCAGGACCCTTCTCTCAGAATTTTCTCGTCTTCAAAGGATTGTGGTCCTTTGTGAGAGGGGTCCCCAGACACCCCTCAAAACCTTAGAGTCTCCCGTTGTATTGGTCTTCCTTTTTAATTATTTATTTATTTTGGGTGTCTAATACACGGATTACCGTTGAGGGTCACGAACGTAGGTGGTGGTCGTTCACCGACTTGTCCCTCCACACCCGACGTAACGAATCCTATTCCTGACCCGCCGTTAGACTCCCTTGATTGCACTCTATCGTTGGGTTTGACACCCTATCGGTCTCCCTCTCTCTCTCCTTTTTTTCTTGATAGGACACTTTCGGGATTGGATTCCGTGACGGTCCAACGAGTGTCTTGTTTCCTGACTCCTCTCGATCGGTCGACGTATAGGCGGGTAGGGGATGGTCTCCGTCCCTCCTTCCGTCCCGGTCGGTCTCGGTCTTTCCCCGTTAGAACCGGGGTCTCTCCGTAGGAGATGATTTGACGTTCATCCAAGGGTCAACAATTGGTTCTGAAGAACCCTAAGACCTGTCAACTGTAGACGGCCCTCCCAGTGTCGGTCTCTAGTCGAGGGGTCTTCTCCGTGTCCATTGTGGACTCTACCCACCGCGGACGACGGTGGGTCCTTTGACTCGCCGACCCTGGTCCCTCCATTCTACGTGAGGGATGGACCCCTCTGACGCGATTGGTTCGTGGACCAGTGGACTCGACGAGCCTGGACCCTTCCCGTGTTTTGCGTCCGAGTTGACGTAGACGCGGAAACACCTCATGGGTTCTTGGACTTGGACTCACCGAATCTGGACTCTTCACGTGCGTTGAGTCCCGGGTGGAGTCTGTCAAGGGCCCTTCTCGTTGGATCTCGGACTCTTTACATCTGACCCTTTCACGTGCGCGGGACTCGTCTCCGTTTGAGTCACGCCGGCTCTGTGACACTCGTGAGGGGTGTGTACGGTCACTATAAACAATCGTCACAAGGAGGGAGGGATGTCGTACTGACTTGTTCACTTTGATTTGTCCACTGGTGGAAGCAGGGAAATACAGTCCCGTCTTTAATCTGTGACTTCTCTGGTCTTTTGTCTTCTTTGATTTTATTTGTCTCCCTTGACGAAACCTTCACTGTCCACGTTGTCTAACTTCGGGACATCAATCGTGACATTGGGACATTAATGTAACCTTCCCCGGATATCTAGAACTCTTCATATTTGGCCTAGTTCCTTGATAGACTTTGACTTATCTGGGGTGTGACGGGTGTTGTCGAGGTCTCTTTAAGGATCGATATAAAAATGATAATAGTAAATTTTTTAAAAAAATTTAAAATTCAGGAGATAATGAGGAAATTAAAAGTAAAAATATTGGATGATAATAGAACGTTTTTTTCTGGGATAAAAATTTCGTTAGAAGTATATATATAAAATATTAAAAACACTGAAACAAAACAAAAATATATAACATAAAAACTCTCAGATTGAAGATAAGATTTAAAAATTAGAAAAAAAAACCATAAACAATAGTTAAAACATGGAAATTCTTGGGTTAGAAGTCGTGGTAAAAATGAACCCTCACACTAATGACCGAATTAACGAGAGAGGGGGAAAACTGAGAGGAAAAAGAGGTGGTCCAGCGGAGATAGAGGAGGGAGGGGGAAGAGAAGAGATGGGTTGAGACACTTAGAGAAACACACCAGACCCGACACCTCTTGTGAATCCCTTGATTAATAACCGATCTAGACAGAGAAAGGAAAACTAAGGGGGAAAAGAGGAGGACCAGTAGAGACAGATGAAGGAAGGAGAAGAGAAGAGACACATTGAGGTACTTGGAGAGACTCCCCAGGTCCGACACCTCTCGTGTATCCCTTAACTAATGACCGATCGAACGAGAACGGGGAAAACTAAGGACGAGAAGAGGAGGACCAGTGGAGATAGAGGGAGGAGGGAGAAGAGAAGAGGTACATCGAGACACTTGGAGAAGTCCACAAGGAGTGACACTTCTTCGAAAAGTAGTAATTGGATCTACCAAATAGTAACCGAGACACATCTACCTTTTTAGAACTCCGATAACATTCTTATTCTGACTTTTAGTCTCCGTCCTCCGAATTCAGGTTTAGGACTCTTGTAGTCTCTTGAGGACTGAGGCCCCTTGTAATTAGTTATTCTCGAGTAGGTTTTCGGAGGTATGGATGTGTCTTTGGTCGTGGTGGGTTCTCGGTTCTTCAAGGTCTCGTTCTGTATGGTGTGTTTAAGAGGACGTTGTGTCCTTGTATCGGGACTCGAAGTTCTATGTCCGACGGGTTTCAGTGTGGTTTTGGTATCTGTAAAGTTTTGAGTGATGACCTGTGAAGTAACGTGTGGTCTCTCTTCTTTAGGTCGAGGTGGATGGTCTTGTGATTGCGTTCGAAGGGATTCGTCCTTTGGAACTGTTCGGTGGACAGGTTGGGGTGGGCGTCATTCCTTTGAGATGTTATTTCTCTTGAGGTGTTTGACGGTCTTATGTCTTTCCGGTGGGGTTCGTGTCGTTAGATTTGTTCTACTTTTCCGTCTCTTTATGAGTCTTCTATTTCCTTGTACTATTTACGGGTGGTTTGGTTTGTTTTCTCCTTCTCTATCCTTCAGATGGACTTTTTCTTAAGTCTTATTACTATCATTTTTACTAGGTTTTAGAACTTTTGTTTTACCTCTATGTCTATTTATCGGACCTCTGTTCGTTACTCTTCTACGTTCTTAACAAATTGTTCCTGGATCTTCTTTATTTCTCAGTTAGTTATTACTTATTATGTTATTTACTCTATTTTTTGTGAGATCTCCCTTGGTTGTCCCTTATTATCTCCGTCTTCTATCCTATTCACTCCATCATCTTACCATCTTTATTTACTTCGTCTCTCCTTTTTTATTTTTTCTTAATTTTCTTTACTCCTGTTGGAGTCTCTGGAGATCCTGTTACGATTTGTGGGGTTGTAAGCTTAGTATCCTCAGGGTCTTCTTCTTCTTCTGTTTTTCTTTCCGGCAGTCTTTTATGAATTCCTTTATTACCAACTTTCGAAGGGATTTTAACCCTTCCTTTATTAGTGGGTTCAGGTTTTTTGGCTCTCTCAGGGTTTGTACTATTTGGGTTCCACTTTGTGGGGTTTTGTGTATAATTAGTTTAATTGTTTCTAGTTTGTGTTTCTTGTTTATAATTTTCGTCGTTCCTTTTTCGTTGTTTATTGTGTGTTCCCCTAAGGATATTCCTATTGTCCACTAGAAAGTTGTCTTTGAGAAGTCCGGTCTTCCTTTACCGTCCTGTATGACTTACACTACTTTCTCTTTTTGGATGTTGGGTCTAATGACATGGGTCGTCCCTAGAGTAAGTTTATACTTCCTGTTTATTTTTCGAAATGTCTGTTCGTTTTCGACTCTCTTAAGTCGTGGTGGTTTGGTCGAAAAGTTGTTTACGATTTCCTATTACAGATCTTTCCTTTGTGTCTGTCCTACATATTTGAGCTTGGATTTTGTTGTTTTATTTACCGTTACCCTAGTATGAATAGTTATTAATGGAATTTACATTTTCCCAACTTACGGGGTTAGTTTTCTGTTTCTGACCGAATTATCTATGTTTTTGTTCTTAGGATATATACAACAGATGTTCTCTGGGTGGAGCTTTGTTCCCTGTGTATGACTTACTTTCACTTCCCGACCATTTTCTATAAGGTTCGTTTATCTCTGGTTTTCTTTCGTCCTCGTTGTTATGAGTATAGTCTATTTTATCTAAAATTTTATTTCCGACACTTTTCTCTGTTTCTTCTCGTGATGTATTACTAATTTCCTAGTTAGGTTCTTCTTCTATATTGTTAATATTTATATACACGTGGGATGTATCCTCGTGGAGTAATACATTTTGTTTACGATTGTTCATACTTTCCCCTTTAATTGTTATTGTGTTATTATCACCCTCTGAAATTTGGGGTGAGTGTGGATACCTATCTAGTTGATTTGTCTTTTAATTGTTCCTTTGTGTTTAAAATTTACTATGTCACCTGGTCAATCTTGATTAACTATAGATATCCTGTAAAGTAGTGTTTTGTCACTTAAAGTTGAAAAAGAGTTCACGTGTACCTTGGAAGAGGTCCTATCTAGTGTAGGACCCGGTATTTAGATCGGAACCTTTTAAGTGTTTTTAACTTTAGTAAGGTTCGTAGAAAAGACTGGTGTTACGTCATTCTAATCTACAGTTAATGTCCTCTTTTTGATAATTTTTAAGGTTGTATACCTTCGACTTGTTGTACGAAGACTTATTAGTTGTTTGTGTCTTCTTTATTTTTTAGTTTTATACGTATCTTTGCTTACTTTTACTTTTGTGTTGTTCGGTTTTGGATACCCTGTGACATTTTCGTCACGATCCGCCTTCCACGTATCGTTATGTCCCAATGGAGTTCTTTGTCCTTTTTTCAGTTTATTTATTGGATTACGATGTGGATTTTGTTGACCTTTTCCTTCTTTACTTCTTGGGGTCCCAATCATCTTCCTTTCTTTAGAAATTTTAATCCCGTCTTTTTTTACGTTTTCTTTGTTTTCTCTGATATCGTTTTTAGTTGTTTTGATTTTCGACCAAGAAACTATTCTATTTATTTTAACTGTTTGGTAATCGGTCTGAGTAGTTCTTTTTTTTCCTCTTCTTAGTTTAGTTGTTTTAATCTTTACTTTTACCTCTTTAGTGTTGTCTGTTGTGTCTTTATATTTCCTAGTATTCTCTGATGATAGTCGTTGATATTCGGTTATTTTACCTGTTGAACCTTCTTTACGTATTTAAGAATCTTTTCATATTGAAAGGTTTTGACTTGGTCCTTCTTTATCTTTTAGAATTGTCTGTGTAGTGTTCGTACCTTTAGCTTTGACATTAGTCTTTAGAAGGTCATTTGTTTTCGGGTCCTGGTTTGCCGAAGTATCGATTCAAGATGGTTTTTAAATCTCTTATCGATAACGGATAGGATGAGTTTGAGAAGGTCTTTAAACGTCTCCTTCCGTTTGAATGTTTGAGTAAGATACTCCGGTGGTAATAGAATTATGGTTTTGGCCTGTTTCTACGGTGTTTTTTTCTTTTAATGTCCAGTTATAGTGACTACTTGTATCTACGTTTTTAGGAATTGTTTTAAGATCGTTTGTCTTAGGTTGTTGTATAATTTTTCTAGTATGTAGTACTGGTTCACCCGAAATAGGGTCCCTACCTTCCTAAGAAGTTATAGTCGTTTAGTTAGTTACATTATGTGGTGTAATTGTTTAACTTTCTATTTTTGGTATACTAATAGAGTTATCTACGTCTCTTTCGGAAACTGTTTTGACTTGTAGGTAAATACTATTTTTGGGAGGTCTTTCGTCCTTATTTTCCTCATACGGAGTTGTATTATTTTCGATATATACTGTTTGGGTGTCGTTTGTAATAGGAGTTACCACTTTTTAACTTTCATAAAGGGGATTTCAGTCCTTGTTCTTTTCACACGGGTGAAAGCGGTGATGATAAGTTGTATCAAAACCTTCAAAACCGGTGTCTTTAGTCTTTTCTTTTTCTTTATTTTCCTTAGGTTTGACCTTTTCTTCTTCATTTTGTGAGTGACAAACGTCTACTATACTAGGAGATGTATCTTTTGGGGTTTCTGAAGTGGTCTTTTAATGATCTCGATTAGTTACTTATATCATTTCAGCGTCCTATATTTTAATTGTGTGTCTTTAGGGAACGTAAGGATATATGATTGTTACTCTTTTGTTTTTCTCTATAATTCCTTTGTTAAGGTAAGTGGTAACATTACTTTTCTTATTTTATGAATCCTCATTTAGATGGATTTCTTTTTTTTCTGGATATATATATTTTGATATTTTGTGACTACTTTCTTTAGTTTCTACTGTGTTTGTCTACCTCTTTATATGGTACAAGTACTGAGTCTTCTTAGTTATATCACTTTTACTCATATAGTGGGTTTCGTTAGATATCTAAGTTACGTTAGGGCTAGTTCGATGGTTACCATAAAAAGTGTGTTGATCTTGTTTATTAAAGTGTTAAACATACCTTTATTTTTTATTAATCTTATAGGTTTCGTTAGAACTCTTTCTTCTGACCTTGACCTCCTTAGTTGGACGGACTGAAGTCCGATATGATGTTTCGATGTCAGTAATTCTGTCATACCATGACCGTGTTTCTGTCTTTATATCTAGTTACCTTATTTTATCTTTCGGGTCTCTGTTTAGGTGCGTAGATACCTGTGGAATAGAAACTGTTTCTTCCGTTCTTATATGTTACCTCTTTTCTGTTAAAGAAATTGTTCACCACGACCGTCTTGACCAGTTGGTGAACATTTTCTTACTTTAATCTTGTGAAAGATTGTGGTATGTGTCTTTATTTGAGTTTTATCTAATTTCTAGATTTACTTTCCGGTCTTTGATATTTTGAGAATCTCCTTTTGTATCCGTTTTGTGAGAGGTTGTATTTAGTGTCTTCCTAGGAGATACTGGGTGGAGGGTCTTATTACCTTTATTTTCGTTTTTATTTGTTTACCCTGGGTTAATTTGAAGTTTCGAAAACGTGTTGTTTCCTTTGATATTCGTTCCACTTCCGTCAGAAGTCTTACCCTCTTTTATTATCGTTTACTTCGTTGACTGTTTGTTGATTAGAGTTTTTATATGTTCGTTGAGGACGTCGAGTTAAGGTCTTTTTATTTGGGTTAGTTTTTTACTCGGTATCTTGATTTGTCTGTAAAGAGGTTTCTTCTGTATGTCTACCGATTGTTTGTGTACTTTTTTACGAGTTGTATTGAGTGATAGTCTCTTTACGTTTAGTTTTGGTGTTACTCTATGGTAGAGTACGGACAGTCTTACCGACGCTAGGTTTTCTCATGTTCGTTATTTACGACCTCTCCCACACCTCTTTTCTCTTGGGAGAATGTGATAACCACCCTTACGTTTGACCATGTCGGTGATACCTCTTGTCGTACCTCTAAGAAATTTTTTTGACCTTTATTGATGGTATACTGGGTTGTTAGGGTGACGACCTGTGTGTGTGGTTCCTTTGTTCTTAACTTTCTTTGTACACGTGGGGTTATAAGTAGCGTCGTGACAAATATTATCGGTCCTGTACCTTCGTTGGATCTACAGGTAGTCGTTTACTTACCTATTCTTTCGACACCATGTATATGTGTTACCTTATAATGAGTCGGTAATTTTTATTACGTAAACTTAGTCAAGATTACTCCACCTATTTTGCCCTCGGATAATATGTCTCACTTCATTCGGTCTTTCTTTTTGTGGTTATGTCATATGATTACGTACCCTATATATACCTTAAATCTTTATACCATTGTTATTGGGATATACACTCTGTCGTTTTCTGTGTCTAAATATCTTGTCAGAAAACCTGAGACACCCTCTTCCGCTCCCACTCTACTAAATTCTCTTATCGTAACTTTGTACATATAATAGTACACACTCTGTCTAGCGGTCAGGTCCAAACTACGTACTCTGTCCCACGAGTCGTGACCACGTGACCCTACTGGGTCTCCCTACCCTACCCCTCCCTCCACCCTCCCCCTAAGTCCTACCCCTTGTGTACATGTGGGTACCGACTAAGTACAGTTACATATCGTTTTGGTGATGTTATAACATTTCATTAATCGGAGGTCAATTTATTAAAAAAAATTATTTACTTTTTTTTTAATCGTGAAGGAGAAATAGGTAAGTAGTCCGTTACGTGTAAATCCAACAAAGGTACCGAATCGATAATATTTATGACGCCGACACTTGTAACCCTACGCACATAGAAAGGTTTAACATGAAAAGAGACCTATATACGTATCCTCACCCCAACTTCCTAGTATACCATATTAACGAGTTAACAATTAAAAAAATTACTATGCCGTAGGACAAGAACTGTCACCAACTTGGTTAAATATAACGGTGGTTGTTACTTTTTCCTAATGGAAAAGAGGTGTGGGAGAGGTCGTAAATAATAAACATCTGAAAAACTACTACCTGTAAGACTGGTCACATGCCACTATAGAGTGATCCAAACTAAACGTAAAGAGACTATTAATCGCTACAATTTGTAAAAAAAGTACTCGGACAACCGGTGGACATATGAAAGAAACTTCTTTACAGATAAACCAAGTGAAAAACCAAGTGTGTACAGATAAACCAAGTGAAAAACTAACCCAAGAAACATAAAGACTATGACTCAACACATTCGACAAACATATAAAACCTCTAATTAGGAACAGTTAACGTAGTAAACGTTTATAAAAGAGGGTAAGACATCAAACAGAAAGATTATCGTCCTCATAACAAAAAGAAACGACCATACCGGTGGTCGGCGAGAGTGTCACATTCAAACAACCCTGCAATCCGGAGTCCAACCGAAGACCTCCTTGACCTCGACTGTCCTAATCGGACTGAGAATCTTCTTGACCTCTGATTTCGAGTCGGTGTGTATGTCTAGGATTACCTCGAGTTCATTTTGTGAGACCCGTGGACCCGAACCCACTTAGACGGACCACTGTCATGGGGGACTCAGTAGTTCATTGTTACGGTACTTTTTCTGTATGGTAGTGAAATACCCCTCTCCTTTTGACCTTGAGGTCAAACTGATATAAAAGACTTGAGACTGGGTACGTAGAGAAGGTAATTGTCTAAATAAAATAAATCAGTGAGAGAGTTCGGGTTGAGGTACATTGGGGTTCCTGATATCGGGTGGTTCGATGAGACAGGTATCTTAAGAGGTCCGTTCTTATGACCTCACCTAACAGTAAGGGAGAGGTCCTCTAGAAGGGTTGGGTCCCTAACTTGGGTCCATAGGACGTAACGTCCCCTTAACAACTGGTAGACTTTGTGGTCCTTATATAGAAATGGGACATTAGTTGATAATGTCACTCACCTGGTCAAGAGTTATTCTCAACTCAGGAAGATCTCTTAATAACTTTGACTCAAACCAAAACCCTTGGGGGTGTGAACGACAATCACAGTTTTTGTTCACACCGGACTGACTACTACAAAGTGAGAATTTGAAAAGTCAACCTGACTTTGAGTGTCCCCTTTACCTATCACCCGAAACAAGTTTAACACACAAACGGAAAACCTTTTACTTTTCCTCACTAAAACGGGGAATTTCAAGTACAGAGTAGTAAGTAGTGTATTGGTTACTCACGAAGAATTACTTTAAGTCGTTTTCATACATGTTTCTGGAGACCATTGGTAAGTCATACCGATTTACCTCTTCCGAAGTGACCGATATGTTTTTCTTATCGTCTCCTGAAGGGACCACAGGTCACCAAATCTTATGTGGACAGTTACGTCCCCTGTATCGTAGCTAGGGACCAGGTCCTCCTAAGGTGTACGGTACCCCGTTGATTCGGACACGTGGTGTTGATGAGTTCTGGTACCCAGATCTCGGATGTGAGACCCTCTTATCTTCGGTGGTGTTATTCTTCGGGTACATGGTGATAATCTCTCATCGGGGACGGGGGTCGTTGATCTCTTTCCGGTACACGTAGTCACATCTGGGTCGTGTTGGTTTTGATGTAAAATTTTTCTTTCTCATCAACTATGACAGACGATTTGGTAAACTAGGACCACAAAGTAAACACTGCCCGTGAAAATATTTACGTTGAACGAGAAGACACATAAAGAGATAAACGTGAAGTATAGTCACAATCCTTGACATAACTATTTCATGTTATAGGATCTCTTACAGATAATAGTGGTAAAGGTTTAATAAAAAGTAATTATTTTTACACATGTTTAATCCAGTTTAAGAAAAAAAAATTGAAAAATAAAAAAGAACCTCGTATCTGTTAATTACCCCGAAGGGTCCACCGCGATTCACCATTTCTTGGACGGACGGTTACGTCCTCTGAACCCAAGTTGGGGACTCAGTCCTTCTAAGGGACCTCCTCCCGTACCGTAGGGTGAGGTAATAAGAACGGACCTCTTAGGGTACCTGCCTTCTCGGACCGTCCGATATCAGGTATCCCAACGTTTCTCAGCCTGTGTTGACTTCGTTGAATCGTGTGTATATTGGTCAATTGTTACGACACTATGAAAGTCTACTTATCGTCTCCCTGAGTCGGTATGTATATATACGGAGACAAGTGGGTTCTGTCACTAAAGATTACATTTGATAACTGTACAAGAAGGAAAATGTGGAGTCAAGACAAGTCAAGTCAGTGAGTCAGTACAGACGGGGAAACACTGGGGTACCTAACGTCGTAAGGTCCGGAGGGACAGGTAGTGGTTGAGGGTCTCAAATGAGTTTGAGTACAGGTAACTCGGAGACTATGGTAGGTTGGTAGATTAGGAGACAACAGGGGAAGAGGAGGGCGGAAGTTAGAAAGGATCGAGTCCCAGAAAAGTTTACTCAGTCAAGAAGTGTAGTAAACCGGTTTCATAACCTCGAAGTCGAAGTCGTAGTCAGGAAGGTTTCCTATGTCCTGAACAAAAGAAGTCCTAGAGGAACGTCAGGTTCCCTGAGAGTTCTCAGAAGAGGTTGTGATGTCAAGTTTTCGTAGTTAAGAAGCCACGAGTCGAGATAAATATCAGATTGAGACGTCCCATTCAGAATCAACGCTGAACACCCCAGGTCAAGGGGTTTGTCCCCTAGTTTGGATCAGGGGACGTAACCTTAACACCTCACAATTGGTGACATAGTGGTCCTTTCAGGTGTCTCTGGACAAAGAAACCATGTGTCCTTTTAATCACCGAGGTCCCTTCTCATCAACTACTCTCTTTAAAGTTACTGAGTCCTTCTTTCAATTCGGATCTTCAAGAGACCAGGAGTTGGTTATAATCCTCTTCATAGGACTCTGTATGACCTTTTGCCAGGTTTAAAATGTACTCCTTTTCAGTTGACTCCCGAAGTCATTCGTACGGTACGAGAGGAGATGGGACGTGCGACTACGGTAAGGAATTTTGGATAGAACGTTATGTTCGAATGGAGTTCTTTACCCTCTTTTTAGTTTATTTATTGGATTGAAATGTGGATTTCGTTGATCTTTTTCTTCTTTACTTCTTAGGGTCCCAAGTATCTTCCTTTTTTTTAGTATTTTTAATCCCGTCTTTATTTACTTTTTCGTTGTTTCCTCTGATATCGTTTTTAATTGTTTTGATTTTCGACCAAGAAACTCTTCTATTTTAACTGTTTGGTAATCGGTCTGAGTAGTTCTTTCTTTCCCTCTTCTTAGTTTAGTTTTTTTAATCTTTACTTTTACCTCTTTAGTGTTGTCTGTTGTGTCTTTATGTTTCCTAGTATTCTCTGATGATAGTCGTTGATATACGGTTATTTTACCTGTTGAACTTTCTTTACGTACTTAAGAATCTTTTCATATTGGAAGGTTTTGACATGGTCCTACTTTGTCTTTTAGAATTGTCCGTGTAGTGTTCGTACCTTTAACTTTGACCTTATTTTTTAGACGGTTCTTCGTTTTACAACCCCGGTCTACCGAAGTGTCCACTTAAGATGGTTTTTATCTCTTATCGATAGTGGATAGGAAGAGTTTGAGAAGGTCTTTTAACGTCTCCTTCCATTTGACCGTTTGAGTAAGATACTCCGGTGGTAGTGGGATTACGGTTTTGGTCTGTTTCTACGGTGTGTTTTTTCTTTTGATGTCCGGTAATAGTGACTACTTGTATCTACTTTTTTAGGAATTGTTTTAGATCGTTTGTCTTAGGTCTTTGCATAATTTTTCTAGTATGTAGTATTGATTCACCCGAAATAGGGTCCCTACTTTCCTAAGAAGTTATAAACGTTTATTTACACTATGTAGTGTAATTGTTTAACTTTCTATTTTTGGTATACTAATAGAGTTATCTACGTCTCTTTCGGAAACTGTTTTAAGTTGTAGGTAAATACTCTTTTAGGGAGATCTTTCGTCCTTGTCTTCCTTGTATGGAGTTGTGTTATTTTCGGTATATACCATTTGGGTGACGTTTGTAATAGGAGTTACCCCTTTTTGACTTTCTTAAAGAGGATTCCAGTCCTCGTTCTGTTTAGACAGGTGAGAATGGTGATGATAAGTTGTGTTAAAACTTTCAAAATCAGTGTCGTTAGTCTTTTATTTTTCTTCATTTTCCTTAGGTCTAAGCTTTTCTTCATTTTGAGAGTGACAAACGTCTCCTGTACTAGGAGATGTCTCTTTTGGGATTTCTGTGGTGGTCTTTTAAGGATCTGGATTAGTTATTTAAATCATTTCAAAGTCCTATATTTCAATTGTGTGTCTTTAGGGAACGTAAGGTTATGTCATTGTCACTTTTTTGTCTCTCTTTAATTCCTTTGGTAAGGTAAATGGTAACACTGTTTTTCTTATTTTATGAATCCTTATTTAGATGGATTTCTTTGTTTTCTGAAATATATATCTTTTGATATTTTGTGACTACTTTCTTTAGTTTCTACTGTGTTTATTTACCTCTTTATATGGAATAAGTACCTAGACTTCTTAGTTATATCACTTTTACTCATATAGTGGGTTTCGTTAGATATCTAAGTTACGTTAGGGATAGTTCGATGGTTGCCATAAAAAGTCTCTTGATTTCGTTTGTTAAAGTGTGAAACATACCTTTATGTTTTTTTTTTTTTCTTTCAGTTTATCGGTTTCGTCAGAACTTTTTCTTCCTACCTTGACCTCCTTAGTTGGATGACTGAAGTCTGATATGATGTTTCGATGTCAGTAATTCTGTCATACCACGATCTTGTTTCTGTCTTTATATCTAGTTACCTTGTTTTATCTTTCGGGTCTCTATTTAAGTGTGTGGATACCTGTGGAATAAAAATTGTTTCCTCCGTTCTTATATGTTACCTCTTTTCTGTTAGAGAAATTGTTCGCTACGACCGTTTTGACCAGTTGGTGAACATTTTCTTACTTTAATCTCATGATAGATTGTGGTGTGTGTCTTTATTTGAGTTTTACCTAATTTCTAGATTTACATTCTGTTTGATATTTTGAGGATCTCCTTTTGTATCCGTTTTGTGAGAGATTGTATTTAGTGTCCTCCTATAAGATACTGGGTGGAGGGTCTCATTACCTTTATTTTCGTTTTTATTTGTTTACCCTGGGTTAATTTAATTTTCGTAAAGGTGTTGCTTCATTTGGTATTCGTTCCACTCTTCTGTCAGTAGTCTTACCCTCTTTTATTATGGTTTACTTTGTTGACTGTTTCTTAATTAGAGTTTTCGTAATTAGAGTTCGTCGAGTACGTCAAGTTAAGATCTTTTTATTTACTGAGTTAGTTTTTTACCCGGTTTCTGGATTTGTCTGTAAAGAGGTTTCTTCTGTATCTCTACCGATTGTTTATGTACATTTCTACGAGTTGTAGGGAGTAATGGTCTCTTACGTTTAGTTTTGGTGTTACTCCATGGTAAAGTACGGTCAGTCTTACTGACGGTAGTTTTTCAGATGTTTGTCACTTACGACCTCTCCCACACCTCTTTTCCCTTGTGAGAATGTGACAACCACCCTTACGTTTGATCATGTCGATGATACCTCTTGTCATACCTCTAAGGAATTTTTTGACCTTTATCTTGACGGTATACTGGGTTGTTAGGGTGACGACCCGTATGTGTGACTCCTTTGGTCTTAACTTTCTCTGTACACATGGGCTTACGAGTAGTTTCGTGACAAATGTTATCGATCCTGTACCTTCGTTGGATCTACAGGTAGTCGTCTACTTACCTATTCTTTCGACACCATCTATATGTGCCACCTTATAATGAGTCGATAATTTTACGTAAACTTAGTCAAGATTACTCCACCTACTTTGACCTCGGATAATATGTCTCACTTCATTCACTCTTTCTTTTTGTGGTTATGTCATATGATTACGTATATATACCATAAATCTTTCTACCGTTGTTACTGGGATATACGTTCTGTCGTTTTCTCTGTGTCTACATTTCTTGTTCGAAATCCTGAGATACCCTCTTCCGCTCCCACCCTACTAAACTCTCATATAATGACTTTATACATATAATGGTGTATACTTTATCTAGCTGTCAGGTCCAAGTTACGTACTCTGTCCCGTGAGTCCCGGTCACGTGACCCTACTGGGACTCCCTACCCTACCCCTTCCTCCACCCTCCCCCAAGTCCTACCCCTTGTGTACATTTGGGTACCGACTAAGTACACTTACGTACCGTTCTTTGTATCGTACTAACATTTAATTAATCGGAGGTTAATTTAATTAATTTTAAAATATTTTACCCTTAAAAGGTCCCCTTTTTTTTTGTTTGTAGAACGACTACTCACCTCATACTTTGATCTCCGTCTCGAGGTCTCGGTCGAAGTCTCGACGACAGTGTCGTAGGAACATGGTCTTTTGAACCGAAAATTACTGACTAAGTAACAGGGTAGAGGTCTGACAGGAACCCTCTTTATACCATCTAAGGGTCCCCAAGAATTTCGGTGCACCTCCCGTCTTCCCCGTCGATCCACAGGAACCTAGGGATCTCGGGTTTCGGGTTTCGAAGTAGAGACTTTCTTTGTTACTGGGATCTTCCCACTTCAGTCCTTTTGTAATTCCTGTCTTACTTCTTGACCCTAGAGGGTAAGGTCTGCCATCAAAAGGACGGGATATGTCTGTTATTTTTTACACTCGTCTTGGTAGGTAAAGACGGTGGTTTTACCGTTCGAGGAGGTTTTGCCAGTCCGTATATAAAGTCACTAAACTTCGGTCATTTCTTTACTCACCTTTAAGGAAACGTTTTTCCATACTGTGTCAGACGGAGACTGATTAAGGTTTAGAAAAATCGATCTCGAAAGAAGTACGTGTCATCTCTGTGACTTTAAGTCTTGAGTCCTCGCATTCGGAAACTGACACACCTAGTGTTGTTTGATACCTTTTAAGTAGTTGTGTACCCTTATGGTCTGGTGGAATGGACGGAGAATTCTTTAGACATAGGTCCAGTCCTCCGTTGTCAATCTTGGTCTGTACCTTGTTACCTGACCAAGGTTTAACCCTTTCCTCATACAGTTCCGACATATAACAGTGGGACAAATATATTGAATATACGTCACATACAGTTCGCTTTACGACCCGACCTACTTCGTGTTCGACTTTAGTTCGAACGGTCCTCTTTATAGTCATTGGAGTCTATACGTCTATTGTGATTGGAAGACCGTCTTTCGTTTCTCCTTGACTTCTCGGAGAACTACTTTCACTTTCTATTGTTACTTTTTCGACCGAATTTTGAGTTATAAGTTTTTTGTTTCTAGTACCGTAGACCTGGGTACTGAAGTACCGTTATCTTCCCCTTTTTACCTTTGTCACTGTCTGAAAAAAAGGAATCCGAGGTTTTAGTGAAATGTACCACTGAGTGGGTACTGTAATTTTTTGTGAACGAGGAACCTTCATTTGATATTGTATGATCCTGTCGTATAATTTTTCGTCTCTGTAATGAAACTGTTGTTCGAGGTAGATCAGTTTCGATACCAAAAAGATCATCAGTACATACCTACACTCTCAACCTGGTAGTTCTTTCGAGTCACGGTTTCTAAATTACGAAAACTTGGTACCACACCCTCTTCTGGTAACTCTCAGGGACCCTGACCTTCCTCTAGTTAGGTCAGTTAAGATTTCCATTAGTCAGGACTTACAAGTGACCTTCCTGACTACAACTTCGACTTCAAGGTCATGAAACCGGTGGACTGTGATTCTTGACTGAGTAGCCTTTTCTGGGTCTACGAGTCTTTCTAACTTCCGTCCTCCTCTTCCCCTGCTGTCTCCTACCGTACCAACCTACAGTAGTTTCTGAACTACCTGTACTCAAAATGACTCCAAGTACTCAACGACTACGTGTCCCTTCGGACCACACGTCTTCAGGTACCCAACGTTTCTCAACTGACTCACTGACTTGACTTCCGTTAGTAACCGGATTAAGGTCCCCTCTTTTCCCTCAACTCCACGTTTGGTATTTACCACCTCTTTCCTCTCGAGTTTCTAAACCGAGGTCCGGGTTTCCCTCGGTGCCACCTATACAGTCACTGATCTTCGGAAGGTATATGGTTCTCGTTTACGGTACTCTCACGACGTTTCTGTCTACTCACGAGGTCAGTTGTAACTTTTCGGTGGAGGTTCTGGGTTTCTATAAGGAAGTGATAGTAAAGACAAGGAGATCGAGATTGTTGTTGGATTCAGAAGTGGGTCCTAGATTTTGACATATCAGGTCACATCCTAGTCTCTACGTCCTTTCTATTCTCCATCTCGACAAAACTCATGTTCTTTCTTCCAGGACACGTCCCTGAAGGGACCACCAGACCACCGATTCTGAGGTTCGGGGATAACGTCTCCCACACGTTCAAACTAGGGACTAGTACCTCGATCTACGGTGTACGAGGTTGATTATCACGGGTACGGTGTTGATTCTGGGTCGTGTCGGTTCATTTACTTATTTACTTGTGTGTGTGTGTGTTTTAAGAATACAGTACGAGTTCAAATTAAGCCACAAAAAAAAAAAAAAAGGTCTTGTTTCGGACCATCTGAGTGTTAACCGAAACATTCACCCAACCTACACCAACACCTCTTTAGGGATTCTAGTTTGTTTGACAAATGTTTCCGTTGTCTAAAGTCTCAACACATCTTTAGGATTAGTAAAGTTTTATTGGAAGTAGTACTTTTTAATGCTCGAAGAGAGTTTGTGTAGTCACCAGAGAAACCTCTATGAGTGTCCTCTCATTAATCGTTGAGTTTTTTCAAAAAGTCTTTCTAGTAATCGAGGAATTCGACCAGGACAGTAACGGTGAAGTTCACTTTACTATTAACGTCAAGACTTCCTCCTACTCTAGTGTCGAAGATTTGGATATAAAGTCCCAGACTGACGGAGGGAGGGTGAGTGCAGGACCGACGGTACTGGAAGTGGGACTCGGGTCGTAGAAAGAGTATGCTTCCACAGCTCATAAAACGTAGAGTCAGATTCTCCGTCTCAGACATTTCTTAGTCCAGACTCATTCACAAGTACACACCTTTTCCCTAGAAAGACACCCGACCCCCATCTCACCCTTGTCTAGGTCACCGTTTCGTCCAGTCCTTTCGTCTTGTTAAGGAATCCTCTCTTAAATCTATTTCGTTCTAGTTCTAGAAACAACAAGTCATCGAGTCAACACAGGTTGAGAAACATTGGGGTACCTGATCTCGTGTGGTCCTAAACGAAAGGAAGTGACAGAG
Source organism: Capra ibex (assembly GCA_006410555.1). NCBI lineage: Eukaryota > Metazoa > Chordata > Mammalia > Artiodactyla > Bovidae > Capra > Capra ibex. Next base: position 583,554 of record SJYO01005903.1, read on the forward strand.
AATCTCGAACGAGTCTGAGTACAGGTAGCTCAGCCACTACGGTAGGTGGGTAGAGTAGGAGACAGGAGGGGAAAAAGAGGACGGAAGTTAGAAAGGGTCGTAGTCCATTGTGACTTGAACTATCGAGGATTTCGATTAAACACTTTGAGAATAACACCTCCTGAGTGTCCTTGTTAGGATTGCTATTATTACACCTTAATAAAAAATTTCATACATAGAACCAACGTCGTACACTTGATAATCAACGTCGTACACATTAGATAAAAGGATTGGTCTTTAGTTTGGGTCCGAGGGACGTAAACCTCCTGTCTCAGAATCGGTGACCTGGTGGTCCCTTCACGGTTTTCTAGTAGAAGTTCCTCGAATTCCCAACATAAAAATTGTAGTTAGACAACATTACAATGGAAAGTCTTTAAGATCTAATTAAAATTGAAACAAAATCTTCACAATAGTACGACGGAGATACGAAAGGTATTTCTGATCCTATCTTTTCATTGCTAAAAGATTAGGAGATGTCTTTCGTACTTATACTAAAACAAACTTCTTGTCTTTACTAACAGATATATGTATATATATATATATATATATATATATATATAGCTAGCCATCCGTATATTGCACGAATGACCTGTATCGTTAGCACAGAAAAGACTTTGTAAACTCCAGACTACGACTACTACTCTAACGATAGGGAGAAGTTCTATCTCTTCGTCGAAAATTCCTTTTCCGTCGAAATATTACCACTCAAAACCTTATATGAATAGTCCTGGTTTACATAGAAGAGTATACAACAGATTAGAGTATTATAAGATTGTGGTTAAGGTTCGTGTATAAGTAAAGAAATGCCAAAGTGAAAACGTTGTGTGTTCTCAGTTATAAGAGGTCTAACATGAAACGTACCCAGATCATACAATTATAAGAAGTGTTTAGAACAATATAACATCAGAGTGATTTGGAGCTAAAATTTTTCTGGATTCGTAAATCTATTTTTTTTAATAAAGTAAAGATAGGATGTGAGTACATAGTATATCATCATGATGTACCAAGTATCAAATAATTTTTTTCATTATAACAGGTTCTGAAAAAAACTAACTATGGTGTCGATTAAACACGGACCGTACAATCCTCACGTAGAAAGACAACGTTTTGAATGTAACTCCTTTGGAACGTGGGTAATTTAGGTAATACCTGTCCTCCGTGAAAGGATATCCTAACACACACAAACACACACACATGCACAATCACCGAGTCGAACACTGGGGACCCGATATCGAGTGGTCCGAGGAGACAAGTATCCTAAAGGGTCCGTTCTTATAACCTCCCCCTGAGGTAAAGACTTAGGTCCCTTAGAAAAACTATACAATAACTGGATATCTTATTTATGAATACGTCTATACCTTTGAAAAGATGTTGTTCTTAAAATTATATATTTGTGTTACCTTATTTGAGGTTATGAGACCGGTGGACTACGCTTGTTGACTGAGTAACCTTTTCTGGGACTACGACCCTTTCTGACTTCCGTCCGCATCTTCCCCTGCTGTCTCCTACTTTACCAATCTACCGTAATGGTTAAGTTACCTGTACTTAAACTCCTCCTAGGTCCTCGACCACTACCTGTCCCTCCGGACCACACGACGGCAGGACCCCCAATGGTTCTCATCCTGTGTTGACTTACTGATTTGACTTGACTATCTTATTTGATATGCTATATTTTTGTTTTGATTTAAAGTGTTACCTAATAAGTTTTTGTGTCGACTACACAAACCAACCAAGTAGTGTCACTAATCCTGTGACAGAACCTGAGTCGGATGGTCCAAGAATGGTGGTGAGTCGGACATTAGTCGCACACTTAAATCTTTCTAGGGAACTGGAGAGACATGGATCCTAGAGGAATAGAAACGTTATTTGGTCACAGTCATGGATCGGGTACGTCAATACTTGTAGTTTGTTGACCGTCTTACCGGAGATCCCTCAACCGTTGTTCTTACAACACGAGGACAGTCTGAAATCAACCTTAGGACCCACGAAGGAGAGAATGGAATTAGAGAAGGAAATGGTGTTGTTTACACCCAACTTCAAGTGTCTAAACTGGAAGTGCGTACCTGACATGAACGAAATACCAGTAAGGGAAATTTCCGTAGAGACACAGTTACCGTCGGAAATTGACTTCGAACAGAAGTCACTAAAACGGTACGTTTACACAAGAGATACGGGAGTTTCGACCATCCCACACAGGTAACCGGGAGGACCGGGGAATTCACAGAGGTCGGTAGTTCTAGTCGGGGACCTTTAGGTCTACCCACCTTGAATTTCGTTTTCGAGGGTTCCTCCCCTGAAGGGACACCAGGTCTCCAATTCTGACATGAAAGTTACGTCCCCCAGGTCCAAGTTAGGGACCAGTCCCTTGATCTTCGGTGTACGGTATAGACTCTCAAATACACGGTATTGATACTCAAACGTACCGTAATTGATTCTGGACCACGTCCGTTTATTTATTTATTATTCTACTTTATATATTATAGTAAATTGTTGTTGTTGTTGTTGTTTTTTGTGAGGACTCGTATAAACGTAGAGATGAAACGTGATGACCTCTCATATATTGAAGAAAGAGTTCGAAAGACATACTTTTGACACAGATGACAAGTAATATGAAGGACCAGAAATCCTTTTCTAACATACCAGTGTTCAGTATAGAAAGACATGTGTCATAAAAGGGGTACCTATATTACCGTTTACCTCGTTTTTAGTTGTGTTTCGTACTTCTGAATCCTATGACGAGACGACTTAAAATACTATTTTAGTCACTAAGTGACATACATCGTCACAATGATAAGAGACTACAAAGTAACAACCTCAATACTAGACCCGAATGTCGAGGACAAGAAGTGTCTGTGTCCGTCGTTTTCTCTGTGTAAGTGTCTTTGTCGGAAAGTGTTCGAACAAGATGTAAAAAACTATTATGTACAAACAAACAAAAATAAAAATTAATTTCTGTACAAGGGTCCAATACTTACGTATTATAGAGTCACTTCAAAGTCCTTAATAACGTGTAGACCTCTAGTGTTGATCTAGTTCTTTGTGTTACAAGAGTCAAAGGTACTTTGAGAACACGGGGAAGATTGAGTAATAAAGGTTCTGATATCGAAACAACCCATATAAACATCCGGACCTACTAATCCATGTCCAAATGTTGATAATACTGTAAATTATAATCTAGTGAAACGGACAGAACCGGAAGTGTACCTTTTATAGTATGTCGAAGAAAGTAAACCTGAAAAACAGGAGGTAAGGAAATATAGAAACACTTAAATAGAAATAACAAAATATAATAACAACTAAAAAGTAATAGTAATTATATATCCTGAAGTAACACACTGATAGTTTCCTAATTGACTAGTAAGTCGACAATTACCCATGCACCCATAATTCTCAATCCCCGATAATGTTCATTACTAATCCCGAGAGTAATGAAACGGCTGATTCCAGGTAGATCAGTTCCGATACCAAAAGGGTCACCAGTACATATCTACACTCTCAACCTGACACTTCTTCCGACTCACGGCTTCTTACCTACGAAAACTTGACACCACAACCTCTTCTGAGAACACTCAGGGAACCTGACGTTCCTCTAGGTTGGTCAGGTAAGACTTCCCCTAGTCGGGACCCTCAAGAAACCTTCCTTTCTACGATTTCGACTTTGAGGTCATGAAACCGGTGGAGTACTCTTCTCAACTGAGTAACCTTTTCTGACTACGACCCTCCCTAACTCCCGTCCTCTTCTTCCCCTGCTGTCTCCTACTCTACCGACCTACCGTAGTGACTGAGCTACCTACACTCAGACTCACTTGAGGTCCTCAACCACTACCTGTTCCTCCGGACCGCACGACGCTAAGTACCACAGCGTATCTCAGTCTGCGCTGACTGACTTGACTTGACTTGACTATTTAAGATAATTATATTGATTAGAAACCCACTATATACATGATTTATAACGACTTATATAAGTATCTTCACCTAAAGAACCTTGTCCTAATGTAGACTAGACGATTCATCTATGGTGTCAAAAGGTTTTACACACATGATTAAACTTGTGGGTGGTAGTCACATACTCTAAGAACCAAGTAGGTGTCGATACGGTTTTGAACCGTAAAAACAGTAAAAAGAAAGTCTAAAGAACTACCATAAACTACTGTATATCCATCACCAATGTAAAATTAACTGGACTAACGGTTCCTACACCGTATAAAAAGGTGTACAGAATAGGCAACTTATTTAAGAAAGAGCTCCTAAGAGAAACTTCTGAGACAGGTGACAAATAAGACAGAAGCCCAAAAATCCTGTACGAACACACTAAAATTCAACATAGACACAGATACACACACAGAACTACTCTAGGTCAGAATTAAAATTACACACGTTTTCAATAAAGTGGTATACCAAATGTATATGACACAAGAAATCATATATATTTATAAATAAATAAATCAACGTAACCCAGAACTAACGTAGTACACCATTGATACAACATAGTACGTCCTAGAAAATAACACCACGTGTCTGGGAGATCAACGTCTAGGGTCCGAATCTTTGGGGTACCGTATATCCCAGAATCAACGGGTTGGTCCATAGTTTGGACACAGAGGATGTAACGTTCCGTCAAAGAATTGATGGCCTGTTAGTCCCTTCATGGAAATCGTATATAAAATTTAACAATCTGGGATCTTATTGAGGACAGAAAAAAAAGATTTTATTATGTAATAGAAGAAATTTATGGTCGACTCGGTGTGCTCTTCGGGTTCTTAAGACTTCACCCATAAGAACCTCACCCATTCTGATAGGGAAGAGATCGTCTAGAAGGACTGGGTACTTGGCTTGACCTCAGAGGACGTAACGTACGTCTATGAAATGGTTGACTCGGTAGTCCTTTGGGGATGTTATTATATAATAGAAGAATTTTAAATCTTCTCTTACGCAAATCTCAACTGGAGAAAATACTACTCCCGTCACTACCTCTAAAAAAAAGAAGTCATTCGAAGAGGAATGTTCAACCAAAATATGATAGAAAGTTAAATGAAAGCGAACAGTAACGAAGGAGGTCCAATGGTGGTGAAGTAGGAAGGACGACTGAAGAAACATTTTATCTGACTAATGAGAGTAGTAGTAACGGGGTGTACTTCAGAACCTTTAAAGTGTTTTCGTGCGTTCCTTTCAACAGAGAACTACAGTGTTTAAATATACTCGGTAAGACCAGACTCCTTAGTGACAACGGTAGTATATTTCCCCTCATAGAACTTACTGTGTTGTCGGAGGTCGGTTGACCGGAAACCTTATTGGAAGAACAATGTCTGACACGAACCTTAGACCCCGTTAAAGAGGGAAGACATGGCAATGAAAAAAGAAATGGTGTGAGTCACATCCAACTCCCAGTGTCTAAACTAAACGTTCGTGGACTGATATCGGTTGAAAAACCAGTAAGAGAGTTTTCCTCAGGGAGTCTGTTAATGTTGAAACTCCAACTTTATAAAACGGTCACTAAAACGGACGTTTGAATAAAACATAAAACTCTCTCACCCGTCCTGATACAGGTAATCGTGGTGGACGGAGAACTCACACAAAGTCTGGTAGTGCTAGTCGGGTTTCTTGAGGACAACCTTCTTAGAATTTCAGTTTCGGGGTTTCATGTAACGGAAGAGGTAAAGGAAGACGACCTAGGTCACGTACAAACATGTAGAGAAAAAAGGAGACATACGTAATATACAAAGACTTTTTACCGTGTCGTGTTTGTACTGTTTATGTTCTCTAAGTCCCATGACACGACGGTGTCTAGAACTCTTGTAGAGTCCGAGTTATATATGTCGAAACCAGCACAAGGGACTTCAAAGTAAAAGACACGAGTAGAAGACCCGGTCACCGAGGTACTAAGAGTGGGACATGTCTGTGTCAGTCGCTCAGGTCATATAAGTGTTCCGATCACACAGAGGGTCTGAGGGGCGACTCAGGTCTCGGTGGGTTTCGTAGGATGAGAACCGCTCGTGGAAGTACACAAAGGTGTGGGACAGGACGTAGAAATTGTAATGAGAACGAGAAAAAGTATTAGGGTCAACCACCAACCACATATGTTGACCGGACTAATTACACACAAAGGGGAAATAGTCGGGGAAAGACGAGTACTCGGCACTGAGGTAGTATAGGTCAGAGACGAAAGACATGTACTTCTTGAGTCATAGGGGACTAGAATAGTCTTTTTACATTTAACATACAAAAATTTTAAAATAGTTCCGTATGAACTAAATATCACAACAGAAACAAGGTCCATATACTTTTTCACTTAGTCAATATGTATGCACACACATAGATGAGAAAAATCTAGGAAAGAGTACATCCGGTAATGTCTGATAACTTATCTCAAGGGGTACGATATGTCATCCAGTGAAGAAAAAACAACATTTGGTCTGGAGACCCGTACACCCTGAACCAAGGGTCACTAACTTGGGGAAGAGAGACGGATCTTTCCCGAATCAGAATTCGTACCCTGGTAGACTCTTCAGAGGTGATCCAGGAATCATCCATGGATAAAATATATAACATCACATATATACCCCGAAGGGACCACGGACCCACAATTTCCTAGGCTGACCCTTACGTCCTCTGAGGTCAAGCTAAGGACCCAGCCCTTCTAGGGTGTACGGTGTCCCGTTGATTCGGGTACATGGTGTTATGACTCGGATACACGGATCTCGGACACGAGACGTTCCCTTCGGTGGTGTCACTCCTCGGGTGCGAGTGACGCTGATCTTTTTCGGGCGTACGTTGTCGGTTCTGGGTCGTGTCGGATTTATTTATTTATTTATTTATTTATTTATTTTAAGGTGAACACTAGGAAATCACATATTTCCCATTCCAAAAGGTCCGTATAAAATATACGGATTCTATAAACGTGGTACCAGAGTTTATATCTTTGTTAGGTACTGGTTTTGAATCGGGTCAAATTTACTCCCGAAAAAAACCAAACAAAAAACAAAACCAAAAAATTAAATCTATAAGAAAATTTTTAACTTCGTATACAATAGAATCAAAGTCCACATCTGTCGTTTCACTGAGTGATATATATATATATATATAAAAAAAAGTCTAAGAAAGGGAATATCTAATAATGTTTTATAACTTACGTCAGGGACACAACATGTGATCCAGAAACAGGGAATAGATAAAATATATATCATCACACATATAGACCTCTTCCGTTACCGTGGGGTGAGGTCATGAGAACGGACCTTTTCGGGTACCTGCCTCCTCGGACCATCCGAAGTCAGGTACCCCAACGGTTCTCAGCCTGTGCTGACTCGCTGAAGTGAAAGTGAAAAGTGAAAGTATGTAACCTCTTCCTTTACCGTCGGGTGAGGTCACAAGAACGAACCTCTTAGGGTCCCTGTCCCCTCGGACCACCCGACAGCAGATACCCCAGCGTGTCTCAGCCTGTGCTGACTTCACTGAATCGTCATCGTCACACATATACAATTAAGGTTGAAGGATTTAACAGGAAGGAGGGAGAAAAGGGAAAACTATTAGTGTTCAAAGAGAAGATACAAACTCATAGAAAGACAAAATATTTATTCGAATAAACATAGAAGAAAACTTTTTTCTAAGGCGTATATTCACTATAATGTACGATAAACAAAAAGAGATATGTCGAATGAAGTAAATCATACTATTAGGGATCCAGGTAGGTACCACGACGTTTACCGTAATAAAGTAAGAAAAATTACCTACTCATTATAAGATAACACAAATATATGGTATAGAAGAAGTAGGTAATTAGTCCACTACCTGTAAATCCAACAATGGTACAGAATCGATGACATTTGTCACGACGACACTTGTAACCCTACGTACATAGAAAGGTTTAATATCAAAGGAGACCTATATACGGGTCCCCACCCTAACGACCTAGTATACCATAATTAACGAGAATCTAAAAGATTCCTTTGACGTCTGACAAGAACTATCACCGACTTGGTTAAATGTAAGGGTGGTTGTTACTTCCTCTTAAGGGAAAAGAGGTGTGGGAGAGGTCGTAAATATTAGACATCTGTAAAACTACTACCGATAAGACTGGTCACATTCCACAATAGAGTGATTGAAACTAAACGTAAAGAGAATATTAATCACTACAACTCGTAAAAAAGTACTCGGACAACCGCTGTACATATGAAACTTCTTTATAGATAAACCTAAAAAGGGGTGAAAAACTAACCCAACAAACTTAAAGACTATAACTCAACATACTCGACAAACATATAAAACGTCTAATTAGGAAACAGTTAACGTAGTAAACGTTTATAAAAAAGGGTAAGACATCTAACGGAAAGACTATCGTCCTCATAAAAACAAACAAAGTACCCCACCCGTGGTCGGAGAGAGTGCAATATTCAACCGACCCGAAATCCGTCACATCATAGTCCGACCGAAGACCTCCTTGACCTCTATTGTCCTAATCGGACTAAGTCTTCTTGACTCTTGATTTCGAGTCGGTGTGTCTGTCTAGGACTACCTCGAGTTCATTTTGTGAGACCCGTGGACCCGAACCCACTTCTAGGGACCACCGGTATGAGGGACACAGCAGTCCATAGTTACGGTCCTTTTACTGTATCGTAGTGAGGTACCCCTCTCCTTTTGATCTCGAGGTTAAACTGATAAAAAAGACTTGAGACTGGGTCCGTAGAGAAGGTAACTGACAACAGTAAAAAAATCAACGAGATAACACAGGTCGAGAAATACTGGGGTTCCTGATATCGTGTGGTCCGAGGAGAGATGCACCTTAAGAGGTCCGTTCTTATGACCTCACCCAACGGTAAGGGAAGAGTTCCTCTAGAAGGGTTGGGTCCCTAACTTGGGTCCATAGGACGTAATGTCCCCTTAAGGACTGACAGACTAGGTGGTCCCTTATATAGAAATGGGACATTAGTTGGTAATGTCACTCACCTGGTCGAGAGTCACTCACGACTCAGGATCTCTTAATAATTTTGACTTACACCCAAACCCTTAGGGGTGTGAACGTCAATCGTAGTTTTTGTCCACACCGGACTGACTACTACAAAGTGAGAATTTTAAGAGTCAACCTGACTTTTGAGAGTGTCCCCTTTACCTATCACCCGGAACAAGTCTAACACACAAAAGGACGACCTTTCACTTTTCTAACTAAAACGGGGAATTTCAACAACAGAGTAGTAAATAACGTATTGGTTACTCACGAGGAATTACTTTAACGTGTTTCTGGAGACCATTGGTAAGTCATGACTACTTACGTCTCTCGTCGGACCGATATCAATTTTCTTGTCGTCTCCTGAAGTGACCACAGGTCACCAAATCTTAGGTGGACAGTTACGTCTCCTGTACCCGAGCTAGGGACCAGGTCCTTCTATGGTGTCCGGTGCCCTGTCGATTCGGACACGTGGTGTTAATGAGTTCTGGTACCCAGATCTCGGGTACGAGACCTTCTCATCTTCGGTGGTGTTACTCTTCAGGTACGTGGTGTTAATCTCTCTACGGGGGTAAGTGGTGTTGATCTCTTTCCGGTACACGTAGTCACTTCTGGGTCGTGTTGGTTTTTATGTAATTTTTTTTTTTTTTTCCTGTCAACTATGACGGACGATTTGGTAGACTAGGACCACAAAAGTAAACACTCCCCGTGAAAATATATATAGGGAGACAGAAGACACCTATCAAGAGACAAACGTGAAGTATAGTCACAACGCTAGACATAACTATTTCATTTTATAGGATCTTTTACAGATAATAGTGGTATAGGTAAAATTAAAAGTAATTATGTTTAACATGTTTAATCCAGTTACTAAATAAAAAGAATTGAAAATTAAAATATAACCTCATATCGGTTAATTACCCCGAAGGGTCCACCGTGATCACCATTTCTTGGACGGACGGTTACGTCCTCTGAACCAAGTTAGGGACTCAGTCTTTCTAAGTGACCTCCTCCCGTATCGTTGGGTGAGGTCATAAGACGGACCTCTTAGGGTACCTGTCTTCTCGGACCGTCCGATATCAGGTATCCCAACGTTTCACAGCCTGTGTTGACTTCGCTGAATCGTGTGTGTATTGGTTGATTGTCCCAACACTATGAAAGTCTACTTGTCCCTTCACTGAGTCGGTATGTATATGTACAGAGGTAAGAGGGTTCTGTCACTAAAGATTACATTTGATAACTGTATAAAAGTCAAGTCAAGTCAAGTCAGCGAGTCAGTACAGGCTGAGAAACGCTGTGGTACTTAACGTCGTACACTCCGGGGGGACAGGTAGTGGTTGAGGGCCTCAAGTGAGTCTGAATACAGGTAGCTCAGTCACTACGGTAGGACGGTAGAGTAGGAGACAGCAGGGGAAGAGGAGGACGGGAGTTAGGGAGGTTCGTAGTCTCAGAAAAGGTTACTCAGTTGAGAAGAGTACTCCACCGGTTTCATGACCTCAAAGTCGAAATCGTAGTAAGGAAGGTTTCTTGTGGGTCCCAACTAGAGGAAGTCTTACCTGATCAACCTAGAGGAACGTCAGGTTCCCTGAGAGTTCTCAGAAGAGGTTGTGGTGTCGAGTTTTCGTAGTTAAGAAGTCGCGAGTCGGAAGAAGTGTCAGGTTGAGAGTATAGGTATGTACTGGTGTCCTTTTTGGTATCGAAACTGATCTTCCTGGAATCAACCGTTTCATTACAGAGACGAAAACTTATATGATAGATCCAACCAGTATTGAAAGGAAGGTTCCTCATTCGCAGAAAATTAAAGTACCGACGTTAGTGGTAAACGTCACTAAAACCTCGGGGTTTTTTATTTCAGACTGTGACAAAGGTGACAAAGGGGTAGATAAAGGGTACTTCACTACCCTGGTCCACGGTACTAGAAGCAAAAGACTTACAACTTGAAATTCGGTTGAAAAAGTGAGAAGAGAAAGTGAAAGTTCTCCGAAAAATCAAGGAGAAGTGAAAGACGGTATTCCCACCACAGTAGACGTATAGACTCTAATAACTATAAAGAGGGTCGTTAGAACTAAGGTCGAACACAAAGAAGGTCGGGTCGCAAAAAGTACTACATAAGACGTATCTTCAATTTATTCGTCCCACTGTTATATGTCGGAACTGTAGGAGGAAAAGGATAAACCTTGGTCAGACACAAGGTACAGGTCAAGATTGACAACGAAGGACTGAACGTATGTCTAAAGAGTTCTCCGTCTAGTCCACCAGAAATCCTTGTGGTATTAGTTGATCTGTAGTATGCAAAAACCTTCAGTCTGATAAGACTAACGACGAAGTTGAGACGAGGGGTAACACTATTGGTGACAAACTATGGAACCCACCAACCCACAGTGTCAACCAGAGACGGTGAGACTTTCGGATAATGAGGGTCATGTAAATACCGTTGGTTTATTCGGTGTCATCAAGGGGTGACTCAAGACAGGATGTCTCTTATCACTAATACCTCAAGAAGTTTTCACGGACCCGAGGGTCGTTTAAATAGAGAGTGTCAACACAACTTTTCAGACAGAAGACCTGGGAAGGTTCCACCCACTTGTCCAGAGAGTACTGTTTAGATGAGATTCTAGGAGTAAAGGTTTTCGAAGACTTAGGTCTAGGAAAGACGTCATTTGGTTCCGTTGCGACCGTAAAGGTCAAGTGACTTGTAGTGGAAAACTGGTATAAAGACAATTGGTCGTTTGATTTGATCTCGGAAGAAAGTCACAATTGTTTTGACGTATATGGGTTGTGTATCACTTCGGTTTGTTTGTCTTTACATCCTCAAACCTTGTCTATTTCAAAATAAAGTCCCGGTCCGTTCCTCTGTTCACCGAGCACGGGATTTTCTGGGTTTGAGAGACCTCACAAAAGTGTTTTGTGAAAAATTTGTGGGTCACCACCAACACCCTCCCAGTATAGTGAACTCAATTCAGTGAGTCAGTACAGGCTGAGAAACACTCGGGTACCCGGCATCGTGCGGTCCGGAGGCACAGGTAGCGGTTGAGACTCAAACGAGTTTGAGTACAGATAACTCAGCCACTACGATAGGTTGGTGGAGTAAGAGAGAATAGGGGAAGAGGAGGGCGGAACTTAGGGTCATAGTCTCGAAAAAAGTCACTCAGTCAAGAAAAGTAGTCCACCGGTTTCATAACCTCAAAGTCGAAGTCGTAGTCGGGAAGGTTACTTATAAGCCCTGACTAAAGGAAATCCTACCTGACCAATCTAGAACGTCAGGTTCCCTGAGAGTTCTCAGAAGAGGTTGTGTGTCAAGTTTTCGTAGTTAAAAAACCGGGAGTCGAAGGAAATAAGAGGTATCGACGTCCGGTTATGAATCGACACAGAACACCCCAGATCAAGAGGTTGGTCGTCTAGCTTGAATCTGGGACACCTAACCCTCACGTCTCAGAATTGGTGATCTGGTGGTCCCTTCAGAGGTCTCCCGATGAAGAAACCATATGTCCTTTAATCGTCGAGGTCGTTTCTCATCGTTCTCTGTCTTTAAAGTATCTAAGTCCTTCTTTCAATTCGGACTCTTCAAGAGACCAGGAGTTGGTTATAATCCTCTTCACAAAACTCTGTATCGGTTTTTGTCAGGTTTAAAATGTACTCCTTTTCAGTTGACTCCCGAGGTCACTCGCATGGTACGAGAGGAGATGGGACGTACGACTACAGTAAGGAATTTTGGGTAGAATGATCACTCACCTCACATTTTGACTTCCATCTCGAGGTCTCGGTCGAAGTCTCAACGGTAGTGTCGTAGGGACATAGTCTTTTGAACCGAAAATTACTGACTAAGTAACAGGGTAGGGTTCTGACAGGAACCCTCTTTATACCATCGAAGGGTCCCCTTGAGTTTCGATACACCTCCCGTCTTCCCTGTCGGTCCACAGGAACCTAGGGATCTAGGGTTTCGGGTTTCGAAGTAGAGACTTTCTTCGCTACTGGGATCTTCTAACTTTAGTCCTTTTGTAATTTCTCTCTTACGTCTTGACCCTAGAGGGTAAGGTCTCCCATTAAAAGGACGGAAAATAAGTCTGTTATTTTTTACACTCGTCCTAGTAGGTAAAGACGGTGGTTTTACCGTTCGGGGAAGTTGTCCCAGTCCGTACATAAAGTCACGAAATTTGGATCATTTCTTTGCGCACCTTTAAGGAAACGTTTTTCCATACTGTGTCAAACAGAAACTGATTAAGGTTTAGGAAATTTTGGTCTCTAAAGAAGTACGCGTCATCTCTGTGATTTTGGGGTCTAAGTCTTCGTATTCGGAAACTGACACACCAAGTGTTATTTGACACCCTTTAAGGAGTTCTCTACTCTTATGGTATGGTGGAATGGACGGAGGACTCTTTAGACATACGTCCAGTTCTTCGTTGTCAATCTTGGTCTGTACCTTGTTGTCTGACCAAGGTTTAACCCTTTCCTCATACAGTTCCGACATGTAACAGTGGGACGAATAAATTGAAGATACGTCTCATACAGAACATTTTACGGTCCGACCTACTTCGTGTTCGACCTTAGTTCTAACGGCCCTCTTTATAGTTATTGGAGTCTATACGTCTACTGTGGTGGGAATACCGTCTTCGTTTCTCCTTGACTTCTCTGAGAACTCCTTTCACTTTCTCTCACTTTTTCGACCGAATTTTGAGCTGTAAGTTTTATACTTCTAGTACCGTAGTCCAGGGTAGTGAAGTACCGTTTAATCTCTCCTTTACTACCTTTGTCAATGTCTAAAGTAAAAGAATCCGAGGTTTTAGTGATATGTACCACTGAAGTCGGTACTTTAATTTTGTGTGAACCAGGAACCTTCATTTCGATATTGGTTGGTCCTGTCGTATAATTTTTCGTCTCTGTAATGAAACGACTGTTTGAAGGCGGATCAGTTTCGATACCAAAAAAGTGGTCAGTACATACTTATACTCTCAAACTGGTATTTCTTTCGACTCACCGTTCTTTAACTACGAAAACTTGGTACCACAACCTCTTCTGAGAACTCTCAGGGAACTTGACGTTCCTCTAGTTTGGTCAGTTAAAATTTCAGGACTTATAAGTAACCTTCCTGACTACGACTTCGATTTCGAGGTTATGAAACCGGTGGACTCCGATTCTTAACTGGGTGACCTTTTCTGGGTCTACGACTTTTTCTAACTTCCACCCTCCTCTTCCCCTGCTGTCTCCTACTCTACAAATCTGTCGTAGTTGTTGAACTATTTATACTGAAAACGTTCGCACCCCTTAACGACTACATGTCCTTTTGGACCACACGTCTTCAGGTACCCAGTGTTTCTGAGTTGACTCGCTGACTTGACTTCCGTTAGTAGTCCAATACAGGACTCCTCTTTTACCTCAACTCCACACTTGGGATTTAATACCTCTTTCCAGTTGAGTTCCTAAACCGAGTCCGGGTTTCCCTCGGTACCACCTACAAAGTCATTGATCTTCGGAAGGTACACGGTTCTCGTTTCCGGTACTCTCACGACGTTTCTGTCTACTTGACAGACCGGTTGTGACTTTTCGGTGGAGGTTCTGGGTTTCTATAAGGAAGTGACAGTAAAGACAGGAGACAGAGGTTGTAGTTGGATTCCGAAGTGGACCCTAGATTTTGTCACATCAGGTCACATCCTAGTCTGCACGTCCTGTCTCTTCTTCTCCATCTCGACAAAACTCATGTTCTTCTTCCAGGGTATGTCCCTGAAGGGACCACCAGACCACCGATTCTGAGGTTCGAGAGTTACGTCCCCAACACGTTCGAACTAGAAACTAGTCCCTTTATCCAGGGTGTACGACTTTAATTATCAAACGGACGGTGTTAATTGTAGGTCGTGTCGGTTCATTTATTTGTGTGTGTGTGTTTTGTTTAAGAATACAGTAAGAGTTCAAATTAACCCACCCAAAAAAAAACAAAGGTCTTGTTTCGGACCACTGAGTGTCAACTGAAACAATTCACGTAACCAACACCACCACCCCCTTAGGGATTCTAGTTTGTTGGCCAAATACTTCCGTTGTCTAAAGTCTCAACACATTTTTAGGATTAGTAAAGTTTTGTTGAAAGTAATACTTTTTAATACTCAAAGAGAGTTTGTGTAGTCACCAGAGAAACCTCTATGAGTGTCCTCTGAGTGTTGACCAAAACCATTAATGGTTGAGTTTTTCAAAAAGTCTTTCTAGTAATCGAGAAGTTCGACCAGGACAGTAACGGTGAAGTTCACTTTACTATTAACGTCAAGACTTCCTCCTACTCTAGTGTCGAGGATTTGGATATAGAGTCTCAGACTGACGGAGGGAGGGCGAGTGCAGGACCGACGGTACTGGAAGTGGGATTCGGGTCGTAGGAAGAGTACTCTTCCTCACTCTTCCCCAGCTCATGAAAACATAAGGTCAGATTCTCCGTCTCAAACATTCCTTCCTCTAACCTCATTCACAAGTACAAACCTTTTCCCTAGAAAGACACACCAGCCCAATTCTCACCCTTATCTGAGTCACCGTTTCGTCCAGTCCTTCCGTCTTATTAAGGAATCCTCTCTCAAATCCATTTCGCTCTAGTTCTAGAAACAAAAACGAGTCAGAGAGTCAACACAGACTAAGAAACGTTGGGGTACCTGACGTCGGACGGTGTCAAGGGAAAGGAAGTGATAGAGGGTCTCAAACGAGTCTGAGTACAGGTAGCTCAGTCACTACAGTAGGGGGGTAGAGAAGGAAACAGCAGGGGAAGAGGAGGACGGAAGTTAGAAAGGGACGTAGTCCATTGTGGTTTGAACTGTCGAGGATTTTAATTAAAAACTTTGAGAATGGCATCTCCTATGTGTCCTTGTTGGGATCACCATTATTACTCCTTAGTAAAAAATTTTCATAAATAGAATCAACGTCGCACACTTGAGAATCAACGTTGTACACCATAGATAAAAGGACTGGTCCTTAGTTTGGGTCCGAAGCACGTAACCCTCACGACTCAGAATCGGTGACCTGGGGACCCTTTACGGTATTCTAGTAGAAGTTCCTCAAATTCCCAACATAAAAATTCTAGATAGACGACATTGCAATGGAAAGTCTTTAAGATCTGATTAAAATTTAAACATGATCTTCACAATAGTATTGTGAAAATACGAAAGTTATTTCTGATACTATCTTTTCATTACTAAAAGATTAGGAGATGTCTTTCGTACCTATACTTAAACAAACTTCTTGTCTTTACTAAAAAAGTATATATAGATTGAGATCCGATATTGTACGAATGACCTGTATCGTCAACACAGAAAAGACTTTGTAAACCCCAGACTACCACTCTAACGATAGGGAGAAGTTCTGTCTCTTCGTCGTAAAGTCCTCTTCCGTCGAAATATTACCACTCCAAACCGTATATCAACAGTCCTGGTTTACATAGAAGAGTACACAACAGATTAGAGTATTATAAGATTACGGTCAAGGTTCGTGTGTAAGTAAAGAAATACCAAAGTGAAAACGTTGTGTGTTCTCAGTTATAAGAGGTCTAACATGAAATGTACCCAGATCATACAATCATAAGAAGTATTTAGAACAATATAACATCAGAGTAAATTGGAACTAAAATTTTTCTGGATTCCTAAATCTGTTTTTATTAAGAAAGTAAAGATCGGATATGAGTAAATAGTATATCATCATAGAGTACCAAGTATCAAATTATTTGTTTTATTATAACAGGTTATGAAAAAAACTATCTATGGTATCACTTAAACACAGACCGTACTATCCTTACGTTG
The DNA here is from genome assembly GCA_006410555.1 of Capra ibex. Classification (NCBI taxonomy): domain Eukaryota; kingdom Metazoa; phylum Chordata; class Mammalia; order Artiodactyla; family Bovidae; genus Capra; species Capra ibex. The sequence goes on from SJYO01005903.1 coordinate 600,297, forward strand.
AAATACAATGTTTTGAATATAACTCCTTTAGAACGTAAGTAATAGAGGTCATACCTATCCTTCATGAAAGGATATTCACACACGCAAACACACATACACACACATATGTACAATCACCGAGTCAAACACTGGGGCACCTGACACCGAGTGGTCTAAGGAGACAAGAATCCTAAAGGGTTCGTTCTTATGGCCTCATCCAACGGTAAAGGTTAGGTCCCTCAGAAGAACATTACAATAAATGGATGTCTTATTTATGAATAGGTCTATACCTTTGAAAAATATTGGTTTTAATAATATATATTTTCCATCCCTTATTTGACATTATGAAACCGGTGAACTCTTCTTGATTCGGTAACGTTTTCTGGGACTCGACCCTTTCTAACTTCCGTCCTCCTCTTCCCCTACTGTCTTATACTTTACCAACCTACCGCGTAGTGTCTGGGTTACCTGTACTCAAACTCGTACGAGATCCTCAACCACTATCTGTCCCTTCGGACCACACGATGGTAGGTACTCCAACGTTTATCTGTGCTGACTCACTGATCTAACTTGACTATCTTATTTGATATACTATATTTTTCTTTTTTTGATTTAAAGTCTGACCTAATAAGTTTTTGTCGACTACACAAAACACACACGCAGTGTCACCAATCCTGTGACAGAACCTGAGTCGGATGGTCCAAGTATAGTGGTAATTCGGACATTAGTCATACACTTAAATCTGTCTAGGGAACTGGAGAGACATGTAACCTAGAGAAATAGAAACGTTATTTTAGTCACGGTCACGGATGGGGTACGTCAATACTGGTAGTTTGTGGACCGTCTTACCGGAGGTCCCTCAACCGTTATTCTTACCACACTAGGAGTCTGATATCAACCTTAGGACCCACAAAAAGGAGAAATAGAATTAGAGAAGGAAATGATGGTACTTACACTCAACTCCAAGTGTATAAACTGGAAGTCCGTGTCCTGACATCAGAGAACCAGTAAGGGAAATTTCCGTAGAGGTACTGTTGTCGTCGGAAATTGACTTCGAACAGAAGTCCCTAAATCGGTATGTTTACACAAGAGATACGGGGGTCTCAATCGTCCCGCACAGGTAACCGTAGGGAACGGGGAAGTTACAGAGGTCGGTAGTTCTAGTCGGAGTCCTTTAGGTCCACCCACCTTGAATTTCGTTTTAGAGGGACCCTCCCTGAAGGGACACCAGGTCTTCAATTCTGACACGAGGGTTACGTTCCCTAGGTCCAAGTTAAGGACCAGTCCCTTGATCTTCGACGTACGGTATTGACTCTCAATATGTAATTGATTCTGGACTACATCGGTTTATTTATTTACTTATTCTACTTTATTTATTTTAGGAGAAATTTTATTTTTCGAGGACTCGTATAGTCCTAGAGGTAAAACGTGATGACTTGTCATACATTGAAGAAAGAGTTTCAAAGACATACTTCTGATACAGATGATAAGTAATATTAAGGACCAGAAATCCTCTTCTAACACACCAGTCTTCAGTTTAGAGACACATTTTTAATAAAAGGGGTACCTATACTACGGTTTACCTCGTTGTGTAGTTGTGTTTCGTACTTCTGCATCCTATGACGAGACGACTTAAAATACTGTTTTAGTCGTTAAGTGACATACGTCGTCACAATGATAAGAGACTACAAAGTAACAACCTCAATACTAGTCCCGAATGTCGAGGGAAGGAAGTGTCTGTTTCCGTCGTCTACTGTGTGTAAGTGTCTTTGTCCGAAAGGGTTCGAGAAAGGTGTAAAAACCTATTATGTACTAAAAATTTTTAATTTCTGTACAAGTGTCCAATATTCACGCATCGAGTCTCTTTAAAGTCCTTACTAACGTGGAGACCTCCGGTGTTGATCTAGTTCTTTGTCTTACAAGAGTCACGGGTATTTTGAGAGAACACGGGGAATTTGAATGACAAAGGTTCCCATATCGAAACAACCCATATAAACATCCGGACCTAATAAACCAAATGTAAATGTTGATAATAACGTAAATTATAATCTAGTGAAACGGTGAAAACCGGAAGTGTACTTTCTTTAGTATGTCGTAGAAAGTAAAAATGAAAAAGGAGGTAAGGTAATGTAGAGACACTGAAAAATACATAACAAAAGATAATAACAACAAAAAAGTAATAGTAACGATATATCCTGAAGTAACGTACTGATAGTTTAGGAATTAACTAGTAAGTCGACAATTACCCATCCACCCATAATTCTCAATCCCCGATAATGTTCGTTACTAATCCCGAGAGTGTATTTAAGATAATTATATTGATGAGAAACCCACTATATACATGTTTTAGGATAACTCATATAAATATCCTCACCTAAAGAATCTTGACCTAATGTAGTCTAGACGATTCATCTATGGTGTTAAAAGGTTTTACAAACATAGTTAAATTTGTGGGTGGTAGTCACATACTCTCAGAACCAACTAGGTGTCGATATGATTTTGAACCGTAAAAACAGTAAAGACAAAATCTAAAGAATTACCATAAACTACTGTATAACCATTACAAATATAAAATTAACAGGACTAATGGTTCCTACACCTTATCAAAAGGTGTACAGAATAGGTTACTTATTGAAGGAAGGAAGGAAGAAAAACAAACTTCTGAGACAGGTGACAAATAAGATAAAACACAAAAAATCCTATACAAACACACCAAGATTCATCTTAGAAACACACACAACTACTCTTGGTCAGAATTAAAAGTACACACGTTTTTAATGAAGTAGTATACAAAATATATAAGATAAGAGAAATCGCATACATATATATAAATATAAATTATAAATAAATAAATCGACGTAACCCAGAATCAACCTAGTATACCCTCGAAACAACATAGTTGGTCCTACAAACCAACACCACGTGTCTGAGAGATCAACGTCTAGGGTCTGAATCAATGAGACACCGTATATCCCAGAACCAACGGGTTGGTCCCTAGTTTGGACGTAGGGGACGAAACACTCCGTCTAAGAATCGATGGCCTATTGATCCCATCATGGACACCGTATATAAACTTTAACATTCTGGGATCTTATTGAGGACAGAAAAAAGATTTTATCATGTAATAGAAGAAATTTTATGGTCGACTCGGTGTGCCCTTCGGGTTCCTATGACCTCACCCATCGTATAGAGAAGAGGTCATCTAGAAGGTCTAGGTTCAAAACTTGACCTCAAAGGACATAATGTCCGTCTAAAAGAAATGGTTGACTCGGTAGTCCCTTCAGGGATGTTATTATGTAATGGAAGAAATTTTAAATCTTCCCTTACGTAAATCTTAACTGGAGAAAATACTACTCCCGTCACTACCTCTATAAAAAAAGGAGGTCATTAGAAGAATAATTTCACAACAAAGTACGAAAGAAAGTTAAATGGGAGTAAACAGTAACGAAGGAGGTCCAGTGGTGGCGACTGTCAAAGTATTTTATATGACTAAGAGAGTAGTAGCAAAGGGTAGGACACTTCGGAACCGTTAAAGTTTTTTCGTGTGTTCTTTTCAACCGAGAACTACAGTGTCTAAATATACTCGGTAAGACGAGACTTCTTAGTGACAACGGTATTATGTTTCCCCTCATAGAACTTACTGTGTTGTGGGAGGTCGGTTGATCAGTATCTTTGTTATAAGAACGATGTCTTACACGAACCTTAGATCCCGTTAAAGAGGGAAGACATGGTAATGGAAAGAAATGGTGTGAGTCACGTCCTACTCCCAGTGTCTAAACTAAACATTCGTGACCAGATAACGGTTGAAAAACCAGTAAGAGAGCTTTCCTCAGGGAGTCTGTTAATGTTGAAACTCCAACTTTATAAAACGGTCACTAAAACGGACGTTTGAATAAAACATACAACTCTCTCACCCGTCCTCATAGAGGTAGTCGTGGTGGACGGAGAACTCACACAAAGTCTGGTAGTGCTAGTCGGGGTACTTGAGGACAACCTTCTTAGAATTTCAGTTTCGGGGTGTCATGTAACGGAAGGGGCAAAGGAAGACGACCTGGGTCACGTACAAACATGTAGAGAAAAAAGGAGACATACGTAATATACAAAGACTTTTTACCGTGTCGTGTTTGTACTGTTTATGTTCTCTAAGTCCCATGACACGACGGTGTCTAGAACTCTTGTAGAGTCCGAGTTATATATGTCGAAACCAGCACAAGGGACTTCAAAGTAAAAGACACGAGTAGAAGACCCGGTCACCGAGGTACTAAGAGTGGGACATGTCTGTGTCAGTCGCTCAGGTCATATAAGTGTTCCGATCACACAGAGGGTCTGGGAGACGACTCAGGTCTCGGTGGGTTTCGTAGGATGAGAACCGCTCGTGGAAGTACACAAAGGTGTGGGACAGGAGGTAGAAATTGTAATGAGAACGAGAAAAAGTGTTAGGGTCAACCACCAACCACATATGTTGACCGGACTAATTACACACAAAGGGGAAATAGTCGGGGAAAGACGAGTACTCGACACTGAGGTAACATAGGTCAGAGACGAAAGACATGTACTTCTTGAGTCATAGGGGATTAGAATAGTCTTTTCGTATTTAACATACAAAAATTTTAAAATAGTCCCACATCAGCTAAATATCACAACACAATGAAGTCCCACATATATTTTCACTCAGTCGATATGTATATATACATATAGATGAGAAAAATCTAAGAAAAGGGTATATCCGGTAATGTCTCCCAACTCATCTCAAGGGACACGATATGTCATCCAGTGAAGAAAAAACAACATTTGGTCCGAAACCCCGTACACCCCGAACCAAGGGGCTGGTCCCAAACCTAGTAGACCCTTAAGGGGGATCCAGGAATAATCAATAGAAAAAATATATGTCATCACATACAAACCCCGAAGGAACCACTCAGCCACTATTTTTCAGGTCGACCGTTACATGCTCTGAGATCAAGTTAAGGGCCCAGTTCTTCTAGGGTGTACGGTGTCCCGTTGATTCGGGTACGTGATGTTAAAGACTCGGAGACACGGATCTCGGACACGAGACGTTCCCTTCGGCGACGTCACTCCTGGGGTACGAGTGGTGTTGATCTCTTTCGGGTGTACGTTGGTACTTCTGGGTCGTGTCGGATTTGTTTATTTATTTATTTTAAGGTGAAGACTAGGACAGTCTCTTCCTTTACCGTTGAGCGAGGTCATAAGAACGGACCTCTTAGGACACCTGTCTCCTCGGACCACCCGACGACAGGTACCCCAGTGTGTGTCAGTCTGTGTGGACTCACTAGTTTTACTTGACTTGACTTGACTTAGATAGGGAGGAAGGGGTAAAGTGGAAACCATTAGTATTCAAACAAACGATACAGACACTCAGAGAAAGATAAAACATTTATTCAAATAAACATAGAAAAAAATGTTTTTCTAAGGTATACATTCACTATAATATACGATAAACAAAAAGAGACAGGTGGAATGAAGTGAATCATACTATTAGGGATCGAGGTAAGTACCACGACGGTTACCGTAACAAAGTAAGAAAAATTACCGACTCATTATAAGACAACACAAAAATATGGTAGAGAAGAAATAGTCAAAAAAGTCCACTACGTGTAAATCCTACAAAGGTACCGAATCGGTAACATTTATCACGACGACACTTGTAACCCTACACACATATAAAAGTTTAATATTAAAAGAGACCTATATCCGGGTCCTCACATTAACGTCCTAGTATACCATAATTAACGAGATAAAAAGAAAAAAATATTTCCTTTGACGTAGCACAAGAAGTATCGCCGATTTGGTTAAATGTAAGGGTGGTTGTTACTTCCTCCTAAGGAAAAAGAGATGTGGGAGAGGTCGTAAATAAAAACATCTGAAAACTACGACCGGTAAGACTAGTCACCTTCCACTATATAGTGATCCAAACTAAACGTAAAGAGACTATTAATCGTTACAACTCGTAAAAAAGTACTCGGATGTCCGGTGGACATATGAAAGAAACTTCTTTACAGACAAACCCAGAAGAAGGGTGAAAAACTAACTCAACAAACTTTAAGACTATAACTCAACATACTCGACAAACATATACAACCTCTAATTAGGAAACAGTCAACGTAGTAAATGTTTATAAAAGAGAGTAAGACATCCAACAGAAAGACTATATTCTTCATAAAAAAACAAACTACCGTACCGGTGTTCGGAGAGAGTGTCACATTCCAACAACCCCGAAATCTGATACATCATAGTCCAACCTAAGACCTCCTTAACCACTATTGTCGTAATAAGACTGAGAGTCTTGTTGACCTCTGATTTTGGCTCTCCTCGATGGTGTGCGGACTACAATCCCCCTCACCGACTCTCCTCGTTGCAAGTTTCTTACCACTGACGCGTCCACGTCCTCTCGGCTCTCCTCGATTGAGGTACAAGTTACAGTCCTCCCCGTCGACACTCCTCTATGGGGATCGGGTTTTTTCCACGTCGCCGACGAGAAACGACCTCGTCGACACTTCGCCTGGGGTACAGGTTCCATTCTCTTTTTTTTCATTCTACCATCCACAACACTCTCCCGTAGTCTCCTGTCTGTGTGACTTTGGTATGAGTGTCCTTTGATCCGTTAGACTAGTGTTCCTGGTGTCGAAACAGATTGAGTTACTTTGGTTCGGTACGGTGCATCCCGGTGGGTCCTACCCACCCAGTACCACCTCTCCAGACTGTCTTACACCAGGTGACCTCTTCCCTTACCGTTTGGTGAACGAAACTCTTGGGGTACTTTTCCTACTTTTCCGTTTTACTATCCTATGACTTTCTCCTTGAGGGACTCAACCATCCACGGGTTATACGATGACCTTTAGTCACCTCTTTATTGAGGTCTTTCTTACTTCCCTACTTCGGTTTTGTTTTTGTTATGTGTCAACACCTACACTGACCGCTATCTTCGTTCCAGGCTACGACATTTCTCGTTATAACGTATCCTTGGACCTTACAGTCCAGGTGCTTAGTTCCGTTTAACCTTCACCAGTTTGTCCTCTACCGTTCTCACTTGCAATTGTAAGATCCTTAGTCGCTTGATTTTACCTGACCTTACCCACTTAAATTGAGTCTACTGGTAATATAGATGATGACGCCCGTCTTAGGGAGTCTTCTTTACCTCATCGGTAGTACCAGTTGTTTTCTCAGGCTTTACGTGATGAACCTACGGTAGAGCTTTTGCTGTCTTACTAGAGACAAGTAAAGGTTCCGTTTGATAACTTATAGTGTCATTAGGTTCGACTACTGGGTTGGTCATTGTGACGTTTTCGACTTCAACTTACCAAGATACTTCTAGATGTTCTAGTAGAATTAAGAAAATCTTAATTGTGGGTTTTTTCTATAGGAAAAGTAATATCCCCTGACCTTACGTTTTCATCCTTCAGTTCTTTGTGGACCTCATTGCCCGTTTAAACCGGAACCTCATACATTACTTCGTCCCGTTTCCGATTATCTCAAAACGGTTCTGTTACGTGACCAGTATCGTTTGTGGGAGAAGGTTGTTGTGTTGTCTTCTGAGATGTGTACCTGTAGTGGTCTACCGGTTTGGTTTTAGTCTAACTAATATAAGAAACGTCGGTTTCTACCCCTTCGAGATGTGTCAGTCGTTTTTTTTTTTTTTTTGTCCTCGACTGACACCGAGTCTAGTACTTAAGGAATAACGGTTTAAGTCTGAATTTAACTTCTTTCATCCCCTTTAGTAATCTGGTAAGTCCATACTGGATTTAGTTTAGGGAATACTAATATGTCACCTTCACTCTTTATCTAAATTCCCTGATCTAGACTATCTGTCTCACGGACTACTTGATACCTACCTCCAAGCACGGTAACATGTCCTCTGTCCCTAGTTCTGGTTGGGGTACCTTTTCTTTACGTTTTTTCGTTGTACCGACAGACTCCTCCGGAATGTTTGTCGACACTTTTCTTCTCTTCACTTTCCGTTTCCTCTTTTCCTTTCTATATTCGTAGACTTAAGTCTCAAGGTTTCTTATCGTTCCTCTATATTTTTTCGGAGGGAGTCGTTAGTTACGTTTCTTTCTCTCCTTTTATTGTTTTACCTTTTCTTATCTCTAGAGAAGTTCATTTGGTCTCTATGGTTCTCTTATAAAGTATGTTTCTGCCCGAGTTATTTCCTGTCTTTACCACACCTGGATTGTCTTCGTCTTCTATAATTCTTCTCCACCGTTGTCCTCTTGACATTTTTTTTTTTTTTTTTTTTTTTTCTCGAAGTGATGCGTCTATTAGTACTACCACACTAGTGAGTAGATCTCGGTCTGTAGGACCTTACACTTCAGTTCACCCGGAATCTTTCGTAGTGATGTTTGTTTCGATCACCTCGGCTACCTTAAGGTCAACTCGATAAGGTTAGGACTTTCTACTACGACGTTTTCACGACATGAGTTATACGGTCGTTTAAACCTTTTGAGTCGTCACCGGTGTCCTGACCCTTTCCAGTCAAAAGTAAGGTTAGGGTTTCTTTCCGTTACGAGTTCCTTTCGAGTTTGATGGTGTGTTAACGTGAGTAGAGTGTACGATCATTTCATTACGAGTTTTAAGAGGTTCGGTCCGAAGTCGTTATACACTTGGTACTTGAAGGTCTACAAGTTCGACCAAAATCTTTTCCGTCTTCTTGCTCTCTAGTTTAACGGTTGTAGGCGACCTAGTAGATTTTTCGTTCTCTCAAGGTCTTTTTGTAAATAAAGACGAAATAACTGATACGGTTTCGGAAACTGACACACCTAGTGTTATTTGACACCTTCTGAGACTTTTTTTACCCTTATGGTCTGGTGGACTGGATGGAGAACTCTTTGGATATAAGTCTAGTCCTTCGTTGTCAATCTTGACCCGTACCTTGTTGTCTGGCCAAGGTTTATCCTTTTCCTCCTGCAGTTCCGACATATAACAGTGGGACGAATAAATTGAATATGCGTCTCATGTAGTACTCTTTACGACCCGACCTTCTTCGTGTTCGACCTCAGTCCCAACGACCCTCTTATAGTTATTGGAGTCTATACGTCTACTGTGGTGGGAATACCGTCTTTCACTTCTTCTTGACTTCTCGGAGAACCACTTTCACTTTCTCCCCTTTTTTCTTTCTTTCTTTCACTTTCTCCCCTCACTTTTTCAACCGAATTTCGAGTTGTAAGTCTTTTGGTTCTAGTACCGTAGAACAGGGTAGTGAAGTACCCTTTATCTACCTCTTTGTCACCTTTGTCACAGTCTGAAATAAAAAAACCCGAGGTTTTAGTGACGTCTACCACTAACGTCGGTACTTTAATTTTCTGTGAATGAGGAACCTTCTTTTCAATAGTGGTTGGTTCTGTCGTATAATTTTTCGTCTCTGTAATGAAACGACTGATTCCAGGTAGATCAGTTTCGAGACCAAAGAGGTCACCAGTACATACCTACACTCTCAACCTGATATTTCTTTTGACTCGTGGCTTCTTAACTACGAAAACTTGACACCACAACCTCTGAGAACTCTCAGGGAACCTGACGTTCCTCCAGGTTGGTCAGGTGGGATTTCCTCTAGTCATGACCCACAAGTGACCTTCTTGATTTCGATTTCGACTTTGAGGTTAAGAAACCGGTGGAGTACGTTTCTCAACTGAGCAAACTTTTCTGGGACTACAACCCTCCCTAACACCCGTCCTTCTCTTCCCCTTCTGTCTCCTACTCTACCGACCTACCGTAGTGGTTGAGTTACCCGTACTCAGACTCACTTGAGGTCCTCAACCACTACCTGTCCCTCCGGTCCGCACGACGTCAAGTACCCCAGCGTTTCTTAACCTGTGCTGACTCACTGACTTGACTTGACTTGACTTTCGAGTCGGTGTGTCTGTCTACGACTACCTCGAGTTCATTTTGTGAGACCCGTGGACCCGAACCCACTTCGAGGGACCATCGGTATGAGGGACTCAACAGTCCATAGTTACGGTCCTTTTACTGTATGGTAGTGAAGTATTCCTCTCTTGTTGACCCCGAGGTTAAATTGATAAAAAAAGACTTGAGACTGGGTCCGTAGAGAAGGTAACTGACAACAGTTAAAAAAAAAAAAAAAATCAGCGAGACAGTTCAGTTTGAGAAACACTGGGGTTCCTGATAACGGATGATCCGAGGAGACAGGTACCTTAAGAAGTCCGTTCTTATGACCTTACCCAACGGTAAGGGAAGAGTTCCTCTAGAAGGGTTTGGTCCCTAGTTTGGGTCCAGGGGACGTAACGTCCTCTTAAGGAATGGTAGACTTGGTGGTCCCTTACATAAATATGGGACATTAGTTGGTAATGTCACTCACCTGGTCGAGAGTCACTCACGACTCAGGAAGATATCTTAATGATTCAACTTTGATTCAACCAAAAACTTTGGGGTGTGAACGTCAATCAAAATTTTGTCCGTACCGGACTAACTAATACAAAGTGAGAATTTGAAGAGTCAACGTAACTTTTGAGTCCCCTTTACCTTCCACCCGAAACAAGTCTAACACACAAACGGGCCACCTTTTAATTTTCCTCACTAAAACGGGTCAATTCAAGTACAGAGTAGTAAGTAATGTATTGGTTACTCACGAGGAATTACTTTAAGTCACTTTCATCTTTAAGTCACTTTCATACATGTTTCTGGAGACCATTGGTAAGTAATGACGACTTACCTCTTTCGTCGGGACCGTTATCAATTTTCTTATCGTCTCCTGAAGGGACCACAGGTCACCAAATCTTGGGTGGACAGTTACACCTCCTGTACCCGAGCTAGGGAGCAGGTCCTTCTATGGTGTCCGGTACCCTGTTGATTCGGACACGTGGTGTTGACGAGTTCTGGTACCCACATCTCGGACACGAGACCCTCTTATCTTCGGTAGTGTTATTCTTCGGGTACGTGGTGTTAATCTCTCTTTGGCCGTGAGTGACACTGATCTCTTTCCTGTACACGTAATCACTTCTGGTTTGTGTTGGTTTTTATGTAAATTTTTTATCAACTATCACGGATGATTTGGTAGACTAGGACCACAAAAGTAAACACTACCCGTGAAAATATTTATGGGGAGACAGAAGACACCTATAAAGAGACAAACGTGAAGTATAGTCACAACCCTAGACATAACTATTTCATTTTATTGGATCTTTTATAGATAATAGTGGTATAGGTAAAATTAAAAGTACTTATGTTTAAACATGTTTAATCTAGTTACTAAAGAAAAGAAAATTGAAAATTAAAAAATAACCTCATATCGGTCAATTACCTCGAAGGGTCCACCGTGATCACCATTCTTGGACGGACGGTTACGTCTTCTGAACAAAGTTAGGGACTCAGTCCTTCCAAGGGACCTCCTCCCGTACCGTTGGGTGAGGTCATAAGAACGGACCTCTTAGGGTACCTATCTCCTCGGATCGTCCGATATCAGGTATCCTAATTTTTCTCAACCTGTGTTCACTTCGTTGAATCGTGTGTGTATTGGTTAATTGTCACAACACTATGAAAGTCTACTTGTTACTCCCTTGAGTCAGTATGTGTATATACAGAGGTAAGAGGGTCCTGTCACTAGAGATTACATTTGATGACTGTACAAGAAGGAAAATGTAAAGTCAAGTCGAGTCAAGTCAGCGAGTCAGTACAGGCTGAGAAACGTTGACATGCCTGACGTCGTGCGGTCCGGAGGGACAGGTAGTGGTTGAGGGTCTCAAATGAGTGTGAGTACAGATAACTCAGCCATTACGGTAGGTTGGTAGAGTAGAATACAACAGGGGAAGAGGAGGGTGGAAGTTATACAGGGTCGTAGTCCCAGAATAGTTTACTCAGTCAAGAAGGGTAGTCCACCGGTTTCATGACCTCAAAGTCGAAGTCATAGTCAGGAAGGTTACATATAAGTCCTGACTAAAGGAAATTCTACCTGACCAACTCAGAGGAAGATCATGTTCCCTAAGAGTTCTCAGAAGAGGTTGTGGTGTCAAGTTTTCGTAGTTAAGAAACCACGTGTCGAAAAGAATATCAGGTTGAGACGTCCGGTTGAGAATCAACGTAGAACAACCAGATCAAGGGGTTGGTCACCTACCTTGGATCTTGGGGACGTAACCCTCACACTCAGTATTGGAGACCTGTTGGTCCCTTCAGGAGTCTCCTGACAAAGAAACCATATGTCCTTTTAATCCCCGAGATCACTTCTCATCGACCACTATCTTTGAAGTCCTTTTTTCTAAGTCCTTCTTTAAATTCGGACTCATCAAGAGACCAGGAGTTGTTATAATCCTCTCCACAAGACTCTGTATCACCTTTTGTCAGGTTTTAAATGTATTCCTTTTCAGTTGACTCCCGAGGTCATTGTAAGGTACGAGAGGAGATGAGACGCACAAGTACGGTAAGGAATTTTGGGTAGGACGACGACTTACCTTACAATTTAAACTCCATCACGAGGTCTCGGTCGAAGTCTCAACGACAGTGTGGTAGGAACATAGTCTTTTGAACCGAAAAGTACAGACTGAGTAACAGGGTATGGGTCTGACAGTAAGCCTCTTTATACCATCGAAGGGTCCCCTTGAGTTTCGGTACACCTCCCGTCTTCCCTGTCGGTCCACAGGAACCTAGGGATCTCGGGTTTCGGGTTTCGAAACAGAGACTTTCTTCACTACTGGGATGTTCTAACTTTAGTCCTTTTGCGATTCCTCTCTTACGTCTTGACCCTAGAGGGTAAGGTCTCCTATCAAAAGGACGGGATAAGTTTGTTATTTTTTACACTCGTCCTAGTAGGTAAAGACGGTAGTTTTACCTTCGAGGATGTTTTACTAGTCCGTATATAAAGTCACTAAATTGAGGTCACTTCTTTACCTCGTTTAATCTCTCGGGTCTCTATGTAAGTGTGTGGATACCTGTGGAATAGAAACTGTTTTCTCCGTTCTTATATGTTACCTCTTTTCTGTTAGAGAAATTGTACACCACAGCCGTTTTGACCAGTTGGTCAACATTTTCTTACTTTGATCTTGTGAAAGATTGTGTTATGTGTCTATATTTGAGTTTTACCTAATTTCTAGATTTACTTTCTGGTCTTTGATATTTTGAGGATCTCCTTTTGTATCCGTTTTGTGAGAGATTGTATTTAGTGTCCTCATAGGAGATACTGGGTGGAGGGTCTCATTACCTTTATGTTCGTTTTTATTTGTTTTCCCTGGGTTAATTTGAATTTTCGAAAACGTGTTGCTTCCTTTGGTATTCGTTCCACTTGTCTGGTGGAAGTCTTACCCTCTTTTATTATCGTTTACTTCGTTGACTGTCTCTTAATGAAAGTGTTTGTATGTTCGTCGAGTACGTCGAGTTAAGATCATTGTGGGTTAGTTTTTTACCCGGTATCTTGATTTATCTGTAAAGAGGTTTCTTCTGTATGTCTACCGATTGTTTGTGTACTTTTCTACGTGTTGTAGTGAGTAATAGTCTCTTTACGTTTAGTTGTGGTGTTACTTCATGGTAAGTAATCTTCTTTCCCTCATCGGTAGGATCAGTTGTTTTCTCACACTTTACGTCATGAACCTACGTTAGAGTTTTTACTGTCTCACCAGAGACAAGTAAGGTTCCGTTTGGTAAGTAATGGTGTCACAAGGTTCAGATACGGGACTGGTCATTGCGACTTCTTCTATTTTAACTTATCAAGATACTTCTGGATGTTCTGGAAAATCTTGATTGTGGTTTTTTCCTACAGGAAAATTAATATCCCCTGACCTTACGTTTTCATCCTTCAGTCCTTTCCGTTTGAACCGGAATCTTATGCCTTACTTCGTCCCGTTTCTTCGATTGTCTCAAAACGGTTCTCCTGTGTGACCAGTATCGTTTATGGGAGAAGGTTGTTGTGTTCTCTTCTGAGATATGTACCTGTAGTGATCTACCAGTTGTGGTTTTAGTCTAACTAATATAAGAAACGTCAGTTTCTACTTGTTACGAGTCGTTTTTGTTCTGGCCCTCGACTGACACCGAGTCTAGTACTTGAGGCATAACGTTTTAAGTCTGAATTTAACTCCTTTCATCCCTTTTGGTGATCTAGTAAGTCTATACTGGATTTAGTTTAGGGAATACTAATATGTCACCTTCACTCTTTATCTAAATTCCCTGATCCAGACTATCTCACGGACTACTTGATACCTGCCTCTAAGTGCTGTAACATGTCCTCTGTTTCTTGTTCTGGTAGGGGTACATGTGGGCACCACCTAAGTATAATTACATACCGTTTTGGTTATGTTATAACATTTCATTGATCGGAGGTTAATTTTATTTATTTAAATATAAATTTTTTATTTATTTATTTTCTGAACGTGGTCTAATTTTGATTTTTCTGGTAGGGGTTCTTTTTCTTTACATTTTTTGGTTTTACCGACAGACTCCTCCGGAAGGTCTATCGACACTTTTCTTCTCTTCCCTTTCCGTTTCCTCTTTTCCTTTCTATATGGGTAAACTTACGTCTCAAGGTTTCCTATCATTCCTCTCTATTCTTTCGGAAGGAATCACTAGTCACGTTTCTTTATCTCCTTTTATTATGTTACCCTTTCAGATCTCTAGAGAAGTTCTTTTAATTTCTATGGTTGCCTTGTAAAGTACGTTTGGACCCGAGTTATTTCCTGTCTTTAACATATCAGGATTACCTTCGTTTTCTATAATTCTTCTCTACCGTTCTTATGTGTCTTGACATGTTTTTTCTAGGAGTACTGGTTCTATTAATGTTACCACACTAGTAAATGGATCTCGCTAGGACCTTACACTACAGTTCACCCGGAATCCTTCGTAGTGATGTTTGTTTCGATCACCTCCACTACCTTAAGATCAACTCGATAAAGTTTAGGACCTTCTACTACAACACTTTCACGACGTGAATCATACGGTCGTTTAAACCTTTTAAGTCGTCACCGGTGTCCTGACCTTTTCCAGTCAAAAACAAGGTTAGGGTTTCTTTCCTTTACGGTTTCTTACGAGTTTGATGACGTGTTTACGTGAGTCGAGTATGTAGAGTATTACAAGTTTTAAGAGGTTCGGTCCGAAGTCGTTATGTACTTGGTACTTTAAGGTTTAAAAGTTCGACCAAAATCTTTTCCGTCTCCTCGGTCTAGTTTAACGGTTGTAGACGACCTAGTAGTTTTTTTCGTTCTGTCAAGGTCTTTTTGTAGATAAAGATCAAATAATTGATACGGTTTCTGAAACTGACACACCTAGTGTTATTTGACACCTTTTAAGACTTTCTCTACCCTTATGGTCTGGTGGACTGGACGAGGACTCGTTAGATATACGGTTGGTTCTATGTTCTCAATCTTGACCTGTACCTTGTTGTCTGACCCAGGTTTATCCTTTTCCTCTTGTAGTTCCGAAATATGACAGTGGGACGAATAAATTAAATATACGTCTCATGTAGTACTCTTTGTGACCCAACCTACTTCGTGTTCGATCTTAGTTCCATGTCCCTCCCTCCTCCCTCCCCCCAGGTTCTACCCCTTGTGCACATATGGACACCGCCTAAGTACAACTACATACCGTTTTGGTTATGTTATAACATTTCATTAATTGGAGGTTACTTTTATTTATATAAAAATAAATTTTTATTTATTTGAAGTTTACCTGATTTTTTTTTCTAAAGACCCTCTTTATATTTATTGAAGTCTATACGTATACTGTGGTGGGAATACCGTCTTTCCTTTCTTCTTGATTTCTCGAAGAACAACTTCCACTTTCTCCTCTCACTTTCTCAACCGAATTTTGAGTTGTAAGCTTTTGATTCTAGTACCGTAGGTCAGGGTAATTAAGTACCGTTTACTACCCTTTTGTCACCTTTGTCACCGACTTAAATAAAACCCCCCGAGGTTTTAGTTACGTTTACCACTGAGGTCGATACTTTAATTTTCTGCGAATGAGGAACCTTCCTTTGAATACTGGTTTGATCTGTAGTATAATTTTGAGTCTCTGTAATGAAACGGTTGTTTCCAGGATCACTTCCGATACCAAAAAGGTCATCAGAACATACCTATACTCTCAACCTGATATTTCTTTCGACTCGCGGCTTCTTAACTACGAAAACTTCCATAACCTCTTCAGAGAACTCTCAGAGAACCTGACGTTCCTCTAGGTTCGTCAGGTAGGAATTCTCTAGTCAGGACTCACAAATAAACTTCGTGACTACATCTTCGACTTTGCAGTTACGAAACCGGTCGATTGCACTTCTCGCCTGAATAAACTTTTCTGGGACTACGACCCTTTCTAACTCGGTCCTCTTCCCCTGCTGTCTCCTACTCTACAAACCTACCGTAGTAGCGGAGTTATCTGTACTCAAACCCATTTAAGGCCCTCCACCACTACCTCTCCCTCCGGACCGTACGACGCCAGGTACACCAGTGTTTCTCAGCCTGTACTGACTTGACTTGACTTGACTTCGGAAGTGGGCCCTAGATTTTGACACATGAGGTCACATCCTAGTCTCTACGTTCTTTCTCTTCTTCTCCATCTCGACAAAACTCATGTTCTTTCTTCCAGGGTATGTCCCTGAAGGGACCACCACTCTCCCATTGTCCGTCCTTCCGGTCCCCAGAGGTTTGCCTCCTTTATTGGACGTTCACAGTCTGTAAAATAGAGAGAATTCGCCGTCCTCCTTTGTTTGATCGTTATAAAAAACGTTGGGTGAGGTCATAGGAACGGACCTTTTAGAGTACCTGTCTCCCGACGTTAGGTACCCCATCGTTTCTCAGTCCGTGCTGACTCGCTGATTGTGATCATGTTTAAATTTTCCTCCAAAGAGAATTTTAAGACACAACGGTATTACTGTGGACCAAAGTGGACTTCAATTGGTTACGGAAAAAGAATACCTTTATAAATAGAATTCGATACGATTATATGATACGTTAATGGGGTTTGAGACAGAAGTTCAGCCAAGGCGGAAAACCCGAGTCTTGGATGAACTATTTGGTCATACAATATGAGTCTATAACAAGGAGATTAGATACATTTGCTGTGATAAACATACCACTAGACGGGAAGAAGTTCTAAGTTCAATTAGTAAAATACCGGGTTCTATTTGGTAAACCTCGGTTCCAATAGGGTTTTATGTAGAATACCCACTCCCCGGACCACGGTAAGATTCAAAACTCTGTAAGGAAATAAAGTAATTGTCTGACGAACACTGATATATTGTAGGTCGATTTCTGATCGTCCCCCCATGAGAAAGACGGGGGAAGACTACGGATACAGTCTTCGAAAGAGATAGAGGAAATATGAAATTATTTTGAAACAATGTGTTTTCGAGACTCGTTAGTTCGGAGCAGAGACCGGGGTCTAACTTAAGAAGAGGAGACCCCCAGTTCTTAGGGCCGCAGCATTAAGTTGTTGTTCGAAAGTCACCGGACCACCGATTCCGAGGTTCGGAGGTAACGTCCCCCACGTGTTCAAACTAGGGACTAGTCCCTTGATCTAGGGTGTACGACGTTTATTATCAAACGTACGGTGTTGATTCTGGGTCATGTCGGTTCATTTATTTATTTACTTGTGTGTGTTCTTTTTAATAATGTAGTATGAGTTTAAATTAGCCCACAAAAAACAAACAAAGGTCTTGTTTCGGACCATCTGAGTGTTAACTGAAACAATTCACCCAACCACCACCGACTCCCCTTTTGGATTCTAGTTTGTTGGACAAATGTTTCCGTTGTCTAAAGTCTCAACATATTTTTAGGATTAGTAAAGTTTTATTGGAAGTAGTACTTTTTAATTCTCGAAGAGAGTTTGTGTAGTCACCAGAGAAACCTCTATGAGTGTCCTCTGTGTGGTAACCGAAACCATTAATCGTTGAGTTTTTTTCAAAAAGTCTTTCTAGTAATCGAAGAGTTCGACCGGGACAGTAACGGTGAAGTTCACTTTACTATTAACGTCAAGACTTCCTCCTACTCTAGTGTCGAGGATTTGGATATAGAGTCCCAGTCTGACGGAGGGAGGGTGAGTGCATGACCGACGGTACTGGAAGTGGGGCTTGGGTCGTAGGAAGAGTACTCTTCCTTACTCTTCCTCAGTTCAAGAAACATAAAGTCAGACTCTTCCCTGTCTCAGACATTCCTTCCTCCAGACCCATTCACAAGTACAAACCTTTTCCCTGGTAAGACACCCCGCCCCCCCATCTCACCCTTGTCTAGGTCACCGTTTCGTTTATGCCTTCCGTCTTATTAAGGATTTCTCTCTCGAATCAATTTCACTCTAACTGTAGAAACAACAACAAGTCAGTGAGTCAACACAGGTTGAGAAACGTTGGGGTACCTGACGTCGGGCGGTCCGAAGGGAAAGGAAGTGATAGAGGATCTCAAACGAGTCTGAGTACAGGTAGTTGAGTCACTACGGTAGGTGGGTAAAGTAGGTGACAGTAGGGGAAGAGAAGGTCGGAAGTTAGAAAGGGTGGTAGTCCATTGTGGTTTGAACTATCGAGGATTTCGATAAAACACTTTGAGAATGACACCTACTGATTCCTTGTTAGGATCACTATTATTACTTCTTAGTAAAAATTTTCATAAATGGAATCAACGTCATACACTTAAGATCAACGTCGAACACCCTAGATTTATGAGGTCCCTAGTGTGGGTCCTAGGGACGTAACCCTACCGTCTCTTCACGGTTTTCTAGTAGAAGTTCCTTGAATTCCCAACATAAAAATTGTAGTTAGACGACATTGTATTGGTAAGTCTTTAAGATCTAATTAAAATTCAAACATAATCTTCACAATAGTATTACGGAAATACGAAAGGTACTTCTGATCTTATCTTTTCGTTGTTAAAAGAATAGGAGATGTCTTTGACACTTATACTAAAACTTCTTATCTTTACTAATATATATATATATCGGGATTCGTATATTACACGAATGACCTGTATCGTTACCACAGAAAAGACTTTGTAAACTCCAGACTACGACTACCACTCTAACGATAGGGAGAAGTTCTATCTCTTCGTCGAAAATTCCTTTTCCGTCGAAATATTACTACTCCAAACCTTATATCAACAGTCCTGGTTTACATAGAAGAGTATACAACAGATTAGAACATTATAAGATTGTGGTTAAGGTTCGTGTGTAAGTAAAGAAATACCAAAGTGAAAACGTTGTGTGCTCAGTTATAAGAGGTCTAATATGAAAATGTACACAGATCATACAATTATAAGAAGTGTTTAGAACAATATAACATCAGAGTGAATTGGAGCTAAAATTTTTATGGATTCCAAGATAGTTTTATTAATAAAGTAAAGATAGGATACGAGTAAATAACATATCATCATAAAGTACCAAGTATCAAATAATTTGTTTCATTACAACAGGTTCAGAAAAAAACTATCTATGGTATCACTTAAACACGGACCGTACTACCCTTACGTTGAAAGACAACGTTTTGAATATAACTCCTTTAGAACGTAAGTAATTTAGGTTATACCTGTTTTCTATAAAAGGATATCCTAAGACACACACACAAACACACACACATAAAGACACACACACACACACACACATGTACAATCACCGAGTTAAACACTGGGCTAACTGACATCAAGTGGTCCGAGGAGACAAGGATTCTAAAGGACCCGTTCTTATGACCCCAGTCACGGTAAAGGATTAGACCCCTTAGAAGAACTATACAATAACTGAATGTCTTATTTATCATTACGTCTATACCTTTGAAAAATGTTGGTTTTAATATTATATATTTGTAAAACCTTATTTGAGGTTATACAACCGGTGGACTACACTTCTTGACTGAGTAACCTTTTCTGGGACTACAACCCTTTCTAACTCCCGTCCTCCTCTTCCCCTACTGTCTCCTACTCTACCATCCTACCGTAGTGACTGAGCTACCTGTACTCAAACTCGTTCGATACCCTCAACCACAACCAGTCCCTTCGGACCACACGACTGCAAGTACCCCAACGTTTCTCAGTCTGTCCTGACTCACTGACTTGACTTGACTATCTTATTCGATATACTATATTTTTGTTTTGATTTAAAGTGTTGCCTAATAAGTTTTTGTGTCGACTACACAAACCAACCACGTAGTGTCACCAATCCTGTGACAGAACCTGAGTCGGATGGTCCAAGTATTGTGGTGATTCGGACATTAGTCGTACACTTAAATCTGTCTAGTGAACTGGAGAGACATAGATCCTAGAGGAATAGAAACGTTATTTTAGTCACGGTCACGGATGAGGTTCGTCAATACTGGTAGTTTGTGGACCGTCTTACCAGAGGTCCCTCAACCGTTATTCTTACCACACTAGGAGAGTCTGACATCAACCTTAGGACCCGTAAAAGAGAGAAATTACTTTGAGGTCATGAAACCGGTGGAGTACGCTTCTCAACTGAGTAACCTTTTCTGAGACTACGACCCTCCCTAACCCCCGTCCTCCTCTTCCCCTGCTATCTCCTACTCTACCGACCTACCGTAGTGACTGAGCTTCCTGCACTCAGACTCACTTGAGGCCCTCAACCAATACCTGTCCCTCCGGAACGTTACGACACTACGTATTCCAGCGTTTCTCAGCCTGTGCTGACTCACTGACTTGACTTGACTTGACTATGATGTTACTTACTCCCAACTCCAAGTGTCTAAACTGGAAGTCCGGGTCCTGACATCAACGAAGAACCAGTAAGGGAAATGTCTGTAGAGGTACTGTTACCGTAGGAAATTGACTTCGAACAGAACTCCCTAAATCGGTACGTTTACACAAAAGATATGGGGGTCTTGCTTGTCACACTCAGGTAACCGTGAGGAACGGGGAATTCACAGAGGTCGGTAGTACTAGTCGGGGTCCTTTAGGTCGACCCACCTTGAATTTCGTTTTCGAGGGTTCCTCTCCTGAAGGGACACCAGGGCTCCAATTCTGACACGAAGGTTACGGCCCCTAGGTGCAAGTTAGGGACCAGTCCCCTGATCTTCCGTGTACGATATTGACTGTCAAATGAACGATATTGATTCACAAATGTACAGTAATTGATTCTGGACCCTGTGACTTTATTTATTCTGTTTTATTTATTTTAGAAAAAACTTTGTTTTTAGAGGGCTCGTATAGTCCCAGAGGTGAAACATGATGACCTCTCATACATTTAAGAAAGAGTTTCAAGGACATACTTCTGATACAGATGACAAGTACTATAACGGACCAGAAATCCTCTTCTAACACACCAGTGTTCAACATAGAGAGATATGTGTAATAAAAGGGGTACCTATACTACGGTTTACCTCGTTGTTTAGTTGTGTTTCGTACTTCTGAATCCTATGACTAGACGACTTAAAATACTGTTTTTTAAGTGACATACGTCGTCACAATGACAAGAGACTACAAAGTAACAACTTCAATACTAGAGTCACATCGAGCGGAGGAAGTGTCTGTGACTGTCGTCTACTCTGTGTAAGTGTCTTTGTCGGAAAGTGTTCGAGGAAGGTGTAAAAAACTATTATGTACACAAAAATTTTTACTTTCTGTACAAACGTCCATTATTCACGTGTCGAGTCACTTGATAGTCCTTACTAACGTGGAGATCTCTGGTGTTGATCTAGTTCTTTGTCCTACAAGAGTCAAGGGTACTTTGAGAAGACACGAGGAAGATTGAGTGACAAAGGTTCCGATATCGAAACAACCAATATAAACATCCGGACCTAATAACCCGTGTGTAAATGTTCATAATACTGTAAATTATAATCTAGTGAAACGGACAGAACCGGAAGTGTACTTTCTTTAGTATGTCGTAGAAAGTAAACCTGAAAACAGGTGGTAAGGTAATGTAGAAACAATTAAATAGACATAACAAAATATAATAACGACAAAAAGTAATAGTAACGATATATCCTGAAGTGACATACTGATAGTTTTCTAATTGACTAGTAAGTTGACAATTACCCATCCACCCATAATTCTCAATCCCCGATAAGTCATGTCAAGTCATGAGTCAGCACAGGCTGTAAAACTCTTGGGTACTTGACGTGTGTGGTCCGGAGACACAGGTAGTGGTTGAGGACCTCTGGGGGGTTTAGGTGCAGGTAACTCAGCCACTACGGTAAGTCGGTAGAATAGGAGACAGTAGGGGAAGAGGAGGACGGGAGTTAGAAAGGGTCGTAGTCCCAGAAAAGTTGTCTCAGTCGAGAAATGTAATCCTCCGGTTCATGACCTCAAAGTCGAAGTTGTAGTCAGGAAGGTTACTTGTGGCTCCTGACTAGAGGAAATCCTACCTGACCAACCTAGAGGAACGTCATGTTCCCTGAGAGTTCTCAGAAGAGGTTGTGGTGTCAAGTTTTCGTAGTTAAAAAGCCACGAGTCGAAAGAAATATCAGGTTGAGAGTGTAGGTGTGTACTGGTGACCTTTTTGGTATCGGAACTGATCTGTCTGGAAACAACCGTTTCATTACAGAGACGAAAAAGTATACGACAGATCCAACCAGTATTCAAGGAAGGTTCCTCATAGAAAGTTAAAGTACCGACGTTAGTGGTAGACGTCACTAGAACCTCGGTTCTTTTATCAGTCGGTAACAAAGGCGACAAAGGGGTAGATAAACGGTACTTCACTATCCTGACCTACCGTACTAGAATCAAAAGACTTACAACTCGAAATTCGGTTGTAAAAGTGAGGGGAGAAAGTGAAAGTAGTTCTCCGAGAAGTCAAGAAGAAGTGAAAGACGGTATACCCACCACAGTAGATGTATAGACTCCAATAACTATAAAGAGGGTCGTTAGAACTAAGGTCGAACACGAAGGAGATCGGGTCACAAAGAGTACTACATGAGACGTATATTCAATTTACTCATCCTACTGTCATATGTCGTAACTGCAAGAGGAAAAGGATAAACCTTGGTCAGACAACAAGGTACAGGTCAAGATTGATAACGAAGGACTGGACGTATGTCCAAAGAGTCCTCCGTCCAGTCCACCAGACCATAAGGGTAGAGAAAGTCTTAAAAGGTGTCAAATAACGTTAGGTGTGTCAGTTTCCGAAACCGTATCAGTTATTTCGTCTTTATATACAAAAAGACCTTGAGAGAACGAAAAATCTACTAGGTCGCCTACAACCGTTAAACTAGAGAACAAGGAGACGGAAAAGATTTTGGTCGAACTTGTAGTCCTTCAAGTACCAAGTACATAACGACTTCGGACCGAACCTCTTAAAACTCTTAATGAAATGATCGCACACTCTACTTACGTTAACACGCCATCAAACTCGTAAGAAACTCGTAACGGAAAGAAACCCTAACCTTACTTTTGACTGGAAAACGTCAGGACACCGGTGACGACTCAAAAGGTTTAAACGACCGTATAACTCACTTCGTGAAAGTGTCGTAGTAGAAAGTCCTAAACTTTATCGAGTTGACCTTAAGGTAGTCGAGGTGATCGAAACAAACATCACTACGAAAGATTCCGGGTGAACTGAAGTATAAGGTCCTACAGACCGAGATCTACTCACTAGTGTGGTAGCACTAATAGACCCAGTACTTCTAGAGAAAACATGTCAAGAAGACACATAAGAACGGTGGAGAAGAATTATAGAACACGAAGACAATCCAGGTATGGTAAAGACAGAAAATAACTCGGGTAGAAACGTACTTTACAAGGGAACCATAGAGATTCAAAGAACTTCTCTAGAGATCAGAAAGGGTAAGACGACAAAAGGAGATAAAGAAACGTGACTAACCACTTCTTCCGCAAGAATAGAGAGGAACGATAAGAAACCTTGAGACGTAAGTTTACCCATATAGAAAGGAAAGAGGAAACGATTATTAATAATCCCAAGAGTATATTTAAAATAATTATATTGATTAGAAACCCACAATGTACATGTTTTAGGACAACTCACATAAATATCCTGACCTAAAGGATCTTGTCATAATGTAGCCTAGACGATTCAACTATGGTGTCAAAAGGTTTTACAAACATGGTTAAACTTGTAGGTGGTAGTCATATACTCTAAGACCAATTAGGTGTCGATACGGTTTTAAACCGTAAAAACAGTAAAAACAAAGTCTAAAGAACTACCATAAATTACTGTATATTCATCACCAATATAAAATCAAAAGGACTAATGGTTCTTACACCTTATAAAAAGGTGTACAGAATAGGTGACTTATTGAAGACATAGCTTCGAAGACAGACTTCTGAGACATGTGACAAATAAAATAAAACACCAATAGTCCTCTACGAACGTACCAAGATTCAACATAGAAATACACACACATACAGACACATAACTCTTGGTCAGAATTAAAATTAGACACGTTTCAATAAATTTGTATACTATATATATAAGACACGAGAAATAGTATATATACATAAAATTTATAAGTAGATGAATAGACATGACCCAAAATCAACGTAGTACGCCCCCGAAACAACGTAGTTGGTCCTAGATACCAACATCACGTGTCTGAGGAATCAACGTCCAGGGTCCGAATCAATGAGGCACTGTATATCCCAGAATCAAGGGGTTGGGTCCTAGTTTGGACGTAGGGGACGTAACACTCTGTCTAAGAATTGATGGTCTGTTGGTCCCTTCATGTAAATCGTATATAAAATTTAACATCCTGTGATCTTATTAAGGACATAAAAGAAGATTTTATTATGTAAAAGTAGAAATCTTATGGTTGACTCGGTGAGCGCTTCGGGTTCTTATGACTTCTCGGACAGGGAAGAGGTCTCCTAGACGGGCTGGGTCCTTAACTTGACCCCAGAGGACGTGACGTCCGTCTACCAAAGGGTTGACTCGGTAATCCCTTCAAGGATGTTATTTTGTTATGTAAGAAATTTTAAATCTTCCCTTAGGTAAATCTTAACTGGACAAAATTCTACTCCCGTGACTACTTCTAAAAAAAAGGAGGTCATTCGAAGAATAATTTTACAACAAAATACGAAAGAAAGTTAAATGAAAGTGAACAGTAACGAAGGAGGTCCAATGGTGGTGAAGTAGGAAGGACGACTGAAAAAGTATTTTATATGACTAAGAGAGTAGCAAAGGACAGAACTCTTCGGAACCGTTGAAGTGTTTTCGTATGTTCCTTTCAACCGAGAACTACAGTGTTTAAATATACTCGGTAAGACGAGACTCTTTAGTGACAACGGTAGTAAATTTCCCATAATAGAACTTACTGTGTTATCGGAGGTCGGTTGACCGGTATCCTTATTAAAAGAAGAATGTCTGACACGAACCTTAGACCCCGTTAAAGAGGGAAGACATGGTAATGGAGAAAGAAATGGTGTGAGTCACATCCAACTCCCAGTGTCTGAACTAACCATTCGTGGACTGATATCGGTTGTATAACGAGTAAGAGAGTTTTCCTCAGGGAGTCTGTTAATGTCAAAACTCCAAATTTGTAAAACGGTCACTAAAACGGACGTTTGAATAAAACATACAACTCTCTCATCCGTCCTCATACAGGTAACCATGGTGGACGGAGAACTCACACAAAGTCTGGTAGTGCTAGTCGGGGTACTTGAGGACAACCTTCTTAGAATTTCAGTTTCGGGGTTTCATGTAACGGAAGAGGTAAAGGAAGACGACCTAGGTCACATACAAACATTTAGAGAAAAAAGGAGACATACGTAATATACAAAGACCGTTTACCGTGTCGTGTTTGTACTGTTTATGTTCTCTAAGTCCCATGACACGACGGTGTCTAGAACTCTTGTAGAGTCCGAGTTATATATGTCGAAACTATCACAAGGGACTTCAAAGTAAAAGACACGAGTAGAAGACCCGGTCACCGAGGTACTAAGAGTGGGACATGTCTGTGTCAGCCGTTCAGGTCATATAAGTGTTCCGAACACACAGAGGGTCTAGGAGACGACTCAGGTCTCGGTGGGTTTCGTAGGATGAGAACCGCTCGTGGAAGTACACAAAGGTGTGGGACAGGAGGTAGAAATTGTAATGAGAACGAGAAAAAGTATTAGGGTCAACCACCAACCACTTATGTCGACGGAACTAAAGACACACAAAAGGGAAATAGTCGGGGAAAGACGAGTACTCGGCACTGAGGTAACATAGGTCAGAGACAAAAGACATGTACTTCTTGAGTCATAGTGGATTAGAATGGTCTTTTTACATTTAACATACAAAAATTTAAAAATAGTTCCATATCAACTAAATAGTACGACATAATCAAGATCCACATATAGTTTCACTTAGTCAACATCTATATATATACACATAGAGGAGAAAAATCTAATAAAGGGGTATATCCGGTAAATCTCTTAACTCATCTCAAGGGACACGATATGTCATCCAGGGAAGAAAAAACAACATTTGGTCCGAACCTCCGTACACCCTGAACAAAGGGACTGGTCCCTAACTTGGGGATGAGGGACGGATCTTTCCTGAATCAGAATCGGTGACCTGGTAGATTCTTCAGGGGTGATCCAGGAATGATTTCACTTCAACGAGTCAGTACAGGCTCAGAAACGTTGGGGTACCTGACTTCGACTGGTCCGATGAGGCACGTACCTTAAAAGGTCCGTTCTGACCTCACCCAACGGTAAAGGAAAAGTCCCCTAGTAGGAGTGGGTCTCTAACTTGGGACAGAGGGTGTATCGTCCTTCTGTGAATTGGTAGACTCGGTGGATCCTTCGAGAAGTCAAGTCAAGTCAAGTCAGCGAGTCAACACAGACTGAGAAACGCTGGGGTACTTAACGTCGTGCGGTCCGGAGGGACAGGTAGTGGTTGAGGGCCACAAGTGAGTCTGAGTGTAGGTAGTTCAGCCACTACGGTAGGTCGGTAGAGTAGGAGACAGTAGTAGCGGAAGAGGATGACGGGGCTTAGGGAGGGTCGTAGTCTCAGAAAAAGTTACTCAGTTGAGAAGAGTATTCCACCG
Source organism: Capra ibex (assembly GCA_006410555.1). NCBI lineage: Eukaryota > Metazoa > Chordata > Mammalia > Artiodactyla > Bovidae > Capra > Capra ibex. The sequence continues at coordinate 627,130 of SJYO01005903.1, forward strand.
GTTTCATAACCTCAAAGTCGAAATTGTAGTAAGGAAGGTTTCTTGTGGGAATAATGAATGGATAAAATATAAATCATCACATACAACCCCGAAGGAACCACTGAGCCACTACTTATACCGACCGTTACGTCCTCTGAAGCCAAGCTAAGGACCCATCCCTTCTAGGGTGTACGGTGTCCCGTTAACTCGGGTACATGGTGTTCATGACTCGGACACACGGATGTCGGACACGAGACGTTCCCTTCGGTGACGTCACTCCTCGGGTGTGAGTGGTGTTGATCTATTTCGGACGTGTGTTGTTTCTTCTGGGTCGTGTCGGATTTATTTATCTATTTTAAGGTGAAGACTAGGAGATCACATATTTCCCATTTCAAAACGATCCGTATAAAATATACGGATTCTATAAACGTGGTACCCGAGTTTACATCTTTGTTGGGTACTCGTTCAAGAATCAGGTCAATTTACTCCCGAAAAAAAAAAAAAATTAACCTCCGATTAATGAAATGTTATGACACCACCAAAAACGATATGTAAGTGTACTTAGTCGGTACCCACATGTACACAAGGGGTAGGACTGGGAAGGAAGGTGGAGGGAGGGGTAGAATAGAGAGTCCTAGTAGGGTCATGTGGTCGGGACTCGTGGGACAGAGTGCGTAGTTTGGACCTGACCGTTAGACAAAATGTATAAAATTATATGTAGAAAGTTACGATAAGAGAGTTTAGTAGGGTGGGAGCGGAAGAGGGTGTCTCAGGTTTTCAGACAAGAAATGTAGACACAGGGAAAACGACAGAACGTATGTCCTAGTAACAATGGTAGAAAGATTTAAGATATATACACGCAATTATATGACATAACCACAAAAAGAAAGACGGAATGAAGTGAGACATATTGTCCGAGGTCAAAGTAGGTGGAGTAATCTTGACTAAGTTTACGTAAGAAAAATTATCGACTCATTATAAGGTAACACATATACATGGTGTCGAAAGAATAGGTAAGCAGACGGTTACCTGTAGATCCAACGAAGGTACAAGACCGATAACATTTGTGACGACACTACTTGTAACCCTATGTACACAGAGAAAGTGAAGACCAAAGGAACCATACATACTGGTCGTCACCCTAACGACCCATTTACTCCCGAAAACAAACAAACAAAAAACAAAACAAAAAATTAATTCTATAAAAATTTTTAACTTTTTTTAAAAGTTAACAATACAATCAAAGTCCACATCTCTCGTTTCACTAAGTCAATATATATATAAAAAAAGAAAAAGTCTAATAAAAGGGAATATCTAATAATGTTTTATGACCCACGTTAAGGGACACGATATGTGATCCAGGAACGATAAATAGATAAAATATAAACCATTATACATATTCAACTAAAGTTGAAGGATTAAATAGGGAGGAGGGAGAAAAGGAAAAACTACTAGTATTCAAAATAAAAGATACAGACACTCAGAAAAAGAGAAACATTTGTTCAATAAACGTAAAAAATTTTAAGGTGTATATTCGCTATAATATACGATAGACAAACGAGACAGACCGAATGAAGTAAATCATACTATTAGGGATACAGGTAGGTACCATGACGTTTACCGTAATAAAGTAAGAAAGATTACCAACTCACTATAAGGGAACACAAATATATGGGATAAAAGAAGTAGGTAAGTAGTCCATTACGTGTAAATCCAACAAAGGTACCCCGAAATCCGTACATCATAGTCCGATCGAAGACCTCCTTTACCTCTACTATCCTAATGGGACTGAGAGTCTTCTTGACCTTGATAAAGGAATTGATGACATTTATCACGACGACACTTGTGACCCTACGTACATAGAAAGGTTTAATATCAAAAGAGACCTATACACGGGTCCTCACCGTAACATCCTAGTATACCATAATTAACGAGACAAAAATCAAAAGAATTCCTTTGACGTAGGACAAGACTTATCACCGACTTGGTCAAATGTAAGGGTAGTTGTTACTTCCTCCTAAGAGAAAAGAAGTGTGGGAGAGGTGGTAACTAATAAACATCTGAAAAACTATTACCGGTGAGACTGGTCCTATTCCACTATAGAGTGATCAGAACTAAACGTAAAGAGACTGTTAATCACTACAACTCGTCAAAAAGGACTCGGACATCCGGTGGACATATGAAAGAAACTTCTTTACAGATAAACCTAGAACACGTGTTAAAAACTAACCCAACGAACTTAAAGACCATAACTTAATATACTCGACAAACATATAAAACCTCTAATTAGGAATCAGTCAACGTAATGAACGTTTATAAAAGAGGGTAAGACATCCAACAGGAAGAATATCTTCTTTATAAAAAAAAACAAACCAATTACCGTACCGGTGTTCGGGGAGAGTGTCACATTCAAAAAACCCCGAAATCCGATACATCATAGTCCGACCGAAGACCTCCTTTACCTCTACTATCCTAATGAGACTGAGAGTCTTCTTAACCTGTGATTTCGAGTCGGTGTGTCTTTCTAGGATTTCCTCGAGTTCATTTTGTGAGACCCGTGAACCCGAACCCACTTGGAGGAACTACCGTCATGAGGATCTCAGTAGTCCATAGTTACAGTTCTTTTACTGTATGGTACTAAAATACCCCTCTCCTTTTGACCTCGAGGTTAAACTAATAAAAAAGACTTGAGACTAGGTACGTAGAAGGTAACTGACTACAATAAAAAAATCAGCGAGACAGTACACGTTGAGAAACACTAGGGTTCCTGATATGGGGTGGTCCGAGGAGACAGGAACAAGAGATCCGTCCTTATGACCTCACCCAACGGTAAGGGAAGAGGTCCTGTAGAAGGTTTGTGTCCCTAGTTTGGGTCCAGAGGACGTAACGTCCGTTTAGGGTATGGTGGACTAGGTGGTCCCTTACATAGAAATGGAACATTAGTTCGTAATGTTACTCACCTGGTCGAGAGTCACTCACGACTCAGGAAGATCTCCTAATAACTTTGACTGACACCAAACCCCTTGGGGGTGTGAACGTCAATCACAGTTTTTGTCCGTACCGGACTGACTACTGCAAAGTGAGAATTTGAAGAGTCAACCTGACTTTTGAGAGTGTCCCCTTTACCTATCACCCGAAACAAGTCTAACACACAAACGGACAACCTTTTACTTTTCGTCACTAAAAGGGGGAATTTCAAGTACAGAGTAGTAAGTAACATATTGGTTACTCACGAGTAATTACTTTAAGTCACTTTCATACATGTTTCTGGAGACCATTGGTCAGTAATGACGACTTACCTCTTTCGTCGGGACCGATATCAATTTTCTTGTCGTCTCCTGAAGGGACGACAGGTCACCAAATCTGAGGTAGACAGTTACGTCCCGAGTTAACGACCAGGTCCTTCTATTGTGTCCGGTACCCTGTTCATTCGGACACACGGTGGGATGAGTTCTGGTACCCAGATTTCGGATACGAGACCCTCTTATCTTTGTTGGTGTTCCTCTTCACGTGTGTGGTCTTAATCTCTCATAGGGGGTAAGTGGTGTTGATCTCTTTCCGGTCCACGTAGTCACTTCTAGGTCACGTTGGTTTATATGTAATTTTTTTTTTTCAACTATGACAGACGATTTGATATACTAGGACCACTAAAGTAAACACTACCCGTGAAAATATTTATAGTGAGACAGGAAGACACCTATTAAGAGACAAACGTGAAGTATAGCCACAACCCTTAGACATAACTATTTATGTTGTAGGATCTTTTACAGATAATAGTGGTAAAGGTTTAATTATAAGTAAATATGTTTAAACATGTTTAATCAAGTTACTAAAGAAAAAATTTTGAAAAATAAAATATAACCTCATATCGGTTAATTACCCCGAAGGGTCCACCGTGATCACCATTTCTTGGACAAACGGTTACGTCCTCTGAACCCAAGTTAGGGACTCAGTCCTTCTAAGGTACCTCCTCCTCCCGTACCGTTGGGTGAAGTCATAAGAACGGATCTCTTAGGGTACCTGGTTCCTCGGATTGTCCCATTTCAGGTATCCCAACATTTCTTAGTAAGTGTTGACTTCACTGAATCGTGTGTGTATTGGTTAATTGTCACAAGCTAAGTCTACTTGTCACTTCCCTGAGTCGGTATGTATACGTACACAGGTTAGATTGCCTTCTCACTGAAGATTACATTTGATAACTGTACAAGAAGGAAAATGTAAAGTCAAGTCAAGTCAAGTCACGAGTCATTACAGACTGGGAAACGTTGAGGTAACTGACGTCGTGCAGTCCGGAGGGACAGGTAGTGGTTGAGGGCCTCAAATGGGTCGAGTACAGGTAACTCAACCACTACGGTAGGTTGGTAGAGTAGGAGACAGTAGGGGAAGAGGAGGGTGGAAGATAGAAAGGATCGTAGTCGTAGAAAAGTTTACTCAGTCAAGAAGTGTAGTCCACCGGTTGTATAACCTCAAAGTTGAAATCGTAGTCCGGAAGGTTACTTATAAGTCCTGACTAAAGGAAATCCTACCTAACCAACTTAGAAGAACGTCAGGTTCCCTGAAAGTTCTGAGAAGAGGTTGTAGTATTAAGTTTTCTCAGTTAAGAAACCGTGAGTTGAAAGAAATATCAGGTTGAGACGTCGGGTCAAGAATCATCACTGGACCCCAGATCAAGGGGTTGGTCCTCTAGCTTGGATCTGGGGGACGTAACCCTCACGTCTCAGAATTGGTGACCTGGTGGTCTCTTCAGGTGTCTACCGACAAAGAAACCATATGTCCTTTTAATCGTCGAGGTCGCTTCTCATAGACCCCTCTCTTTAAAGTATCTAAGTCTTCTTTTCAATTCGGACTCTTCAAGAGACCAGGAGTTGGTTATAATCCTCTTCACAGGACCCTATATCACCTTTTGTCAGGTTTTAAATGTACTCCTTTTTAGTTGACTCCCGAGGTCATTCGTACGGTTCGAGAGGAAATGGGACATACAACTACGGTAAGGAATTTTGGATAGAACGTTATGTTCGAATGGAGTTCTTTGGTCTCTTTTTAGTTTATTTATTGGATTAAAATGTGGATTTCGTTGTTCTTTTTCTTCTTTATTTCTTGGGGTCGTAAGCATCTTCCTTTCTTTATTATTTTTAAACCCGTTTTCATGTACTTTTTCGTTGTTTCCTATGATATCGTTTTTAGTTGTTTTGATTTTCGACCAAAAAAAAAAACTCTTCTATTTATTTTATCTGTTTGGTAATCGGTCTGAGTAGTTCCTTTTTTCCCTCTTCTTAGTTTAGTTGTTTTAATGTGTACTTTCACCTCTTTAGTGTTGTATGTTGTGTCTTTATGTTTCCTAGTATTCTCTGATGATACTCGTTGACACACGGTTATTTTACCTGTTGAACCTTCTTTACCCGCTCAAGAATCTTTTCAAATTGGAAGGTTTTGACTTGGTCCTTTTTTGTCTTTTAGAATTGTCTGTGTAGTGTTCGTACCTTTAACTTTGACCTTATTTTTTTTTTAGAAGGTTGTTTGTTATCCGGTCCCGGTCTACCGAAGTTTCCACTTAAGATGGTTTTTAAATTTCTCGATTGTGGATAGGATGAGTTTGAAAAGGTCTTTTGACGTCTCCTTTCATTTGACGGTTTGAGTAAGATACTCCGGTGGTAGTGGGATTGTGGTTTTGGTCTGTTTCTACGGTGTTTTTTTCTTTAGATATCCGGTAATAGTGACTACTTGTATCTACGTTTTTAGGAATTGTTTTAAGATCGTTTGTCTTAGGTTGTTGTACATTTTTTCTAGTATGTAGTACTGGTTCACCCGAAATAGGGTCCCTACGTTCCTAAGAAGTTATAAGTGTTTAGTTGGTTACACCAGATGGTGTATTTGTTTAACTTTCTAATTTTTGGTATCCTAATAGAGTTATCTACGTCTCTTTCGGAAATTGTTTTAAGTTGTAGGTAAATACTAACATTTTGGGAGGTCTTTCGTCCGTGTCCTCCTTGTATGTAGTTTAATTATTTTGGGTATATACTATTTGGGTGTCGTTTGTAATAGGAGTTACCCCTTTTTAACTTTCGTAAAGGGGATTTCAGTCCTTTTTCTGTTCCCACGGGTGAGAGTGGTGATGATAAGTTGTCTCAAAACTTTCAAAATCGGTGTCGTTAGTCTTTTCTTTTTCTTTTCCTTAGGTCTAACCTTTTCTTCTTCATTTTGAGAGTGACAAACGTCTACTGTACTAGGAGATGTCTCTTTTGGACTTTCTGTGGTGGTCTTTTAAGGATCTGGATTAGTTACTTATATCACATCAAATTCCTGTATTTTAATTGTGTCTCTTTAGGGAACGTAAGGATATGTGATTGTTACTTTTATATCTTCCTCTTTAATTCCTTTGTTAAGGTAAGTGGTAACGTTACTTTTCTTATTTTATGAATCCTTATATAGCTGGATTTCTTTGTTTTCTGGATATATATATAGTTAAGTCAGGTCAGTGAGTCAGTACAGGTTGAGAAACGCTGGGGTACTTCGTGTCGTCTGGTCCGGAGGGACAGGTTGTGGTTGAGGACTTCAGGTGGTGGTTGAGAACTTCAGGTGGGTTTGACTGCAGGTAACTCAGTTACTACGGTAGGTTGGTACAGTAGAAGACAGTAGGGGAAGAGGAGGACGGGAGTTAGAAAGGGTCGTAGTCCCAGAGAAGGTTACTCAGTCAAGAAGCGTAGTCTACCGGTTTCATAACCTCAAAATCGGAGTTGTAGTCAGGAAGGTTACTTGTGGGTCCTGACTAGAGGAAATCCTACCTGACCAACCTAAAGGAACGTTAGGTTCCCTGAGAGTTCTCAGAAGAGTATATTTTTTGATATTTTGTGACTACTTTCTTTAGTTTCTACTGTGTTTATCTACCTCTTTATATGGTACAAGTGCCTAGTCCTTTTAGTTATGTCATTTTTACTCATATGATGTGTTTCGCTAGATATCTAAGTTACTTTAGGGATGGTTCGATGGTTACCATAAAAAGTCTCTTGTTCTTGTTTATTAAAGTGTCAAACATACCTTTATGTTTTTGGAGTTTATCGATTTAGAACTCTTTCTTCTTACCTTGACCTCCTTAGTTGGATAGTCTGAAGTCTGATATGATGTTCCGATGTCAGTAATTCTGTCATACCGTGACCGTGTTTCTGTCTTTATATCTAGTCACCTTGTTTTATCTTTCGGGTCTCTATTTAGGTATGTGGATACCTGTGGAATAGAAACTGTTTCCTCCGTTCTTATATGTTACTTTTTTTCTGTTAGAGAAATTGTTCACTACAACCCTTTTGACCAGTTGGTGAACATTTTCTTACTTTGATCTTGTGTAAGATTGTGGTGTGTGTTTTTATTTGTCTTTTACCTATTTCCTAGATTTGCATTCTGGTCTTTGATATTTTGAGGATTTCCTTTTGTATCCGTTTTGTGAGAGTATTTTAGTGTCATCCTAGGTGATCCTGGGTGAAGGGTCCCATAACCTTTATTTTCGTTTTTATTTGTTTACCTTAGATTAATTTACATTTTCGAAAACGTGTTACTTCCTTTGATATTCGTTTCACTTTTCTTTCGGAAGTCTTACCCTCTTTTATCGTTTGTTTCGTTGTCTGTTTCTTAAGTAGAGTTTTTATATGTTCGTCGAGTACGTCGAGTTAAGGTCTTTTTATTTGTTGGTTAGTTTTTTACCCGGTTTCTTGATTTGTCTGTGAAGAGGTTTCTTCTGTATGTCTACCGATTGTTTGTGTACTTTTCTACGAGTTGTAGAGATAATAGTCTCTTTACGTTTGGTTATGGTGTTACTCCATGGTAGAGTGCGATCAGTCTTACCGACGATAGTTTTTCGGATGTGTGTTATTCACGATCACTCCCACGCCTCTTTTCCCTTGGGAGAATGTGACAAGTACTCTTACGTTTGATCATATCGGTGATACCTCTTGTCACACCTCTAAGGAATTTTTTGACCTTTATCTTGACGGTATACTGGGTCGTTAGGGTGACGACCCGTATATGTGGCTCCTTTGGTCTTAACTTTCTCTGTGCACATGGGGTTACAGGTAGGGTGGTGACAAACGTTATAGATCTTGTACCTTCGTTGGATCTACAGGTAGTCTTCTACTTACCTATTCTTTCGACACCATGTGTATGTGTTACCTTATAATCACGTAAACTTAGTCAAGATTACTCCACCTACTTTCACCTCGGATAATATGTCTTTCTTCATTCAGTCTTTCCTTTTGTGGTTATGTTATATAATTGCGTATATACACATTCCATCTTTCTTCCATTACTACTGGGATATACATTCTATCGTATCCTCTGTGTCTCCATTTCTTGTCTACAAACCTGTCACACCCTCTTCCACTCTCACCCTACTAAACTCTCTTGTCGTAACTTTGTACAAATAATGGTATACATTTTGTCTAGTGGTCAAGTCCAAGCTACGTACTCCGTCCCACGAGTCCCGACCACGTGACCCTGTTGAGACTTCCTACCCTACCCCTCACTCCACCCTCCCCTAAGTACTACCCACTGTGTACATGTGGGTACCGACTAAGTACAGTTACATAAGGTTTTTGGTGATGTTATCACGTTTGATTGATCGAAGGTTAATTTCATTTAATTAATTAAAATTTTTTATCTTAAGGGGTAATGTTTTTTTTGGGTAGAACGACCACTCATCTCATACTTTGACCTCCATCGAGGTCTCGGTCGAAACGGTAGTGTCAACGGCAGTGTCGTAGGAACATAGTCTTTTGAACCGAAAATTACTGATTGAGTACAGGGTACGTGTCTGACAGGAACCCTCTTATACCATCGACGGGTCCCCAAGAATTTCGGTACGCCTCCCGTCTTCCCTCTCGGTCCACAGGAACCTAGGGATCTCGGGTTTCGGGTTTCGTAGTAGGAACTTTCTTCGCTACTGGGATGTTCTAACTGTAGTCCTTTTGTAATTCCTGTCTTACGTCTTGACCCTAGAGGGTAAGGTCTTCTATCGAAAGGACAGGATAAGTCTGTTATTTTTTACACTTGTGTTAGTAGGTAAAGACGGTCGTTTTACCGTTCGAGGAAGTTGTCTCAATCCGTACATAAAGTCACGAAATTGGGGTTATTTCTTTACTCACCTTTAAGGAAACGTTTTTCTATACTGTATCAAACAGAGACTGATTAAACTTTAGGAAAATTTGGTCTCGAAAGAAGTACGTATCATCTCTATGACTTTGAGTCTTCAGTCCTCGTATTTGTAAACTGACACACCTAGTGTTGTTTGACACCTTTTGAGGAGTTCTGTACCCTTACGGTCTTGTGGAATGGACGGAGGACTCTTTAGACAAACGTCCAGTTCTTCGTTGTCAATCTTGGTCTGTACCTTGTTGCCTGACCAACGTTCAACCCTTTCCTTATACAGTTCCGACATATAACAGTGAGACGATTAAATTGAAGATACGTCTCATACAGTACATTTTAGGACCCAACCTACTTCGTGTTCGTCCTTAATTCTAACGACTCTCTTTATAGTTATTGAAGTCTATACGTCTACTATGGTGGGAATCCCGTCTTTCGTTGTTCTTTGATTTCTCGGAGATCTACTTTCACTTTCTCCTCTCACTTTTTGGACCGAATTGTGAGGTGTAAGTTTTTTTCTACTAGTGCCGTAGATCAGGGTAGTGAAGAACTTTTTGTCTACCCCTTTGTTACCTTTGTGACTGTCTGAAATAAAAGAACCCGAGGTTTTAGTGACGTCTACCACTGACGTCGAGACTTTAATTTTCTGTGAACGAGGAACTTTCATTTCGATATTGGTGGTCCTGTCGTATAATTTTTCGTCTCTGTAATGAAAGGACTGTTTCCAGGTAGATCAGTTTCAATACCAAAAAGGTCATCAGTATACACGTTCACTTTTGACCTGGTATTTCTTTCGACTCGTGGTTTCTTGACTACGAAAACTTGGTACCACAACCTCTTCTGAGAACTCTCAGGGAACCTGACGTTCTTCTAGTTTGATCAGTTAAGGTTTCCTTTAGTAAGACCTTATAAGAAACCTTCCTGACTACGACTTCGACTTCGAGGTTATGAAACCGGTGGACTACGATTCTTAACTGAGTGACCTTTTCTGAGTCTACGACCCTCTCTAACTTCCGTCCTCTTCCCCTATTGTCTCCTACTGTACCAACCTACCGTAGTGACTGAACTACCTGTACTCAAACTCGTTCGAAGTTCTCTACCACTACCTGTCCCTCCGGACCACACGACGTCAGGTTCCCAGTGTTTCTCCTCCTGTACTGTCTCGCTGACTTGACTTCCGTTGGTAGCCGGATAAAGGTCCGTTCTTTTACCTCAACTGACACTCAGCATTTACGACCTCTTTCCACCTGAGTTCCTAAACCGAGGTCCGAGTTTCCCTCCGTACCACCTATACACTCACTGATCTTCGAAAAGCACATGGTACTTGTTTCCGGTATTTTCACGACGTTTCTGTCTATTCACGATGTCGGTTGTAACTTTTCGGTGGAGGTTCTGGGTTTCTATAAGGAAATGATAGTAAAGACAATGAGATCGAGATTCCAGTTGGATTCAGGAATGGGTCCTAGATTTTGACATGTCAGGTCACATCCTAGTCTTTACGTCCTTTCTCTTCTTCTCCATCTCGACAAAACTCATGTTCTTTCTTCCAGGGTATGTCCCTGAAGGGACCACCAGACCACCGATTCTGAGGTTCGAGGGTAACGTCCCCCACACGTTCAAACTAGGGACTAGTCCCTTGATCTTGGGTGTACGACTTTGATTATCAAGGGTACGGTGTTGATTCTGGGTCGTGTCGGTTCATATATTTATTACTTGTCTGTGGTTTTCTAACAAATACAGTACGAGTTCAAATTAAGCCACAAAAAAACAAACAAAGGTCTTGTTTCGGACCATCTGAGTGTTAACTGAAACAATTCACCCAATTGTGAATTAAGGGGAAACCCCCTTAGAGATTCTAGTTTGTTGGACAAATGTTTCCGTTGTCTAAAGTCTCAACACATCTTTAGGATTAGTAAAGTTTTATTGGAAGTAGTACTTTTTAATACTCGAAGAGAGTTTGCATAGTCACCAGAGAAACCTCTATGAGTGTCCTCTGAGTGGTAACCGAAACCATTAATCGTTGAGTTTTTTTCAAAAAGTCTTTCTAGTAATCGAGGAGTTCGACCAGGACAGTAACGGTGAAGTTCACTTTACTATTAACGTCAAGACTTCCTCCTACTCTAGTGTCGAGGATTTGGATATAGAGTCCCAGTCTGACGGAGGGAGGGTGAGTGCAGGACCGACGGTACTGGAAGTGGGACTCGGGTAGTAGGAAGAGTACTCTTCCTTACTCCTCAGTTCAAGAAACATAAAGACAGATTCTCCTCTGTCTCAGACATTCCTTCCTCCACACTCATTCATAAACACAAACCTTTTCCCTAGAAAGACGTCCCACCCCCCATCTCACCCTTGTCCAGGTCACCGTTTCTTCCAGTCCTTTCGTCTTGTTAAGGAATCCTCTCTCGAATCCATTTCGTTCTAGTTCTAGAAACAACAAGTCAACGAGTCAACACAGGTTGAGAAACTGACGTCGTACGGTCCCAAGGGACATGAAGTGATAGAGGGTCTTAAAAGAGTCTGAGTACAGGTAACCTCAACCACTACTGTGGGTGGGTAGAGTAGGAGACAGTAGGGGAAAAGGAGGACGGAAGTTAGAAAGGGTCGTAGTCCGTTGAGACTTGAACTGTCGAGGATTTCGATAAAAAACTTTAAGAATGACCCCTCCTTAGTGTCCTTATTAGGATGACTATTGTTACTTCTTAGTAAAATTTTCATGAATAGAATCAACGTCGTACACCCTAGATAAAAGGACTGGTCCTTAGTTTGGGTCCGAGGGAAGTGACGCTCACTCAGAATCGGTGACCTGGTGGTCCCTTTACGGTTTTGTAGTAGAAGTTCCTCGAATTCCCAATATAAAAATTCTAGTTAGACGACGTTGTATTGGAAAGTCTTTAAGATCTAATTAAAATTTAAACATAATCTTCACAATAGTTTTACGGAAATACGAAAGGTATTTCTGATCCTATCTTTTCATTACTAAAAGATTAGGAGACGACTTTCGTACTTATACTTAAACAAACTTTTGTCTTTCCTAACATGAGATCCGTATATTATACGAATGATCTGTCGTTACCACAGAAAAGACTTTGTAAACTCCAGACTACTACTGCCGCTCTAACGATAGGGAGGAGTTCTATCTCTCCATCGTAAATTCCTTTTCCTTCGAAATATTACCACTCCAAACCTTATATCAATAGTCCTGGTTTACATAGAAGAGTATACAACAGATTAGAACATTATAAGATTGTGGTTCAGGTTCGTGTGTAAGTAAAGAAATACCAAAGTGAAAACGTTGTGTGTTCTCAGTTACAAGGGGTCTAATATGAAAATGTACAGAGATTATACAATTAGAGGTCATGAGAACGGACCTTTTAGGGTACCTGCCTCCTCGGACCATCCGACGTCAGGTACCCCAGCGATTCTCAGCCTGTGCTGACTCTCTGAAGTGAAAGCGAAAAGTGAAAGTACGTGACCTCTTCCTTTACCGTTGGGTGAGGTCATAAGAACGGACCTCTTAGGGTCTCTGTCTCCTCGGATCGCCCGACGGCAGATACCCCAGCGTGTCTCAGCCTGTGCTGACTTCGTTGAATCGTCGTCGTCGTCGTCGTTATACAATTACCTCTTCCGCTACCGTGGGGTGAGGTCATGAGAACGGACCTTTTAGGGTACCTGCCTCCTCGGACCATCCGACGTCAGGTACCCCAGCGCTTCTCAGTCTGTGCTGACTCGCTGAAGTGAAAGTGAAAAGTCAAAGTACGTAACCTCTTCCTTTACCGTTGGGTAAGGTGACAAGAACGAACCTCTTAGGGTCCCTGCCCCCTCGTACTACCCGACGGTAGATACCCCAGCGTCTCAGTCTGTGCTGACTTCACTGAATCGTCGTCGTCGTCGTCGTCATCATACAATTATAAGAAGTGTTTAGAACAATATAACATCAGAGTGAATTGGAGTCAAAATATTTATGGATTCCTAAATAGTTTTATTAGTAAAGATAGGATATGAGTAAATAGTATATCATCATTAAGTACCAAGTATTAAAAAATTTATTTCATAATAACAGGTTCAGAAAAAAAAAAAACTATCTATAGTATGACTTAAACATGGACCGTACTGTCTTTACGTAGAAAGACAACGTTTTGAATATAACTCCTTTAGGACGTAAGCAATTTAGGTATACCTGTCTTCCATGAAAGGACATCCTAACACACACAAACACACACACACACACATATGTACAATTACCGAGTCAAACACTAAGGTACCTGACATCGAACGGTCCGAGGAAACAAGTATCCCAAAGGGTCCGTTCTTATGACTTCACCCAACGGTAAAGACTTAGGTCCCTCAGAAAAACTATACAGTAACTGGATGTCTTTTGATGATTACGTCTATACCTTTGAAAAATGTTGGTTTTAATATTGTATATTTGTGTTACCTTATTTGAGGTTATGAGACCGGTGGACTACACTTCTTGACTGAGTGACCTTTTCTGGGACTACGACCCTTTATAACTTCCGTCCTCCTCTTCCCCTACTGTCTCCTACTCTACAAACCTACCGTAATGGTCGAGTTACCTGTACTCAAACTCGTTCAAGGTCCTCAACCACTACCTGTCCCTTCGGACCATACGACGGTAGGTACCCCAACGTTTCTCAGTCTGTGTTGACTCACTGACCTGGCTTGACTATTTTATTTGATATACTATATTTTTGTTTTGATTTAAAGTGTTACCTAATAAGTTTTTGTGTCTACTACACAAACCGACCACGTAGTGTCACCAATCCCGTGACAGAACGTTAGTCGGATGGTCCAAGTATGGTCGTGAGTCGGACATTAGTCGTACACTTAAATGTGTCTAATGGACTGGAGAGACATGGATCCTAGAGGAATAGAAACGTTATTTAGTCACAGTCATGGATGGGATACGTCAATACTTGTAGTTTGTTGACCGTCTTACCGGAGGTCCCTCAACCGTTATTCCTACCACACTAGGAGAGTCTGACATCAACCTTAGGACCCGCAAAAGAGAGAAGTGAAATTAGAGAGGGAAATGATGGTACTTACACCCAACTCCAAGTGTCTAAACTGGAAGTCCGTGTCCTGACATCAGCGAAGAACCAGTAAGGGAAATTTCCTTAGAGGCACTGTTGTCGTCGGAAATTGACTTCGAACAGAAGTCACTAAATCGGTACGTTTACACAAGAGATACGGGGGTTTCGACCATCCCACACAGGTGACCGGGAAGACCGGGGAATTCACAGAGGTCGGTTGTTCTAGTCGGGGTCCTTTAGGTCCACCCACCTTGAATTTCGTTTTCGAAGGGACACCAGGTCTCCAATTCTGACACGAGGGTTACGTCCCCCAGATCCAGGGACCAGTCCTTTGATCTTCGGCGTACGCTAACGACTCACAAATGCATGGTATTGATTCTCAAATGTACGGTAATTGATTCTGTACCACGTCGGTTTATTTATTTACTCTACTTTATTTATTTTAGAAGAAATTTTTTATCGAGGACTCATATAGCTCCAGAGGTGAAATGTGATGACCTGTCATACATTGATGAAAGAACTTCAAAGATATACTTCTGATACAGATGACAAGTAATATAAAGGACCAGAAATCCTCTTCTAACGCACCAGTGTTCAGTATAGAGAGACATTTGTAATAAAAGGGGTACTATACTCCGGTTTACCTCGTTGTTTAGTTTTATTTCGTACTTCTGAATCCTATGACGAGACGACTTAAAATACTGTTTTAGTCACTGAGTGGTATACGTCGTCACAATGATAAAAGACTACAAAGTAACAACCTCAATACTATCCCGAATGTCGAGGGAAGGAAGTGTCTGTATCCGTCGTCAACTCTGTGTAAATGTCTTTGTCAGAAAGGGTTCAAGGAAGGTGTAAAAAACTATTATGTACACAAAAATTTTTACTTTCTGTACAAACGTCTTTCTGTACAAAAGTGACCCATCGAGTCACTTTAAAGTCCTTACTAACGTGGAGACCTCTGGTGTTGATCTAGTTCTTTGTCTTACAAAGGTCATGGGTACTTTGAGAAGAGACGAGGAAGATTGAGTGACAAAGGTTCTGATATCGAAACAACCCATATAAACATCGGGACCTAATAACCCATATGTAAACATTGATAATACTGTAAATTATAATCTAGTGTAACGTAGAGAACCGGAAGTGTACTTTCCTTAGTATGTAGTAGAAAGAAAACCTGAAAAAAGGAGGTAAGGTAATGTAGAAACACTCAAATAGACATAACAAATTATAATAAAAACAAAAAAGTAATAGTAACGATTTATCCTGAAGTGGCATACTGATAGTTTCCTAATTAACTAGTAAGTTGACAATTACCCATCGACCCACAATTCTCAATCCCCGATGATACTCGCTCAGAGTCACTTGAGACCCTCAACCACTACCTGTCCCTCCGGACCGCACGACGTTAAGTACCCCAGCGTTTCTCAGCCTGTACTGACTCTCTGACTTGACTTGACTTTACTGACTACTCGTTTCTAATCCCGGGCGTATATTTAAGATAATTATATTGATTAGAAACCCACTATGTACATGTTTTAGGACCACTCATATAAGTATCCCCACCTAAAGAATCTGGTCCTAATGTAGACTAGACGATTCATCTATGGTGTCAAAAGGTTTTACAAACATGGTTAAACTTGTGGGTGGTAGTCACATACTCTAAGAACCAACTAGGTGTCGGTACGGTTTTGAACCGTAAAAACAGTAAAGACAAAGTCTAAAGAACTACCATAAACTACTGTATATTCATCACCACTATAAAGTTAACAGGACTAATGGTCCGTACACCTTATAAAAAGGTATACAGAATACGTGACTTATTGAAGAAAGAGCTTCAAAGACAAACTTCTGAGACATGTGACAAGTAAGATGAAACACCAAAAATCCTGTACGAACACACTAAGATTCAACATAGAAACACACACACACACACACACACACATACTACTCTTGGGTAGAATTATAAGTACACACGTTTTCAATAAAGTGGTATACAAAATATATCAGACACGACAAATCGTATATATATATAAAATTTATAAATAAATAAATCGACGTGACCCAGAATCAATGTAGTACACCTTCGAAACAACATAGTACCTCCTAGAAAACAACACCACGTTTCTGAGAGATCAAACTCTAGGGACCGAATCAATGGGACACCGTATATCCTAGAATCAAGGGGTTGGTACCTAGTTTGGACACAGGGGACGTAACGTTCTGTCTAAAAATTGATGGTCTTTTGGACCCTTCATGGAAATCGTATATAAATTTTAACATTCTGGGATCTTATTGAAGACAGAAAAAAAGATTTTATTATGTAATAGAAAAATTTTTATGGTCGACTCGGTGTACCCTCGGGTTCTTAAGACCTCACCCATCGAATAGGGAAGAGGTCTCCTAGAAGGACTGGGTCCATAACTTAATCCCAGAGGACGTAACGTCCGTCTAAAAAATGGTTGACTCGGTAGTTCCTTCAGGGATGTTATTATGTAATAGAAGAAATTTTAAATCTTCCCTTACGTAAATCTTAACTGGACAAAATTCTATTCCCGTGACTACCTCTAAAACAAAAGAGGAGGTCATTCGAAGAATAACTTTTCAACAAAATACGAAAGAAAGTTAAATGAGAGTAAACAGTAACGAAGGAGGTCCAATGGTGGTGAAGTAGGAAGGACGACTGGAAAGGTATTTTATATGACTAAGAGAGTAGTAGAAAAGAACAGAGGACTTCGGAACCGTTAAAGTATTTTCATTTGTTCCTTTCAACCGACAACTACAGTGTTTAAATATACTCGGTAAGACGAGACTTCTTAGTGACAACAGTAGTAAATTTCCCATAATAGAACTTACTGTGTTATCGGAGGTCGGTTGACCGGTATCCTTATTAGAAGAACAATGTCTGACACGAACCTTAGACCCCGTTAAAGAGGGAAGACATAGTAATGGAGAAAGAAATGGTGTGAGACACATCCAACTCCCAGTGTCTAAACTAAACGTTCGTGGACTGATATCGGTTGAAAAACCAGTAAGAGAGCTTTCCTCAGGGAGTCTGTTAATGTTGAAACTCCAACTTTATAAAACGGTCACTAAAACGGACGTTTGAATAAAACATACAACTCTCTCACCCGTCCTCATACAGGTAACCATGGTGGACGGAGAACTCACACAAAGTCTGGTAGTGCTAGTCGGGTTTCTTGAGGACAACCTTCTTAGAATTTCAGTTTCGGGGTTTCATGTAACGGAAGAGGTAAAGGAAGACGACCTAGGTCACATACAAACATTTAGAGAAAAAAGGAGACATACGTAATATACAAAGACCGTTTACCGTGTCGTGTTTGTACTGTTTATGTTCTCTAAGTCCCATGACACAACGGTGTCTAGAACTCTTGTAGAGTCCGAGTTATATATATCGAAACCAGCACAAGGGACTTCAAAGTAATAGACACGAGTAGAAGACCCGGTCACCGAGGTACTAAGAGTGGGACATGTCTGTGTCAGTCGCTCAGGTCATATAAGTGTTCCGAACACACAGAGGGTCTAGGAGACGACTCAGGTCTCGATGGGTTTCGTAGGATGAGAACCGCTCGTGGAAGTACACAAAGGTGTGGGACAGGAGGTAGAAATTGTAATGAGAACGAGAAAAAGTATTAGGGTCAACCACCAACCACATATGTTGACCGGACTAATTACACACAAAAGGGAAATAGTCGGGGAAAGACGAGTACTCGGCACTGAGGTAACATAGGTCAGAGACGAAAGAGATATACTTCTTGTGTTTTAGTGGATTAGAATTGTCTTTTTGTATTTAACATACAAAAATTTTAAAATACTTCAATATGAACTAAAGAGTACAACACAATCAAGACCCACATATCGCTCCACTTAGTCAATATGTATCCATACATATAGAGGAGAAAAATCTAAGAAAAGGGTATATCCGGTAAATCTCCTAACGCATCTCAAGAGACACGATATGTCATCCAGGGAAGAAAAAACAACATTTGGTCCGGAACCCCGGACACCCTGAACCAAGGGACTGGTCCCTAACTTGGGGAAGAGGGACGGATCTTTCCTAAAGTAGAATTGGTGACCTGGTAGATTCTTCAAGGGTGATCCAGGAATAATTTCACTTCAGCGAGTCAGTACAGACTGAAAAACGGAGGGGTACCTGACTTCGACTGGTCCGATGAGGTAGGTACCTTAAAAGGTCCGTTCTCATGACCTCACCCAACGGTAAAGGGAGAGGTCCCCTAGAAGGGTTGGGTCCCTAGTTTGGACCCAGAGAGTGTAACGTCCGTCTGTGAAATGGTAGACTCGGTTGACCCTTCGGGAATAATCAATGGATAAAATATAAATCATCATCACATCCAAACCCCGAAGGAACCACTGAGTTACTATTTCTTAGACCGACGGTTGCGTCCTCTGAGGTCAAACTAAGGACCCAGTCCTTCTAGGGTGTACGGTGTCCCGTTGACTCTGGTACGTGGTATTCATTCATGACT
This sequence comes from Capra ibex, assembly GCA_006410555.1. NCBI lineage: Eukaryota > Metazoa > Chordata > Mammalia > Artiodactyla > Bovidae > Capra > Capra ibex. The sequence goes on from SJYO01005903.1 coordinate 645,797, forward strand.
CGGACACACGGATCTCGGACACGAGACGTTCCCTTCGGTGACGTCACTCCTCGGGTACGAGTGGTGTTGATCTCTTTCGGACGTGTGTTGTTTCTTCTGGGCCGTGTCGGATTTATTTATTTATTTATTTTAAGATGAAGACTAAGAAATCACATATTTCCCATTTCCAAAAGGTCCGTATAAAAGATAAGGATTCTAATACCGTCGTTCACTTCTCCTTGATTTTTCGGAGAACTACTTTCACTTTCTCCTCTCACTTTTTCAACCGAATTTCGAGTTGTAAGTCTTTTGTTTCTAGTACCGTAGGCCAGGGTAGTGAAGTACCCTTTATCTACCCCTTTGTCAC
>SJYO01005903.1:646205-760000 GCA_006410555.1 Capra ibex
CCCCGCCCAAGGTTTTAGTGACGTCTACCACTAACGTCGGTACTTTAATTTTCTGTGAATGAGGAGCCTTCCTTTCAATACTGGTTGGATCTATCATATAAGTTTTCGTCTCTGTAATGAAACGGTTGTTTCCAGGTAGATCAATTCCGATACCAAAAAGGTCACCAGCACATACCTACACTCTCAACCTGACACTTCTTTCGACTCGTGGCTTCTTAACTACGAAAACTTGACACCACAACCTCTTCTGAGAACTCTCAGGGAACCTGACGTTCCTCTATGTTGGTCAGGTAAGACTTCTAGTCGAGACCCTAAAGAAACCTTCCTTATTACGATTTCGACTTTGAGGTCATGAAACCGGTGGAGTACGCTTCTCAACTCAGTAACCTTTTCCCAGACTACGACCCTCCCTAACCCCCGTCCTCTTCCCCTACTACTCCTACTCTACCGACTTACCGTAGTGACTGAGCTAAATGCACTTAGACTCGCTTGAGGCCCTCAACCACTACCTGTCCTCCGGACCGCACGACACTAAGTACCCCAGCGTTTCTCAACCTATGCTGACTCGTTGACTTGACTTTACTTGACTTGAATTCTATAAACGTGGTACCCGAGTTTATATCTTTGTTAGGTACTCGTTCAAGAATCAGGTCAAATTTACTCCCGAAAAAGCAACGACAAAAAACAAAACTAAAAATTAATTCTATAATTTTTTTTTAGTTTCATATACAATACAATCAAAGTTCACATCTGTGGTTTCACTAAGTCAATATACATAAAAAAATAAAAAGTCTAAGAAAAGGGAATATACAAAAAAGTTTTATAACTCACGTCAAGAGACACGACATGTGATCCAGGAACAACTAATACAAAATAAATACCATCACACATACAATTAAGGTTGAAAGATTGAATAGGGAGAGGGGGAAAAGGGAAAACTGTTAGTCTTAAAACAAAAGATACAGACATTCAAAGAAAGACAAAACATTTTTTCAAATAAACATAGAAAAGAATTATTTTCTAAGGTGTATATTTACTATAATATACGATAAAAAAAAAACGAGACAGACCGAATGAAGTAAATCATACTATTAGGGATCCAGGTAGGTACCATGACCGTTTACCGTAATAGAGTAAGAAAAATTACCGACTCACTATGAGGTAACACAAATATATGGTAGAGAAGAAATAGGTGAGGGGTTCACTACGTGTAAATCCCCCAAAGGTATAGAATCGATAACATTTATCACGACGACAATTCTAACCCTACACACATAGAAAGGATTAATATCAAAGGAGACCCATATAAGGGTCTTCACCCCACCACCCCAGTATACCATAATTAACGAGACAAAAATCAAAACAATTCCTTTGATGTAGGACAAGAACTAACACCGATTTGGTTAAATGGAAGGGTGGTTGTTACTTCCTCCTAAGGGAAAAGAGGTGTCGGAGAGGTGGTAACTATTAAACATCCGAAAACCTACTACCGGTAAGACTGGTAACATTCCACTATAGAATGATCAGAACTAAAGGTAAAAAGACTATTAATGGTTACAACCCTTAAAAAAGGACTCGGACAACCGGTGGACATATGAAAGAAACTTCTCTATAGATAAACCTAGAAGACGGGTTAAAAACTAAGTAAACGAACTTAAAGACTATAACTCGACATACTCGACAAACATATAAAACTTCTTATTAGGAAACAGTCAACGTAGTGAACGTTTATAAAAGAAGGTAAGACATCCAACAGAAAGACTATCGTCCTCATAAAAAACCAAACTACTACACCGGTGGTCGGAGAGAACGTCCCATTCAAACAACCCCGAAATCCGATACATCATAATCCAACCGAAGACCTCCTTAACCTCTACTATCCTAATCGGACTGTGAGTCTTCTTGACCTCTGATTTCGAGTCGATGTGTCTGTCTAGGATTTCTTCGTGTTCATTTTGTGAGACCCGTGAGCCCGAACCCACTAGGAGGGACCACCGTCATGAGGGACATAGTATTCCATAGGTACGGTCCTTTTATTGTATAGTAGTGAAGTACCCCTCTCCTTTTGACCTCGAGGTTAAACTGATAAAAAGACTTGAGACTGGGTACGTAGAGAAGGTAACTGTCTACAATAAAAAAATCAGTGAACCAGTACAGGTTGAGAAACACTGGGGTTCCTGATATGGGGTGGTCCGAGGAGACACGTACCTTAAGAGGTCCGTTCTTATGACCTTACCGTTACGGTAAGGGAAGAGGTCCTCTAGAAGGTTTTTGTCCCTAGTTTGGGCCCAGAGGACGGAACGTCCACTTAAGGAATTGTAGACTAGGTGGTCCCTTTCATAGAATTGGGACATTAGTTCGTAATGTCACTCACCTGGTCGAGAGTCACTCACGACTCAGGAAGATCTCCTAATGACTTTGACTGACACCAAACCCCTTTGGGGTGTGAACGTCAATCACAGTTTTTGTCCGTACCGGACTGACTACTACAAAGTGAGAATTTGAAGAGTCAACCTGACTTTTGAGAGTGTCCCCTTTACCTATCACCCGAAACAAGTCTAACACACAAACGGACAACCTTTTGCTTTTCGACACTAAAAAGGGGAATTTCAAGTACAGAGTAGTAAGTAACATATTGGTTACTCACGAGTAATTACTTTAAGTCGTTTTCATACATGTTTCTGGAGACCATTGGTAAGTAATGACGACTTACCTCTTTCGTCGGGACCGATATCAATTTTCTTATCGTCTCCTGAAGGGACCACAGGTCACCAAATCTTAGGTGGACAGTTGCGTCCCCTGTTCCCGAGCTAACGACCAGGTCCTTTTATGGTGTCCGGTACCCTGTTGATTCGGACACGTGGTGTTGATGAGTTCTGGTACTCACATCTCGGACACGAGACCCTCTCATCTTCGGTGGTGTTACTCTTCGGGTGTGTGGTGTTAATCCCTCTTCGGGGACGAGTGACGTTGATCTCTTTCCTGTACACGTAGTTACTTCTGGGTCCTGTTGGTTTTTATGTAATTTTTTTTTTTTCTTGTCAATTATGACAGACGATTTAGTAGACTAGGACACAAAAGTAAACACTGTCCGTGAAAATATTTATGGAGAGACAGAAGACATCTATAAAGAGACAAACATGAAGTATAGTCACAACCCTAGACATAACGATTTTGTGTTATAAGATCTTTACAGATAATAGTGGTAAAGGTTTAATTAAAAGTAAGTATGTTTAAACATGTTTAATCCAGTTACTAAAGAGAAAAAAATTCGAAAGATAAAATATAACCTCACATCGGTTAATTACCCCGAAGGATCCACCGTGATCGCCATTTCTTGGACGTCCTCGAATCCCAAGTTAGGGACTTAGTCCTTCTAGGGAACCTCCTCCGTACCGATGGGTGAAGTCATAAGAACGGACCTCTTAGGGTACGTGTCTCCTCGGACTGTCCGATATCAGACATCCCAACGTTTCTCAATCTGTGTTGGCTCCGTTGAATCGTGTGTGTATTGGTTAATTGTCATAACACTATCAAAGTCTACTTGACCTCTCCCTGAGTCGGTATGTATATGGACAGAGGTAAGAGGGTCCTGTCACTAAAAATTACATTTGATAGATGTATAAGAAGGAAAATGTGAATAGAGTAATTTTTAAGTAGAACCTGAGAGAGACTAAGGTACATAGACGACTCATGAATTCAATTGGTACGTCGATTTATGAGACTTCGAATTTTCTTATGTTACCTATGAATCACCTTGTTGAAGAGTCCCTTAGGACCCTCTGTGTATGTAACACGACGGACAGGGAGGGTTCAGTACTAAAGATGACGAGGAAGGTAGGTTCTAGGACAGAGGTAACACTTAGTACTTTTGCAATTCCCAGAGAGGTTCGTGCAGTAGTCAGAGAAACCCCTGTGAATGTTCTTTTAACCTTAACAAAAGTATTAATCGTTGACCCTTTTAAAAAATAGTATTTGTAAGAGTCGAGGGGTTCTGACAGGACAGTAACGGTGATGTTCTCTTTACCATTAACGTCAAGAGTTCCCCTACTCCAGTGTCTAGTGTTTGGGTAATAGAGTCCCAGACCGGCGGAGTAAGAGTGTGTGGAGGACCGAGGTACTGGAAATGTGACTCGGGTGGGGGTACCGTTATCCTTCCTCAGTCCATACCATCAAAGACGAAGTCAGACTCTCCGTCTCAGTCCTTCCCTCCATTAGACTCGTTCACAAGTACAGACCTTTTCTTTAAGACCACCGATCTCTTCCTAGTCTAGGTCACCGTTTCGTCCTGTCCCTCCGTCTTATTAAAGAATCAACACTCGACTCGAAAATTTTCCTTTGATCCCATAATCGGGGACGTAGTTTAGACTACCGAGGATTATATTGGATTAATTTAGGAGTGACACCTACTAGTCACTATTTATTAGGGTTACTATTTCTTCCTAGTAAACAATCCATAAATTCCTGATATCCCGAAAATTTAAAAATAAATAAAATATACATGAATAAACCGACACGACCCAGAAGTAACTATACGTCCGAAAAGAGATCAACGTCACGTGCCCAAAGAGTAACGACACAGAAGAGAACAACGTCTCCCGTCCGAGTCATTAACACCGAGGGTCCGAGATCTTGTGTAATGAAACGGTTGTTTCCAGACGGATCAGTTCCGATTCCTAAAAGGTCATCAGTACATACCTACACTCTTAATCTGATTTTTCTTTCGACTCGTGGTTTCTTAACTACGAAAACCTGGTACCACAACCTCTTCTGAGAACTCTCAGGGAACCTGACGTTCCTCTAGGTTGGTCAGGTAGGATTTCCTTTAGTCAGGACTTATAAGTGACCTTCCTGACTAGGACTTCGCCTTTGAGGTTATGAAACCGGTGGACTACGTTTCTTGACTGAGTAACTTTCTCTGGGACTACGATTCTTTCTAGTTTCCACTCTCCTCTTCCCCTGTTGTCTCGTACCCTACCAACCTACCGTAGTTGTAGTATACTCAAACCTGTACTCAAACCTTTACCTGTACTCAAACTCATTTGAGGTCTTCAACCACTACCTGTCCCTCCAGACCACACGACGTCAAATACCCCAACGTTTCTCAGTCTGTGCTGACACGTAGACTTGACTTGACTTGATCTCGTGTCTAAGTCATCAACACCACGTGCCGAATCCATGAGGTACCGTACACCCTAGAAGGGCCTGTTCCCTACCTTGGGGACAGAGGACGTTACCCTCCACCTAAGGAATGGTGACTTGGTGATCCTTTCGGGAAATATTAATACCCAAAGTCTTTTGTCAACAGTACTGGATTGTATAGAACAGAATAAAATAGATTTCAAATTGTCATAAGAGTAAACTTAGTCAAGATTACTCCACCTACTTTGACCTCGGATAATGTGTCTCACTTCATTCAGTCTTTCTTTTTGTGGTTACGGCATATGATTGTGTATATATACCTTAAATCTTTCTACCATTGCTACTGGCATATACGCTCTGTCGTTTTCTCTGTGTTTACATTTCTTGTCTGAAAACCTGAGACACCCTCTTCCGCCCCCACGCTACTAAACCCTCTTATCGTGACTTTGTACATATAATAGTATACACTTTGTCTAGTGGTCAGGTCCAAGTTACGTACTCTGTCCCATGAGTCCCGACCATATGACCCTACTGGGACTCCCTACCCTACCCCTCCCTGTACCTTCCCCCCAAGTCCTACCCCTTGTGTACATATGGGCACCGACTAAGGACAGTCATATACCGTTTTGGTGATGTTATAACATTTCATTAATCACAGGTTAATTTTATTTATTTTTTTAAATTTACAAGTGGATTTTTTTTATGTATTTCAAATTGTCATAGATTGTAGATAGACGTCCGCCGCCGCCCCCGTCGTCCGGCCGTGTGATTTTTGTCCGCCGTCACCCGGTCACGTGATTTGCACCGGCTCTCGATGGGGTGCAGGCTTCATTCCGCCGGGTCTCACGGTCCGACGTTTCCACGTCCTTGTCACCCCTCCTCGATGGGGTGCAGGCTCCAGTTACCGCCGGCCCTCCTCTGTGCAGCGTAGCCTCCAGTCCCACCCCCGGCCCTCCTCGATGGGTCGCAGGCTCCATTACCGTCGACCCTCCTCTGTGGGGTACAGACTCCAGTCCCCGTCGGCCCTCTTCGGTGCAACGCGGGCTCCGGTCCCCTCCACTGGGACTCCTCGGTGGGACTCGGGCTCCGGTCCCCGCCGTCGACCCTCCTCGGTGGGTGCGGACTCCGGTCCCGGCCGACGGGCCTCCTCGTTGGGCTCTTCGCCACCGACTCGTCCCTGTTCTCCCGGATCTCCTCGATAGGGTGAGACTTCCAGTCCTTGTCACCGCCATTCCTCTATGGGGAGCAGGTCCATACCTCGTCGACGACACGAAACGACCTCGTCGACACTTCTCTATGGGGTGCGGGTTCCATTCTCTTTGGGTTCATTCTAACATCCACAACGTTCTCCCGTAGTCTCCCGTCTGTGTGAGTTTGGTATGAGTGTCCTTTGATCAGTTAGATTAGTGTGATTCTAGTGTCGGAACAGATTGAGTTACTTTGGTTCGGTACGGACGCCCCGTTGGGTTCTGACCACCCAGTACCACCTCTCCTGACTGTCTTAAACGAGGTGACCTCTTCCCTTACCGTTCGGTGAAGTCGTAAGAACGGGTACTTGTCATACTTTTCCGTTTTACTATCCGATGGCTTTCTCCCTGAGGGGTCCAGTAATCCACGGGTTATACGATGACCTTTAGTCACCTCTTCATTGAGGTCTTTCTTACTGCCCTACCTCGGTTTCGTTTTTGTTATGAGTCGACACCTACACTGACCGCTATCTTCGTTCTAGGCTACGACATTTCTCGTTATAACGTATCCTTGGACCTTACAGTCCAGGTACTTAGGTCCGTTTAACCTTCACCAGTTTGTTCTCTACCGTTCTCACTTGCAGTTATAAGATCCTTAGTCGCTTGATTTTACCTGACCTTACCCACTTAAATTGAGTCTACTGGTAATATAGATGATGACGTCCGTCCTTAGGGAGTCTTCTTTACCTCATCGGTAGTACCAGTTGTTTTCTCAGGTTTTACGTCATGAACCTACGTCAGAGTTTTTACTGTCTTACTAGAGACAAGAAAAGGTTCCGTTTGGTAAGTTATAGTGCCATTAGGTTCAGATACGGGGTTGGTCATTACGACTTCTTCGACTTCAACTTACCAAGATACTTCTGGATGTTCTGGAAAATCTTGATTGTGGGGGTTTTCTACAGGAAAAGTAATATCCCCTGACCTTACGTTTTCATCCTTCAGTTCTTTGTGGACCTCATTGTCCGTTTAAACCGGAACCTTAAGCCTTACTTCGTCCCGTTTCTGATTATCTCCAAAAGGTTCTTTTACGTGACCAATATCGTTTGTGGGAGAAGGTTGTTGTGTTCTCTTCTGAGATGTGTACCTGTGGTGGTCTACCAGTTGTAGTTTTAGTCTAACTAATATAAGAAACGTCGGTTTCTACCTCTTCGAGATATGTCAGTTGTTTTGGTTCTGGTCCGTGACTGACACCGAGTCTAGTACTTGAGGAATAATGGTTTAAGTCTGACTTTAACTTCTTTCACCCTTTTGACGATCTCGTAAGTCCATACTGGATTTCGTTTAGGGAATACTAATATGTCACCTTCACTCTTTATCTAAATTCCCTGATCTAGACTGTCTCACGGACTACTTGATACCTTACTCCAAGCACTGGAACATGTCCTCTGTCCCTAGTTCTAGTAGGGGTACCTTTTCTTTACGTTTTTTCGTTTTACCGATAGACCCTCCGGAATGTTTATCGACACTTTTCTTTTCTTCGTTTTTCGTTTCCTCTTTTCCTTTCTATATTCGTATACTTACGTCTCAAGGTTTCTTATCGTTCTTCTCTATTCTTTCGGAAGAAGTCACTAGTTACGTTTCTTTATCTCCTTTTGTTGTCTTACCCTTTCTGATCTCTAGAGAAGTTCTTTTAATCTCTATGGTTCCCTTGTAAAGTACGTTTCTACCCGAGTTATTTCCTGTCTTTACCACACCTGGATTGTCTTCGTCTTCTATAATTCTTCTCCACCGTTCTTATGTGTCCCCTTGACATGTTTTTCTAGAAGTACTGGGCCTATTTATGCTACCACACTAGTGAGTAGATCTCGGTCTGTAGGACCTTACACTTCAATTCACCCGGAATCTTTCGTAGTGATACTTGTTTCGATCACCTCCACTACCTTAAGGTCAACTCGATAAAGTTTAGGACTTTCTCCTACGACACTTTCACGACGTGAGTTATACGGTTGTTTAAACCTTTTGAGTCGTCACCGGTGTCCTGACCTTTTCCAGTCCAAAGTAAGGTTAGGGTTTCTTTCCGTTACGGTTTCTTACGAGTTTGATGGTGTGGTAACGTGAGTAGAGTGTACGATCATTTCATTACGACTTATAAGAGGTTCGGTCCGAAGTCGTTATGTACTTGCCACTTGAAGGACTACAAGTTCGACCAAAAACTTTTCCGTCTCCTTGGTCTCTAGTTTAACGGTTGTAGGCGACCTAGTACCTTTTTCGTTCTCTCAAGGTCTTTTCGTAGATAAAGACGAAATAACTGATACGGTTTCGGAAACTGACACACCTAGTGTTCTTTGACACCTTTTAAGACTTTCTCTACCCTTATGGTCTGGTGGACTGGATGGAGAACTCTATAGACAATAGTCCAGTCCTTCGTTGTTAATCTTGACCTGTACCTTGTTGTCTGACCAAGGTTTATCCTTTTCCTCATACAGTTCCGACATATAACAGTGGGACGAATAAATTGAATATACGTCTTATGTAGTACTCTTTGCGACCCGACCTTCTTTGTGTTCGACCTTAGTTCTAACGACCCTCTTATAGTTATTGGAGTCTATACGTCTACTGTGGTCGGAATACCGGTTTTTACTCCTCCTTGACTTTTCGGAGAACTACTTTCATTTTCTCCTCTCACTTTTTCAACCGAATTTCGAGTTGTAAGTCTTTTGCTTCTAGTACCGTAGGCCAGGGTAGTGAAGTACCCTTTGTCTACCCCTTTGTCACCTTTGTCACAGTCTGAAATAAAAAAACCCGAGGTTTTAGTGACGTCTACCACTGACGTCGGTACTTTAATTTTCTGTGAATGAGGAACCTTCTTTTCAATACTGGTTGGATCTATCATATAAGTTTTCGTCTCTGTAATGAAACGGCTGATTCCAGGCAGATCAGTTCTGATGCCAAAAAGGTCATCAGTACATACCTACACTCTCAACCTGACACTTCTTCCGACTCACGGCTTCTTAACTACGAAAACTTGACACCACAACCTCTTCTGAGAACTCTCAGGGAACCTGACGTTCCTCTAGGTTGGTCAGGTAAGACTTCCTCTAGTCGGGACCCTAAAGAAACCTTCCTTACTACGATTTCGACTTGGAGGTCATGAAACCGGTGGAGTACTCTTCTCAACTCAGTAACCTTTTCTGACATTACGACCCTCTGTAACCTCCGTCCTCCTCTTCCCCTACTGTTTCCCACTCTACCGACCTACCGTAGTGACTGAGCTACCTGTACTCAGACTCACTTGAGGCCCTCAACCACTACCTGTCCCTCCGTACCGCACGACCTAAGTACCTCAGTGTTTCTCAGCCTGTGCTGACTGACTGATTTGACTTGATTTATTGGGATGTTACCGGTATTCGAAAGTTCGGTTTCTTCTCTGTCTGTAGAGATTCAAATTTTGTTTTCGATCGTTACTAATGACAGTCACTGTTTCCGTACAACTTTCGACTCTGTCCGATTTTCGATCCGGAGAGTGTGGTCTGTCGGTTCAACACTTGAGTCTCCTTATCAAGAACTTCCTTTAAGTGTCACGATGACGTCACTTGTGTGTTTACTATTCCTTTGCTTTTTCAGTGCAACGGCTGTACCTCTTTCAAAATTACCAGACCTCTCTTCTTGTTTGGTCGGTGTTGTAAGGGAATCCGGTTTCAACTCAGGTCTCGTTTCCGGGACTGAGAGAAGAGTCTTCCGACTTTCTTCTCACCTACGGCGTCTTCTTTTCAGACTTCGATCGACTCCAACGGAGAACTCCAAATTTCTTTCTTCGGTAGAGGTCCTGTGTCTTCACGTTCTACTTCGGTGTTCACGACTACATCCTCGACGTCGTTCAATGGGTCTTCTAGATCGACTCTATTAAGTACTTCCATTCGATGTGACTTGTTTAAAGGATACCTCTATTTTATCGGCATTTATTTGAGAAAGGACCACAAATTCGATGGGTTCGATACCATGAAACAATCCCGTCAAGTTCGTTCGATTATGTTCAAGGTGTGTTTTTGTCATTGGACTCTCTGGACCTCACGATCCGATTATAGTCTGTTTTATCTGTGATTCAGTTTAAAAAACCTGTTTCTTCCGGTAATATACAAATTTTTTCCCATTATTGAGTAGTTCCTTAATGTTGTGAATACTTTTATACGTGGATTTGTTCTCTTGGGGTTTTAGATACTTCGTTTGTAACTGTCTTAAATTCCTTCTTTATCTTTTGTTAAGATCTTATTAGAGACCTCTGAAGGTAAAGGGAGGAAAATTATTATCTCTTATGTAGGTCCGTCGTCAATTTATTCCTATGTTTCTCAAACTCCTTCTGATATTTCTGTGAAAAACAGAAAAGTATGAAAGTTTGACACCACGACCTTTTCTGAGAACTCTCAGGGAAAATGTCGTTCTTCTAGTTTAGTTAGTTAGGATTTCCTTTAGTTGGGACTTATAAGTAACCTTCCTGACTACGACTTCGACTTCGAGGTTACCATTCGGTGGACTACCCTTGTCGGTTGAGTAACCTTTTCTAGGACTACGACTCTTTCTATAACCTCCTCTACCAACTACCGTAGTAGTTGAGTTACCTGTACTCAGACTCGTTTGAGATTCTCAATTACTTCTTTCCCATCGGACCGCACGACGTCAGGAACCCCAGCACTTCTCAACCTGTGCTGACTCGTTGATTTGTTGTTCCTATTTCTGTGATCGAGACCCTAAAGGGACCACCAGGTCGTCAATTCTTAGGTGGAACGTTACATCCCCTGTACCCAAGTTAGGGACCAGGTCCTTGATTCTAAGGTGTACGGTACTTCGTTTATTCGGGTTGTTGATGACTCGGGTGCGAGATCTCCGGTCCTCGACGTTTATGACTCGGACACACGGGATCTCGGACACGAGGTATTGATCTCTTCGGTGACGTTACTGTTCCGACGTGTGGTGTTCCTTCTCATCGGTGGCGGGTGGTGTTGATCTCTTTTCGGGAACACACCTTTACTTCTGGTTCACGTCAGTATTTCTTTCTTTCTTTGGTTTCTTCTTTCTCCTGGGGAATATTGGTCGGGAGGGTCTTGGGGTGTTCTAGTTTCGTGTGTTCAGACAGTATCCGGTACTAATTCTAAAACGGAACCAGAAACGGGTTCTCCTGATGGCGACCTATGACCTTCCCACTTGACTCACCTTCCTTTTTTTAAAAAGGAAACTCTCGAGTGTCCTTTATTTGTAAACAAAAGGGTATCTTGAAAAGGTGAAGACCTTTCAAAGGGGTTGTAATAATTGCCACACTGAAGGAAAGACGGGAAGACTCCAGAAGGACCACAAGTACGGAAACTATACAGGGGTGCGTAAACGAAAAAAGTGAAAAAAGTGGAACAAGAGGTACAAGACCCCGAGAGATCGAATGAGGTTTTACCTTTATTATAAGTCCAGTTTTTCTCTCAAAAGACGAATCTTCTCACCTTGTAATTACCCGACATCTAAAAGATCTCATGTGGTGATCGGGAAAAAAGAAGATTCCTCTCTCCTGTAGTCGTACGGATCTTTTTATAAAACCCTGAAGGGACCACCAGGTCACCGATTTTAAGACGTGAGGGTTACGTCCCCTGGGTCCACACTAGGGACCAGTCCGTTGATCTAGGGTGTACGATGTTTATTTTAGGGCGTACGGTGTTGGTTCTGGGTCGAGTCGGTTTATTTATAATTCTCCTTTTCCCTTTTTTTTTTTATATATATATATATATATATAACGTGTTTAGACAAGGGCTGACAAAGAAAGACTTACAAATTCCTCATAAAAAATTTTTCTATGGATCGATAGAAGGTTCTTGATGGTTTAGTTTTCATGTCCCATTCTCACCCATGTCTTAGTCAATAAAAATCTTCAAACGGTATTCTAAAACAAAAATGAGTAGAAGACCTCGGTAATGATTAGATCATACCTCCCGAAGGGATCACCGAGTCACCATTTCTTAGGTGCACGGTTGCGTCCTCTGTACCCAAGTTAGGGACCAGACCCTTCTAGGGTGTACGATACCTCATTGATTCGGGCACGTGGTGTTAATGACTCGGACACGAGGTCTTGGGTCCCTTGGTGTTGTTGATTCGGGTGCACGGTGTTGATGACTTCGGACACGTGGATCCCGGACACGAGGTGTTCTCTCTTCGGTGGTGTCACTCTTCGGGAACGTGGTGTTTATCTCTTTTCGTGTACGTCGTTGTTTCTGAGACGTGTCGGTTTTTAATATGTTTATATACAAAAAATTTAGATCACACCTCACACACTAGTAGATTTCTTTCCCCTTCCAAGTTGAGACAAAGTGAAGTCTTAGTCGGGTCGAAGTCCGAATCGGTTCGTTCCGTCCCCAAGGGGTCTTTGAGTGACCCCGTCTAGGACTGAGGACCTCCCTTCACTAGGAGTGGGTGTCTCTCGTCCAAGGACTCCCAGAGGTGGTAGTGCAGAGACATGTTCCGGGAGACTCGTCCCAGGTCCGTAAGGTGAGGAGGACTCTCTTAAGCTACCGGTGTAGGAACTTCCAGTTGACACGGACTTTACTTTTTTGTGTAAAAGTGCCTCCCTGGTCCACTTCTCAAGAATAGAAGTGTGTTCTACACTTATCCTTTCTCCGTCATTCCTGACTAAGTCAACTCCACTACCTAGTAAAACTCATTCCAATAACACTCATTGATAAACAGGGATTAAAATACCGTGAAGGGACCACCGAGTCTGTCATTTCTTAGACAGAGGTTACACCCTCTGGACCCAAACTAGGGACCCAGTCCTTCTATGGGACCTCTTCCCTTTCCGATGGATGAGGTCATAAGAACGGACCCCTTAAGGTACCTGTCTTTTCGGACCGTCTGATGTCAGGTACCCCAACATCTCAGCCTGTACTGACTCACTGATTGTGAAAGTGAAAATAATATAAAAAGGTCGTTTTCTATAGTTTAGGTGACTTAGTGATATCTAAAGGGTAAACACTCCTGTTATTTTCTTCATGTGTCTACTTTTAATAGGTTGTGTCATAACAAGTATACCTCCTCTATGTCCAATACAAAATGTGTGATGTACTATAAGTCATGGACCTCCTCGGTCTCGTACTTGTCACAGAAGTTCGTACTGTCCTAGGTATATACACGTCTTAGTCCCCGGTGTATATACGTCTTTGTATTTAGACAGGTAAATTGAGGCCATAAACTTTTCACAAGAAGTCAGTACAGGATGAGAAACACTGGAGTACCTGACATCGGGGGGTCCGCGGAGAGAGGTACCCTAAAAGGTCCGTTCTTATGACCTCATCCATCGGTAAGGGAGGACGTCCCCTAGAAGGACTAGGTCCCTAGCTTGGGCCAAGAGGACGTAACGTCCGTCTAAGACATAATGGACTCGGTGGTCCCTTCAGTAATTGTTTTCAGTCGACCTCAAATGAGGTGATTAAAATTTTTTACTAAGTTATAATTCCTTCACATGATTACAACATGTAATTAGATCGTCTAAGTTACTTTTCTTTTTTCTTGAATAGTGTCGTTATCTGGAAACTTCTTTATGACCTACTAAATCCCTATTCGTTGTTTCAGGATGATGTCTCGTGTCCCTTGAGATGAGTCATAGGACACTATTTGGTATTACCTTTTTATACTTTTCTTTATCTCTATTAAAATTTGTCCTTTCTAATCTTGACATACCTTCTGTCACAAAATACGGTCCACTCTAGTCTTTCGTGTCCCGTCCTTTCTTTCTAAACACAAAGTGACGTTTCTGTACCAACCTCTTCCGTTACCGTTGGGTGAGGTCATGACAACGGACCTTTTAGGGTACCTACCTCCTCGGACCATCCGATGTCAGGTAAACCAGTGCTGACTCGCTGAAGTGGAAGTGAAAAGTAAAAGTACGTAACCTCTTCCTTTACCGTTGGGTGAGGTCATAAGAACGGACCTCTTAGGGTCCCTGTCCCCTCGGACCACCCGACGGTAGATACCTCAGTGTGTGTCAGCCTGTGCTGACTTCGTTGAATCGTCGTCGTCGTCGTTTCTGTACGATTTAATCCTTTCTGTGGTCCCGTACATATTTCTTAAGTTGATGTTTTGTATCGAAAAATTTTCTATAGTTTTCTTTTTTTCCGATAGTTTTCTCTTGACTCGTTTCATACTTTTAGTACAAAATAAAGGTATTTTCGTACTTTGACTGAGTGTTCATCAACCTTTTGTCTCTATGTTTCCTAACACTAAAAGGGGTTTTAAAAGTTTTCTACTTTTCTTATGTCGTAGTTCGAAACGAATGTAACTTCCGTTAGAGTGTCCAACCGTCACCCCTACCTTGGAAACGTCGAAATCCCCTCCTGTAGACTGTTTTAGATAGTTTTATACTTTGCGCGGTAAGAAAAAAAAAAAACGACACGACCCGAAAGTGACGATGTGTCCGAAAAGAGATCAACACCACTCATCCCCGATGAGAGGTCAACGTCACGTGTCCGCAGAATAACACTACCGAAGAAAACAAATCTTCGTGTCCGAGATCCCAAGTACCCAAGTCATCATCGTCGAGGGTCCGAGGTCTCGTGTCCGAGTTATCAACGTAACGTGCCCGAATCAACGAGGTTCCGTACACCCTAGAAGGACCTAGTCCCTAACCAGGACACAGAGGACTTAACCGTCCGTCTAAGAAATGGTGACCCGGTGGTCCCGTCGGGTTTTACACGGGAAGAACAGGGTCGTCAGTGCAATTCTGCGGGTTCTTTAGGAGTCTGGAGACGACTTTTCAGTCATCCGAGTCTCCATCGGTGACTGTATAAGAGATACAGTCGTTTTTTGGCGTTTCCAGAGAACACAGAAGTAATCTCTTACAGGGCCATTTCTAGTTCCACATAGAACACAAATGATTACACTTTTGGTGAAGGTCGGTGTAAGACACTAGTAAAAAATTTACACGAATTATTTCCTAATGGTGTTTGTACGGAACTTCTTAAAAAGGATTTTTAGAGTATTACTACACTTTACAGCACAATGTTCTAAACTCGACTCAGAACGGTATTTTGACTGTTGTCACCAAGGAGTTACTCTGTACTCCGTACCACTGTCTCTTCTTCTACGGAGTGTAGAATCGCGGATTCGGAGACGAAATAACCTTAAAACTGGTGTTGTTATATTTATTTATTTATGGAGTGTACTAGAATTTTCTTTTAAATTATTAAATAATTATTACCACCTCGGTCTTAAATCGATATCGGAGAGACTACTGTTTCTATTTCAAGACACGAGGCGACAGAAACAAAAAATGGAATTTGTGGACGATCCTCCGTCAGGAACGTCCTTATGGTAATAGGGACACCCTACTTACATGACTCTTATTCAAAAATTTTGGTGAACAATCTATGAATCTGACTGAGGTATAAAATTTTGGTTAATAGCTTACTTCGTAGGACTTAGGGACTACAGACAAAGACTTGAAAGAAGACGTAAGCCTTAGTAATTATAAAACTTTGGTTTTTGTGGTGCTAAGTGAACGAATCGAAACTTACGTAATAATTTAGTCCGTCTCGACCAAAGGAGAATAGTAAAAAGAAAAGGTCTTAAAAGGTTGGTAAGGATGTGTAATCTTGCACTGAAGGTAGGACCGACTATCTCTCGTCTGTCGCGTAGGTCTACCCGGGATTCGTTGGGGACGACGGGTTGTCGTGGCTCTGGGACAGAGGTTGGGCACCCATTCTTCGGGACGGGTCCTGCCACGGGTCCCCTCGGAGGAGTGTTCCGGTCCAGTGGTCCAGTACCCCTCTGCCCTAGATTCACCTCTCCTGTCCGGGACTCCCTTCCGGGGTCCACTCACACGTACATGTCCTGAGTCTGTCCTGTGAAGTCTCAGTCTGTGCTAAACACTCAGGTCTCTTCCCGTAAAGTCCTTCCTGTCTGACTCTTAGGTGACTCTTATACTGGAATGGACTCTTTCTCGGTACGGACTGAGGACAAGAAAGAAGAAGGAGGAGAAGATCCAAAGAAGGAGTCCGTTTCTGACCAGAACTCTTCTGTCAGGACTCACAGTTCTTATACGGCAAATCACGAACCCTAGTTGTGCGGGGGAAGGACACGGAGTTTGTGTGTGTGTCCCTCCTGGAGTGGTGCACCTTGGCTGTCAGGAGACACGGGTGACAGAGTCCTCCCTGAGTCCTATCAGTTGAGGGCGTCTCAGGGTTGTGCCCTCGAAAGAGTGTGAAAGGGAGTCTATTACGATGGGAGGACAGGACTGAATGTCGGGGAAGTCTAAGCACGGGTCTCTGGACGGGGGTCGTGGAGGGGCGGTTACTTTTGGGGATCGTGGACTGGGGTCAAGGGATCTGTGAGGATGTTCGAGGGTCACCCGGGGGGTGTTATAATGTCCTATCTATGGGGATGACTCACGTATGAGACGGTATCCTAGAGTGTCGTGCAGGGTTTACAGTTATCGAAAACAAGACCGTCTTCCTGTGGGTGGTTGGGTCCTAGGGTATATAAGGAAGAACCTGACACACACAATCAGTGAGTCAGTACAACCTGAGAAAGACTGGGGTATCTGACCTCAAACGGTCCGAGGAGACGGGTACCTCTGAGAGGTCCGTTCTTAGGACCTCACCCAACGATACGGGAGGAGGTCCCCTAGAAGGGCTGGGTCCCTAGTTTGGACCCAGAGGTTGTAACGTCCGTCTAAGAAATGACAGGCTCGGTAGTCCTTTCGGGAGGAAGAACCTCTGGGGTGGGATTTCAGTCCGTGTCGGTGTTGTAGGATTACATTCTCATTGCAGAGGTTGTTAGGTGCAAAAGGTGCCTCTGAGATTATAGAAGGTAGAAAGATTCTACAGTAGACAAAGGACGTCTTGGGTGTACTGTCATTTCGAATCCGTCATATTACTCTAAGTGGGTGAATTTTGTATCGTCTAATGGGGGTTTTACCAGACACTTTAAGAAGGGAAATTGGAAAATACCCAGTTACCAGGAGTGTGAGTAATCTCTGGGGTGTCTCCAATGATGTATCTTATTTGAAGGAGTCAGACGGAGTGCTAAGTCTGTGCTTGAGGAGGTGTCGGTCCTCAAACCGACGGCTACCGAGTGTTGAGTCAGGACGGAATTTTTGCCCTGAGTCGGTGTACCTGACCGGAGGTGTTGTAGTGTCGTGGAGCGACCTGTCTGTTACAGACCAGTTGGGCCCTACCCTTCCTAACATAGAAGGAAGTTTAATCTGGTCAAGACCTCCCAGTGAGGTAGAGGCCTCGGGGGAAGACATTTCAGGATGTCACCTCAGACCTAAGAGCAGGACTCCCGTTTCCCTTCCGTACCTTCCTACCTTCCCTAATTGTGGTCTCTTAAGCAGGGACGAGACAAAGGGGGAGACGAAAGGGACAGCGGAGAAAGGGGGAGAAAGACAGGGTCCTGGTGAGAGAGACAACAGGTCCCGTGGCTACGAAAATAAAGGGGGAGTAAGAGAGTCAAGGTCCATGGACGGGGAACGCCAAGGGTGTAGATGGGACTAGTTGCAGAGAGAGTGGGTCAACCGAAGGGAAACAGAAAAACCTCCTCGGAAAGATAGATCCAAAGAAGACTGAGTGAGAAAACAAGACTGACATAGAGGTGTAGGTGTGGAGCAGGTAGCAGATAAAGTCGGAGAGAAAAAGTGAGAAGGAAAGAGACAGCCAGAAAGAGTAGGGGATGGGACATGTAAGTGTCCATGCCTTCTCTATCCCTCTGCAGGACATGGGTGCTTTACGTAAAAGGTCACCCCGAAACCCTTACATTTGTGTGGTGCTGTTCGTGTCTGTCACCTTACGCAATACACGTCTTCTTTGTGTTTTTTACATTGGTTTACCCACGCACAGTGGAGAAGGTCGCGCACCCCGTCTCTTGAGGTAACGCCACTCACGTTCACGTTTCCTACTGATGCCTCCCCTCCCCGGCTAAGGACTCCGATACATCTGTCCCTTCGACAGTCCTCTCCCCACTACAGACGTGCTGGGCCTCCGTCTCTTCTACACCGGAGGCCCATATATGCCGGATCACCATCTGCTCTTAGGTGGAGCCCTCACTCTCGAAACGTGTCGCGCCGACTCTCTGTCTCTCTCCTAGTCTCGGACACCTTCAGTGACGTCCGTGAAGTTCGTCCGTTCTCCGCAGTGGACCTGGGTTCCGACTTTCCGGTCACGCCTCTGGGCGAAATATCTCGCTAAAATTGAGCTTCATCTGATCCTGAAGGTTAGGAGGCGCCTCGACAGTCCGCAACTTACAGAGCACTACGACGGCCCTGAATGGCTCCCGCCTGCTCACCTATTTCCCCTAGAATTGCATGTACTGCTGCGGAGTTGGAACCTACACCGTCTAGCCCCAGCACTCCCCGCAGCTTTTATGGGTCAGCACTGTCTTTTTGGCTCCCGACGCGGGGAGGGAGGCGAAGGCCCAAACGCCCTTTAACGCGGACGCGTCCGCCTCCCCCCCGCCCCGGCCACTCCCCGCCCCGCACCCGCCANGTCCGTGACAGAGAATATGTGTAGACCGACCTACCCCCGCCCCGGCTGACCCGCCCCGGATCTTCTTAGTCCTAGACCGAAGACAGGGTCAAAAAGACGGGTCGTCCCGTACTAGGAGAAGAAGTCTTAAAAGAAAGAAAGAAAGAATTAAAAAATTTTAAATAAATAAATAAAAGCCGACGAGGCCCACAAGGAACGACCCGGTCCCGTAGAGGAATGTCACCGAAGAGAACAACGCCTTGTGCCCAAGATCCGCGAACCGAAGTCATAAACGTCGTGAGCCCGAGTCATCAAGACAACGTGTACCCAAATCAACGAGGCGCCGTTCACTCTAGAACGACGTAGTCCTTTCAGGGAAGCCACAGGGTACTTGGGATGGTGAAGAAACGATAAAATTCAATTACAAAGTAGTTACTACCTCTTCCTTTACCGTGGGGTGAGGTCATAAAAACGGACCTCTTAGGGTACCTACCTCCTTGGACCATCCGATGTCAGGTACCCCAGTGTTTCTCAGCCTGTGGTGACTCACTGAAGTGAAAGCCGGTGAATTTAAAGTTCGAGTCTACAAAATGAGAATTCAACTTTTACCGACTTCAACTGCGAGAAAACGTTCGCCCATCACAACTCATTTTATTAAATTTTACTGTAGTAGAATGTTGAGTCTTCAGGAGAGGTGTTTCCATCATCTCCTTCCTTTGTCAAAATGATAATTTATTCATAATTTGGTCTTTCACTACAGGTAGTGTCCGTTAGACGATTCTCTGACGTCTGACTTTCAGGATTGGACATTATAATCTATTCGTCTATGTTCACAAATGTATGAACAAGAGTTCTATTTGTTATTGAGCAAGAGTCCATTCTACACTATCGTAGTAAACAGTGTTTTTCAAGTAGGATTGAAGTGGTCCATTAACCTGATTAATCACAATCGATTAATAGAAATAGGTCTCCTTTTTGTTTGAAGAGGATAGAAATACTGTCCTCTCTCAAGACGTCGTACCTTGTTCCGTGGACGATTCAATCCAAGAACAACAAGTCAACGATTGAACATAGGTTAAGAAACACTGGGGTACCTGGCATCGGGTGTTCCGAGACGACAGGTACCTTAAAGGGTCCGTTCTTATAACCTCACCCAACGGTAAAGGAAGAGGTTCCCTAGAAGGGGAGGGTCCCTAGCTAGACCTCAGAGGACGTAACCGTCCGTCTAAGAAATGGCGACTCGATGGACTCTTCGGGTTCAATTCAAGAATGGGAATACGTCTTTGACCCTCCATTCAAACGACAGAGGAAACTACAAATGGAAAGTCTCTCTACCGAAGGTCTAGGAACTTTATAAGGACCCAACGTTTTAACTGTTCTCGGAACAAATCGAAAAAAAAAATTCCAACATGTATGTAAAGTTCCTTCGTCCTTTTCTTGAATGTTCAAAGATTTCCTTTACGAGATTCTTTTCCCCCCCTTTATCAGAGAAGAAAATAAGAGTTGTTTCTTTTAATTCGGTCCAAACAAAAAAAACAACAACAATAATAAAAATCAAACATAAACAGGAATCTCTTTGTCGTACGTAAGTATGTAACTCCGTAATAAAAAACTTGTAGATGATATCCAAGTGTTCTTACCATCGTACGGGAGACAGAGTACTGACACGACCCTTGGAGTGTACTTAATACACTAAGTTAGGAATATTGTGACACCCTCAACTCACAATATACAGATAGAAGGGATCCTCCTAAACCCACGACCCGACGCGGAAAGAACCCCTATCTCTAAGGATACGGAGAAGTGACTAGTAATTTTACTAGAATGTACACTACCGTCGAGTGAGTCATATGTACCTTCTCTCCTTCCGTCTTTTCTTACCACCCTAATCCTGAAAAGACTACCGCTTCACCTATTCTTAGACGGATGGTTACGTCCTCCCCGAAGGGACCACCGGTCACGTCCTTTACACGCAAGGTTGACACCAGACCTTCTAGGGTGTACAGAACCTCGTTAATTCGGACACATGGTGTCGATGACTCGGACACGAGGTGCTGTTATCTTCGGTGGTGTTACTCTTCAGAAGTGTGGTGTTGTTTTTCATCGGGGATGAGTGGTATTGATCTCTTTCGGACTCTTTTTCGTTGTTTATGGGTCGTGATGGTGTGCTATTTATTTATTTATGTAATTTTTTTTTTTTTTCTTACCACCCTAATCAGTAAGACTCACTAGAAGTCTACGAACCAGGTAAACACAAGTGTATAAAACAAAAATTGAACACTTTATTGGTTACCCGGGGATTCTCAGCCTCTGTACTACGAAGCTCATTAAGAGATTCATGTTCAATATTTGTTTTTTCGTTTATTTGAATGGTTTGAAATTCAAGAAACGAGGGAAGACACACACAGGTCCAAAGGTCTTTGACCCTTAAGACTCAGGTCAAGACCCAATCGTCGTCTTCAGTGGGATTTGACTCAAGGGAAGATTCATCAACACTCTTCCCTCCTAGACTCCTGTGCATCTCCTAACCTCTCTAGTTTCTCCATTTAAGCATAGATTCAATAAAATCTCCCATGGAGATAAAGACACTTCTTTCGACTCGTGGCTTCTTAACTACGAAAACTTGACACCACAACCTCTTCTGAGAACTCTCAGGGAACCTGACGTTCCTCTAGGTTGGTCAGATAAGACTTCCTCTAGTCGGGACCCTAAAGAAACTTCCTTACTACGATTTCGACTTTGAGGTCATGAAACCGGTGGAGTACACGTCTCAACTGAGTAACCTTTTCTGACACTACGACCCTCCCTAACCCCCGTCCTCCTCTTCCCCTGCTGTCTCCTACTCTACCGACGTACCGTAGTGTCTGAGCTACCTGCACTTAGACTCACTTGAGACCCTCAACCACTACCTGTCCCTCCGGACCTCACGACGTTAAGAACCTCAGCGTTTCTCAGCCTGTACTGACTCGCTGACTTGACTTGACTTGACTCTCAAGATACCTTGGGGTCTCTGGGGTCGATCCGTCTCTAGCCGAGATCCCACGTCGAAACCTCTGTCAACTTGAAACACACGTGTTGACAACAACCCGGTCTTCACACTCCATCTTTGGATCGTTTAAACCTCCTCGTCGAGATCAATCCCGGACACCCGGGGAAGAGATAAGTATGTCGTACTCCACTTAGACCAACCGGTCGGGGGACGCCAGGATCACGATCTAAGTCCTAGACTCCCGATGCCCGAAAGGGAACACACACATCCGAACTCCGAAATCCGTCCGTTCCCCTTCCCACCCCTCTATTTCATGGTTTACCCTACCACCATCCTACCCAAACACGACGTCTAAATTATACAGGGTCCCCCGACTTGGGGCGTCGAAGAAGAACACCCGAACCCAGTCTAACCTAAGACCCACTAACTAGTCTCGGGGTCTGGCTATATTCGTGGTTCAACAACGACGTTCAAACCTAGGACCTATTTCCCCGAGATTTCCCCGTGACTCTATCTTCTGAAGACCCGTCTGCACATGGTAGACCCGTCCTTTCCTCTCGTCTGTGGAACTCTTTACTCCACAGAGGTGGAACTCCCGCCTCAGAGCAGGGTGCTCCCCGCCCCGATAGAGTTCCAGAACCCGTGTGCGCGTTCAAATCCACATTGCACGTATCCGCACTTTACACTACACACCCGAACGATCGCCTCCGGCAGTGAAGGATTTAAGGAACCTCCTCGATGTAGAACTTCTGGACACGGGTCACTCCAGGACGGCAGAGAAAGACTGGTACCGAAAAAAATTATGTAACGAACACCATAGATTAGCACTGGTATTTTAAGTACTATGACAGAAGTTTAGAAAAAGGGGTACTAGTCGTCTTTTTACTGTTTCCATGTTTATAAAAAAGAAATATAGGGGTACCATGAAAATAAAATAACTTTATATTAACTAAATGTTACAACACAATTAAAGACGACATGTCATTTGACTGAGTCAATATGTACATATACATAAGAAAAAGTATAAGAAAGGGTAATACCAAACGACGTCCCATAATTTATATCAAGGGACTCGATATGTCATCCTGGAACGACAAATATGTGGGATACATATTACCAACCTCTTCCTTTGCATTTGGGTGAGCACAAGAACGGACCTCTTAGGGTCCCTGCCCCCTCGGACCACCCGACGGCAGATACCCCGCGTGTCTCAGCCTGTGCTGACTTCGCTGAATCGTCATCGTCGCACATATTACCAAACGTAGACGAGGGGTTTGAAAGTCATGAAGGGAGAGGATGGGAGAAGGATCCAAGAACAAGTCTTCAGTGTCTCTGAAGAGACTGAAAGCAATAAATCTCGGTACAGAAGACTGTCTATCACTACAGAAAAAATTTTTTTTTAAATAACGTTATGTCAACTAAATGTTATAATACAATATTGTCTTTAATACAAAATACACACTATCACACTTTAGTACCTTTTATATAAATAATGAGAGACGGGGACCAAGGACCGTGTCTCGTGGATTTTGAGAATACTAAAGGATTCACTACTCTCGTGATCCGTATAGAAAAAAAGATTAAAACCAGAAACTAAGGACTGTATCCCGTGGTTTAGGAAATCTTAAAGGGTCCCACTATTCTCACAGAAAACAAAATTACTCTGTTTAGAACCACCCGAGGACCTACCCTCGATCAGTGGTCTTTCTGGTCAGATACTAATCTTCCACCCTTGAAAGGTAAGGAGTGAAGGATGGGTCAGAGGTCTCTGTCCTCCTGACTATTACTTCAATTACTAGTTAATGCGGATACACCCTGAAGGGCCCTTCAGATCATCAATTCTGAGGTTTGAAGATGACGTCCCCCGTGTCCAAGGTAGGGACCAACCCCTTGATTCTAGGACGTCTGGTACTCATGTTGGTTTTTTTTCTTTTTTCTTAAGGAACATCTTTAAGGGATTGACGGGTCACCAAACCTGAGACGTGAAGATGACGTCCCCCCACGCCGTACTTCAAACTAGGGACCATCCCATAAGAAGTTCCATAAGAAGTGTGGACAAGTCACACCAGTTTTTCTTTTTGTTTGTTTGTTTTTTACTACGATACCTCGAACGTCTTAGAGTCTAGGGGTTGGTAATCCGGTGGTCCCTTGAGGGAAGAATAAAAACTTAGAAATTATTAACCGTAGACAAACCTAAAAAAAAAAGTTTCAAATTTGAAAAATAAAACATAACCCCATATCGAACAATTGTTACAACACCGTCAAAGTCCACTTGTCGCTTCCTTGAGTCGGTATATATGTATATAAGTAAGAGGGACCGTAGACAAAAAGGTATACTGTTCTTCGGATCCCACCCGGTGGGGTTTTGCACGGAGTCACGTTTAAAACTTAAGTTAGATGAATTCTTTACTGGTCACGTTCCCTCTGTGAGACTAGGAGGAAAGATAGAGGACTTTCGTTCTTTATTTAGAAGTACACCTTCCAAGTAAGGGACGGAGACCTCCATCTTCCTACGGGAATAGTGGTCTCTATTCTTTAGGTCCGTTCTACGGACACATTTGATTTGTTTGGAACCTTTAAGGGACCACCAGATCACCAAGTCAAGTCAAACCAAGTGAGTCAGGACCGGTTAAGAAACACTGGGGTTCCTGACGTCGTGTGGTCCGGAGGGACAGGTAGTGGTTGAGGGCCTCAAATGAGTTTGAGTACAGGTAACTCAGCCACTACGGTAGGTTGGTTGAGTAGGAGATAGTAGGGGAAGAGGAGGGTGGAAGTTAGAAAGGGTCGTAGTCCCAGAAAAGGTTACTCAGTCCAACCAGTATTGAAAAGAAGGTTCCTCGTTCTCAGAACGATCACCAATCCTGAGACGTAAAAGCGATGGATCCCGTGTCTGAGTTAGGGACTAGACCCTTAATTCTAAGACGTTTTAAGCACCTCGTCGGTTTTTCTTTTGTGTGTGTGTGTGTGTGTTCTTGGGTGGTGGAATAATGAGAAATTAAATGATAAGTTTATGGGCTAAGACAAATCTAAGAAGTGATTAGCTCGTACGTTTCGGATTCAAAGATACAGGATAGTTAAGGAACGTTTAAACAAAAAAGAAAGAGTTTTTAATATTTTCGACGGACAAGACCGGTGAAGAATACTGTAGGAATACCCCAAAGGGACCACCGAGTCGCCATGTCTTTAGACGGACGTTACGTTCTCTGCGATGACGTCGGTGCCGAAGCTAACGACCCAGACCTTCTACGGGACCTCTTCCTCTATCGTTGGGTGAGGTCATAAGAACGGACCTTTTAGAGGACCTGTCTATTTGGACCGTACGACGTCAGGTACCCCAGCGTTTTCTCAACCTACGCTGAATCGTTGATTTGTTGTTTTTAATCCAAGGATACTGTGGAGGTACACGAGTTTAATTTTAAAGGAAAAGAAGAAAATAATGGCTTCGTTTGAACCCAGACGAGTGGATTCACGTTATTTCGGTTAGATGACTGTGGTCCAATACCTTTTCCTTTTATACCTTAAACATAAACATAACATTTTCGCGGTTATGTTCCTCCTACCCACCGAATACGGGTTGTTAGAGATTGAGGGAGTCCCAAAAGTCTCTCCTCAAAATATCCGTCTAAACCCCGTTTCCGACGTCCCACACCCTGAGAGTAACCAACCTCCGCTACGAGGTCCTTAGAACACGAGTCGGACTTCAATGGTAGAAGGTGGACTCAACCCTCTGAATCAAGGACGACGACGACGATTCAGCGAAGTGAGCACAGGTTGAGACACGTTGGGGTATCTGCCGTCGGGTGGTCCGAAGCGGTAGGGACCTAAGAGGTCCGTTCTTGTGACCTCATCCAACGGTAAAGGAAGAGGTTACGTACTTTCACTTTTCACTTTCACTTCAACGAGTCAGCACAGGCTGAGAATCGTTGGGGTACCTGATGTCGGATGGTCCGAGGAGGCAGGTACCCTAAAAGGTCCGTTCTCATGACCTTACCCAACGGTAACGGAAGAGGAATCAAGGACTTCTTCTCGAGTTTCTATATCAAGACGTAACTTATATAAGGAACTCCTCCTTGTTCCTGGGGACGGGGTTTCGACGAGATAACGAAGAGGGAACAGAGTCGTGGGGGAAGGAAGGGACTAATCGTTAACTTAGACGGGAAACCTTGAGTCCCTCCCAGTACCTACGACTTACTTTGGAGGAAACCACGAATCCCTTCCAGAACCTCCGGCTTTGGATAAAGGATGTTCATTCTACCCCCCGTCCCGACCTTTCTTCCCCCTGTGTCATTTCTAGATATGGACTCTCCCGGACTGTCACACGACGAGGTAAAAGTGGCCTTGAATTGTATTCGTCCTGATAGTGATTCGTGTAGACTTTGGGTTTTCAAATGGTGTTGATCTACAAACATTCCACACAGACTTGTTCGCCCCTATTTGAACGAGTTCAATAATTCTTCCGGATGAGTTACACTCACCGACGTCGTCCAAACAGGAGCCGTCTCACTCTTGATGTCCAGATTGACCGGCTGAACGTACGTGTGAATCATCACAGGTTGAGAATGTTGTGGTCCCTGCGTACGGTCCGAGGAGACAGGTACCCTAAAGGGTCCGTTCTTATGACCTCACCCAACGGTAAAGGAGGAGATCACTTAGACGGGTTGGGTCCGTAACTTGGGCGGAAAGGACGTAATGTCCGCCTAAGAAATGGTGACACGATGGACCCTTCACCTCACCGATTGACTCACTATTCCTGAATTGGGAACTAAGTATTAGATTAACAGATAAGGATTTAATATTTCCATGAGTATGAACGACCAGGATAGTCTGTTTTTAAAGTATACCTATATATGTCGTCAATGACAATTCATAATGACTTATAATTCCTCGTTAGACATGCAAATTTTAAACAATTTAGATAAAAATTTCCAATAATTTCGTATGGTACAATAAACGAAAACATTAGTTCCACTGATTATTAAAGTCAAGTCAAGTGAAGTCAGCGAGTCAGCATAGGCTGAGAAACCCTGGGGTACTTAGCGTCGTGCGCTCCGGAGGGATAGGTAGTGGTTGAGGGCCTCAAGTGAGTCTGAGTGCAGGTAGCTCAGTCACTACGGTAGGTCGGTAGAGTAGGACAGCAGGGGAAGAGGACTGGGGTTAGGGAGGGTCGTAGTGTCAGAAAAGGTTACTCAGTTGAGAAGCGTACTCCACCGGTTTCATGACTTCAAAGTCGAAATCGTAGTAAGGAAGGTTTCTTTAGGGTCCCGACTAGAGGAAGTCTTTTTAAAGTCAACGCATTTCAGTCAGTACATAGCAAAATTTTTTGTGTTTGTTTGTTTGTTTTTTTGCTTTGGTTCTCTGTGCGTGTCTTCTTTGTCGGTTCGGGAAGGTTCGAGACTGTTGCGTCTCCTTAACTCTCGTCTTCGGGACCGGGGCGGGGACGGACCGGGACAGGTTAATACGGAGAAAGGTGCGGAGGTGCAAGGGCGGGTCGGGTCCGGGGCGGGGGCTAAACGGGGCGGAGGCCCAACGGGGCGGAGAAGGGAAGCAAGGGGAGCGTCAAAGGACGTCTGGGCCTTCGCCAATAGCGCCTCGCTTCCAGCGGGATGGCCTCGCACTCAAAGTAGAAAGAACAAATTTGGACGCGAAACGCCATGCGACAGGACGTATGGACCCAGACTCCCAGTCATGCTTAGAATTGCAAGGTCGTCAGTAGGAGGTGGGCTTCATTTATGCCTGAAGCGGAACTCTCCCCCATCCCCACCCCACGGCGAAGAGGCAGAAAAACTTTAGGCGCTCGACGGTGGGCAGGCGACGAGCGGGGAGTTGGAGCGGGAGAGCCGGTGACCTCCTGTCGCGGTCGACGGGCCCACGTCCTTTCCCGCGCAGTAGAAACACTGCGACCCTGAGACCTCTCAGACGACGCAAGGGCTCTGTGTGCAGGGAAGTGAAGCGTGTGAGGAGTCGTCTCAGCATGGGTAGGGGTCCGGAGGGGCACAATCAGTGGCGGAGAGGAATAGAACGCAACCCCTTCCTCCAATTTTTCTCGGACAGAACTCTGTGGGTACTAAAAAGACAGGCTTTAAGATGGGGTGACTTATTACACAGAATAATTACACTTTAATTATCCATAGATTAAGGTCCCGAAGGGATTGCCGAGTCACTGGTTTTTTTTTTTTTTTTTTTTTTTCGGCGAAAGGTTTGTCCTCTGCACCCACCTAGGGACCCAGCTGTTCTGGGGACCTCTTCCTTTACCGTTGGGTGAGGTCATAAGAACGGACGCTTTAGGATACCTGTCTCCTCGGACCGCCCGATGTCAGGTACCCCCCCCCAGTGTTTTCTCAGTCTGTCCCGATTTTTGTTAGATTAGGGTACATAGGTGAACTCCCCGCCCCCTGCCCTTACGTGGTGCATCTTCAACTCTTACCACAAAATAAACCGTCTTTTTTGACTCCTGAATTCGGACATTCTGTCGGAGGGTCTAGAGAGTTCTTCATTCCCTCCTTGGTCCCATATATCCTCAAAACGTCGTTGGTTTTGTTTTTGGTCCATCAACCTTGTAATTTTCTCCTCAATTAAATTCCTTTGGCCTGTAGAGTTCAAATCATGAAAAAATACGTATCCTTTTACAATCGCAAACCCATGTAACTTCAGTAAGGAAACCATACGTGGAATAGTAGCATAGATACCGAAAAGAGGTAGGACTTAAGGGAGTCTCACGTGTCAACCCCACCGACGTCACCGAGAACGTTGTAGGAAACAAATCTATTCCGACCGCTGTAAGAAGTAGGTTTGTAGAGTATGGACCCTGACTGGGTGACTCCCTGACTGGGTGACTCTCTTAATCCTTTTACTCCTTTCCTTTGACTTCCCCTTGGTAAGTGTCTACGGCGTCACTTCCTATCTACTTCAAATCAGTGAATCAGCACAGGCTGAGAAACGCTGGGGTACCTGACATCGGATGGTCCGAGAAGACCGGTACCCTAAAAGATCCGTTCTCATGACCTCACCCAACGGTAAAGGAAGAGGTCTCTTAAAAGGACTGGGTCCCTAACTTCGGTCTAGAGGGTGTAACATCCGTCTAAGAAATGGTAGACTCGGTGGTCCCTCCAGGATTCTTTGCCAATAACAGGATTTTTTATTTTGTCGGTCAATAAAATGGTCGTCTTACCCAAATAATTCCTTAACGTTATGTCCTGTCCGTTTGTCATCGTCCTTTGGTATCTGTTCTGACTGTTCAGTACTACTCCTTAACGAAATATCTCTTTTCCCTTTCAACTCTCATCAACAAAACTTGTTTTCATGAAACCTCCCTTCACCTCTTAAACCTTTGTATCGGTTCCACAAAGGGTAACCGACCCGAGGACCCGCCCCTCCTATTAAGGAAAACCCCAAACATTAACAGAAGAACCGTAAACATTAAGATAAAAAATGACGGGGGCGGGGTTCACGAGTTATAGAAAAAGACAAAACTTTATAAACAAATAAACCGACGTAACCCACAATCAACTTCGTGACCCTTGGAAACGACACTGAACACTCGAAGGAACGAGACCCCACACACCTCACAATCAAGGGTGTGGTCCATAGGTTGGGAACAGTAGAAAACGGAACGTTCCCCCTAAGAATTGGTGACCTGATGGTCCCCTTCAGGGACATTAACTTAGGGTCACCATCACGGACTCCGGAAAGGGACTTTTGGAGGTCTGAGGTGTAAAATCTTTGAAAGAAACAAGACAAAGTGGCTCACTTTCTTATTTGATTCTTTCATCGTCCCCCTCTTTCCTTCTAGGTCTAATAAATCTCATTCCAACGCCACCCCCCTAAGAGGTCCCTCTACTTCCCTTCGTTTTGTCCCTCTTCTCCGGGGACTAGGCGTTCTTCTCGTGAAATGGATCTCACCCCCTTTTACCATTCTCTCACCCGTCTGTCTCGTTGAAACTCGACCATGTCTTTCTTCCCTGTCACCCTCTGCTCTCCCCGTCTTCCTCTTTTTTCGTCCCTCTTTAGTCCCACTCGGACCGTCCCATCTCCCACCCCTACTCCGTCCATATCGTCCTTTTTCCACTTGTGTCGTCTCTTGTTTCCACCCCCTTCTTTGTCCGTCTTTAGGTACTTCTACACTCCGTTAGTCCCTCTAATCCCTCTTTCTTGTTGTCCTGACCTTTGTTCAGGGGTCTCACCTCGTCTTGTTCCGACTCTCCTCCTTGTTCGTCTCTCCCTTCCTCTGGTTTTAGTCGTCTTTGGACCCTCCTTTTGTACCTTTTCGGTCATCTTTACTACTCTCCCCTTGACTCTCGGCACCTTTCTCCTCGGTCTACTCACGACTCAACTGACCTCTACCTACTTCTCCCCCACTCTATAAACCCACACCGAAAGAGCACCGAGTCGACATTTCTTAGGTGGACGTTACACCCTTTGAACCCAAGTTAGAGACCGAACCCTTCGAGGGGACCTCTTCCCTTTCCGATGGGTGAGGTCATAAGACCGGACCTCTTAAGGTACCTGATATCAGGAACCCCAGCGTTTCTCAGCCTGTACTGACTCACTGAGTGAAGTGAAGGGTATCTTACGTAAGTTCTAGACCAATTTAATCCGTGCACTTCTACTGTAAACGTTTTGAGGAAAGATTTCCCGAACATGTAAAAACATTAATAAACATAGTATCCTATTGAATGTAAACGTCAGGGACAATTCGGTCCTTCGTTACTAAACTGAGTCGACCAATAGCCAGTGGGAAAAGGGAAAAGGATCACACCCCATCTTCCAGTCCCTCTAGTCTTCCCCTCGTGTGTTACTGACAGGGATGTACCACGACAAACTAACACCGGCGTGACAGGTAAAACGTCCTAGAATCAAGGGGTGGTCCCTAGCTTGGGTATGTGGGACGTCACTTTCGCGACTCAGGAGTGTGACTCGACGGTTCCTTAATGTAGTTCCCAAGACCTCGTTCACATCTTGGTAACCTTTCCGTCAGATTCCAGACGGATCTTGTGGACGTCTACCCAATTACCCACCAATACCCCGACGCAGAACCCCACGATAATAGAATCGAGTTCAAGGAACCCTGTGTCTACGTCTCTGACTCTAAACGTTCACACCCAAATTAACCCTTTAAGTACCAGTGTGAACTCCTTACTTCACCTTAATCTGGCTCACTTTTCTGTAGGATGCTACAACCTTGGTTCCGGACGCGACCCGAGTAACACTTAAGTACTTAACGACCCCAAACTTAACGACCCCAAACACCGTAAAACAGTGTCCGCCCTCCAAGTAGTGCCTCATAGACCCCTCACACACCCCTGGGGTACTCTCGAACATTCTCGTAGACTAAGATCTTCACCTAGTCACCCCGGGAAGTTTGTCGAGTTGGTCGTCAACCAAAAGTGATCCCTCTTGAACGACCCTCACCCGGACCTCCGATTTGTGGTCTTCTCTCGGTACTGCCTCCCTTTCTAGAGACTTCTTAGTCTCCCGTCACTGCGGTGTCGTTTTGTGGACGTCGTCTTTCCGAGGAGGACCCCTGAAAAAAAAAAAAATTTTGATATTAACTAAATGCAACAACACAATTGAAGTTCACAATAACAACAGTAGACCAGAGAGTCAACACAGGCTGAGAAACGTTCGAGTACTTGACGGACGGTCCGAGAAGACAGGAACCCTACAAAGTCCGTTCTTATGACCTTACCCAACAGCAAAGGAGGACGTTCGCTAGAAGGGGTGGGTCCCCGGTTTGTGTACAGAAGACGTCCAGAGGAAGTGACCGTCCGTCCAAGAACTGGAGACTCGGTGGTCCCTGCGGGGTTAAAGTTCACATGTCGTGTCACTGAGTCTATATATATATATATATATATAAGAAAAAATCTAAGAAAAGGGAATTTTCAATAATGTTTTGTAACTCACCTCAAAAGGACACAATATGCCACCCAGGAACAACCAATATAAAATAAATATCATTACTTATAAAATTAGGGTTTGAGGATTAAATAAAGATGGGGGAGGAAAGGGGAAACCATCGGCATTCAAACAAAAGACACACCCAGATAAAGACAAAACATTTATTCGAGTAGACACAGAAAGAAAGAAATTCTATGGTGTATATTCAGCATAGTACGTTACAAACAGAAAGACACAGACCGAATGAAGGGAATCACACTAGTAGTGATCCACCCTGAGAGCAACCTTTCTGTGTCGGATTGAAGGAGCGACGGTCCCCTCACCCCTAATGACAGATGACCAGTGTACGAGGGATGGGTGTGACTGTGAAAGAAAAACTCAGTGTCTGGAGAGACGAATTTTTTAATTAAATAACCTCATATCAATGTTACAAAACAACTAAAGACGACATGTCGTTTCACTAGGTTGGGTGAGTCCTATGACCTCACCGAACGTACGGTAGGAGGTCCCATAGAAGGGGTGGGTCCCTAGCTTGGACACCGTAGAAGACGTAGCGTCCGTCTAAGAATTGGTAGACTCCGTCTCCGAAGGGCCTTCAAACTAGGGACCCAATCCTTCTAGGGGACCTCTTCCCTTACCGATAGGTGAGGCATAAGAACGGAGCTCTTAAGGTACCTGTCTCCTCGGACCGCCCGATGTCAGGTACCCCAACGTTTCTCAACCTACGTTGACTCGTCGATTGTGAAAGTGAAAGTGTATATATGTAAGAAAAGTATAAGAAAAGGTAGTACTAAATTGTATCCTACAACTTATATCAACGGACACGAAAGAGAGACACCGAATAAAGTGAATCATACTAGTAGAGATCCAGGTAGGTACAATAACGTTCACCATAACGAAGTAAGAAAAAATACGGACTCATTATAAGGATTCATAAGGTAGAAGAAATGAGTAAAGAGACAGTTACCTGTAAATCCGACGAAGGTACAGAACATCTAAATAGACTTATATACGAGTTCCCACCCCAACGACCCAGTATACCATCGAGATAAAAACCACAAAACTCCTTGGAGGGATGACAAAAGGTGTCACCGAAGCGGTCAAATGGAAGGGTCGTCGTGGAGCAAAGATTCCGGTCGTAAATTGAAGGACCCGTGTAAACGAAAAGGGCAGTCGGCGTCCACGGTGGCCAGTAGTGAGGGAGAAGGAACTCTGGAACCAAAACTCCTACAGACTGATTGGAGATGTTCGGATAGACGGATAAACAAAATAAAAGAAGAGGGGAGGGACAAGTGAAGAATTAAAGCAGACTACTTAAGGACTTGAGGGACCAGAGACTTATACCCTCGTAGGGTTCCGAATCAGGTACCTGGAGAAGAGGCAGATGTGGACGACGGAAAGGAGTAGTAGAGTAGTTTACCGAAAGTTGGGGTAGATGAACAGAGGGTCAAATAGGAAAGGTAGGTCTGAAGACGGGATTTGACAGTCAGGACGCAGCCCGACAGACGATTCATAGAGACGACCCTACTGGGTGTCCGCAGAGGTGGAATTGAACAGGTCTTGACCAGGACTGGCGGAGGTCAGGACAAGGGGGACGGCGGGAGGAATTCCAACGAATTCCCGTTGGGACATGAAAGGTCCCGAATCCACTTATAGAGTCGTACGAAACTTTATGTATGAGGTATTAAACATTTACAAGATGACATATTCCATTTCGTTTCTAATCTACGAATGAATTTCACTTTCTTCCTTGTGTATCAAAAGTTTTAAAAGAATTCACTACCCTCTTCTTACAAACCAGGAAGGAGAAACCGAAGGGGTGGGGCACGGAGAGACCGGCGGTGAGGACAGAGGGGGAGGGGAAGGGGACGAGGTCTCCGTGTCGAGAGAAAGGGGAAGGTCGGGGTTCAAACGATGACCGAGTCCCAGGAATTCCCTTACAGGGAGACGGATCTTGAGAGACCGGGTCGTCTACATCTACCGAAGGAGGGGGTCTAGAAACAAGACTGCAGTGGAAGACTCACGTCGGTAGAGACTCGAGGGGCACGGGTACGGTCGGGACGGGAGTGGGGGTGGAGACAAGATATTCCGGACGAACCACACAAAAGAAGACGAGGAAGACGAAGACACCGACCCAGGACCACTGTCATCAAGTGGTACCCAGTCTCTCTCTGTCTTGCACCCCGACACGACCCACACGGAGACTCACCACACGTTGAGTGGAAGTACAATCCAGGTACTTCGTAAAACGTATCTGTCCAAACACGGGGAAAAGGGTAGTCTCTGAGAGGAATTTGTCAACACACCCCGGATCGGTGTCCTTACAAACGCACACACGTACGGTTCAGTGGAGTCAGCACAGACTGAGAAACTCTGGGGTTCCTCACATTGGATGGTCCGAAGAGACAGGTACCCTAAAAGGTCCGTTCTTATGACCTCACCCAACGGTAAAGGAAGAGGTCCTCTCGAAGGACTAGGTTCCAGTTTCGGCGTAGAGACTTCAGAGGACGTAACCGTCTGTCCAAGAAATGGTGAGCACGGTGGACCCTTCGGTCCTTACACGTGTCTCGGCGTCTACTAAGGCTAGACCTAGGACGTAACTCGTGGTCCCGAGAATCGGAGGTGAAGACTCTGACTCTAGTCCGGGACCTCCTACCCTCCCGCGAGACGAGACTCACCCTGACACACTGGACTTCCCGTAGCACCCCAGTCGCCTCCACGGGGGACGACGACACATGTACTCCGGAGTGGTCCTCCCGTGACACTAGGCTCCCTTTCACACCCTTTCAGGGCACAACCGGAGACACGCCCTCAACTGGCAGGACGCAGGGAGGACTCTGTCACCCGTGTCTCCTGACTGACAAGGTGTACCACTCCAGAAGGGACACATACACCAACCCCGAGTCCTTCTCCCATACAACCGAGATTCATAATTTATTGTACAAAATGTAAAAGTTCCGACTGAAGGTTTCAGAGTGCTACGGACTCCTTTTTTGGGTCTGCTCCTCCTTCTCCTTCCTTGTCCATTACCGAGAAAGAGTCCATTTCAGTAAGAGTCACAGGAAGGACTTTACGGGAAGAGACCTGAGCGCTTAGAACAGACTGAGACCTCATAGGACAGACTGAGGACATGTGCGTGTGAGTGCGCCCCGGAAGGGAGTCCCGGACACCAGAGGTGAATCTAGGAGTACTGAGTCACTACTTCTTTGAACTTTTCCGAGGTAACACCAGTATCTCTCTGTTAAGGAAAATAAAGTCATTTAAATTCACGTATATGTACACACGTACTTAAGTGTCCACACGTTCTGACACCAAAAATATTTTATGTATAGTAATACAGATATGTTCAATATACCATAACTCGATACTTTAATATAGAATATATAAAAAGTAACAGAATTCTAAAAAGGTGTGTCACTGTAAGTACTCAATTTATTCTCATTAATTATATAAAGACGTACATACGTACTACTGTAAAATACGCTAAGATCCAAAAATTGGAATTTGAACAAAGTTCAAACGAGTTCTTTGGGAGACAGTTACATGGAAACCACTAAAATATACTGAATTCAAAAAATGTAAATTAAGATCTTGGATTTGTGGACCCAAATATACGAACGAGATGGCAGAAATCGACAAACTGGGTTCCGTCTAAAGAATCTTACAGACACTATGTCAACAGTGACGGAAGTCTACATACCCTGATCTAGAAAAAATTTTTTAACAAAAATTAATAAAATATAACCTCATATCAACTTATCGTCACAACACAATCGAAGTCCATATGTCGTTTCACTAAGTCAATGTGTATGTGCACACAGATAAGAAAAGGGTAAATCGAATAAAGTCTCATAAGTCGTCTCAACGAACACGATACGTCATCCAGGAACAACAAATAGATAACATATGTATCATCACACACAGTCTGTTCCGTCACCGTGGGGTGAGGTCATGAGAACGGACCTTTTAGGGTACCTGCCTCCTCGGACCATCCGACGTCAGGTACCCCAGCGATCCTTAGTTTGTGCTGACTCGTTGAAGTGAAAGTGAAGAGTGAAAGTATGTGACCTCTTCCTTTACCGTTGGGTGACGTAATAAGAACGGACCTCTTAGGGTCCCTGCCCCCTCGGACCACCCGACGGCAGATACCCCAGTGTGTCTCAGCCTGTGCTAACGTCGCTGAATCGTCGTCGTCGTCGTCGTCGTCGTCATCACACATATGTGTGGGTCAAGGTGGGGGACGGGTACGGTGTAAAAGGGAAACCATTGAGATTCGAACAAAAGATACAGACACTCAGACAAAGACAAAACAAAAAAGTAAATAAATAAATGAATGAACGAATAGATAAATAAAACTATAAAATTAAAATAACCTCCTATCAACTATATGTTATAACACAATCAAAACCCACACGTCTTTTAACTCAGTCAATATGTATTGTGTTTATAGGTAAAAAAAATCTAGGAAAAGTCTAGAAAAATTTAAACGATAATACAACAATATACTCAATCATGTGCGTTTCGTAAATCTCCTTACATATCGTGGACTCTTCACAAGTTTGTGAAACTCTAGGGACAACGACAGTAGTGTCAAAGAAATTTCAGCAATATCTGTGACAGTAGAGATTTCTAAAGTAACGACGAGATGAAGGAGAATTGTAACTTATAATGAACCACACACCTTGTATGACAGAGTGTAAAGATATGTCTATTAGGACACAACTAACACACACACACAAAGAACATAACAGGTGTTTTTACCCTTTATATATGACTAAATCTCCGACAATATTGTAGAGCACCTTTTCATATCATTTGGTTTTAGTCTCTGTGTATTGAACGAGTTTTCATGGAAGTCACTTAGACATTGGTGTGAGTGAAATCAGTTTTAGTTAGGAATGTAGAGAGAGGAAAAGAATAAAACATACTTTTATTTTGAGAGGACCACCCGGGCAACCACTTTACACAAAAGCAAAGTCCCTGTCAACTGTAAGTTTCTACACCGGTAACTTAAGTGAGGACTCCTCACCCTTACGGACCTGGAAGGAGTCTCCCGGAACATGTCTCTTCACTACCACCTCTGGGAGTCTTTGGACGACAGACACCCACTCCTAGTTCGGAATATTGTTTATTTTTTATAGGTCAAGGGAGAAAAGATGGGGACTCGAAAACTAAGTCTTTAAGAACCTTCTGTCGATCCACAGACATATAATATATGATACGGGATACGTAAGTTTTAGTCCGTTGGTCACCTACTTAAAAACCTAAAACCGCCCCCTTTCGACACAAAACACCGTACATCCTTGAACCAAGAGGTTAGTCCTTAGCTTGGGTCCGGGGGCCGTAACCCTCAACTTTTAGTTGGTGATCTGGTGGTCCCTTCAGGGTACATTACCAAAAAATCGAAATAACTCCATATCAGTTTATTTCAATATTATATAAATTTAACATGTTTGTCACCGAACTATATGTACATGTAACACTTACCCAAAGGTACTTCAATCAATTGTGTATTTAATGGAGTGTACAATGAAAATAAAAAACAAAACCACTCTTGTGAATTCAAGACGAGTCGTGTAAAGTCAAAATATCATAATTATAATAAGTGACAGCAGTAGCACAATATACACTTTAGGAGTCTCGAACAAGTAGAATACTACCTAACACTCGGGAAAATAGTTGGGGAGGAGTAAAGACAGTGGGGGCCAGGGACCGTCGTCAATAAGATTAGACACAAAGAACCGGACCAAAGAAGGGAGAAGCAGTGTGAGGGATAGAAAATTTAGAGAAGGAAAACCGGGGTACAGTATGTCAATTCTTTCCTGTCATAGTATGATGAACGATTCAGTCAAAGAGAAAAGAAGGGCCCAGTTACAAAATACACGGGTTCATGCAAATAGAAGGGTGTCTAACCGTGCATGTTTGCGACGGGTGTACGGGAAACGAGGGATGGGAGGTCAGAAGAAGAGAAAAAATTTAAGAGAGATAATTAAATGCACATGAACTAAATGTTACAACACAATTAAAGACGACAAGTCGTCTCACTAAGTCAATATGTCGATATATGTAAGAAAAAGTACGTACAAGAAAAGGCAATGCCAAATAGTGACAAATGATTAGAAATGATATTGGATATCTATTACTAAAAAGTCCTACATAAAGTGCCATATTGGCTGAGTGTGGTGAACAAGTACACCGTCTTACCGGTAAGATTCACTTATACCAAAATATTCACCGTAAGTCTCTTAATGAAATAAAAATATTGTAAAATAATTTAAGAAGGAGTAAAGGTGTCCCGTCTATACCAAAAGGTTAAGATTTCACGGTAAATGAATGTAATGAGTGATTAATTTAAACAACACCGAATAAATGGTAATCTCATGATACGAAATCGTAATAATGACATGTAATTTATATATCATTTGTATATATTATACCCGAAGGGACCACCGAGTCTATCATTTCTTAGAAGAACGTTACGTCCTCTGGACTCAAGTTAGGAACTCACCCCTTCTAGGGGACCTCTTCCCTTACCAATGGGTGAGGTCATAAGAACGGGCCTCTCGTCATTCTAACAATGACACATTATAACAAGAAAGAAGTTTATACTTCGTCGGTACAAAAGACACTTCATTATACACCCAAATCCAGTACTACGGTTTATGGGGACAGTCCTGATTGCATCCAAACGTGCGACTCCAAAAGTCGGTAACTAATAAATTTCATCCGAAGGGATTTTAATTAAACTTAATGTGCATTAGTGGGAAAAAAAAAGAAAGTGAAGAAATTTAACACCATCTTCAGTGTCTTGTATTTGGTATGATAGAATTGGTACAAATTGACACGTCAAGTTCGAAGGGTCCACCGTGATCACCAGTTCTTGGTCCGACGGTTACGTCTTCTTCATTCTGTCGAAACTAGGGACCCAACCCTTCTAGGGGACCTCCTCCCGTGCCGTTGTGTGTGTCATAAGAACGGACCTTTTAGGGT
Source organism: Capra ibex (assembly GCA_006410555.1). NCBI lineage: Eukaryota > Metazoa > Chordata > Mammalia > Artiodactyla > Bovidae > Capra > Capra ibex. The sequence continues at coordinate 684,896 of SJYO01005903.1, forward strand.
ATCTGTTTCCTCGGACCACCCAATATCAGGTGTCCCAGTGTTTCTCAGTCTGTGCTGACTTCACTGAATCGTACGCACGTGTGTTGATACGTCAAGTCACCGTGCTTCATGTAAGTGCAGTAACACATTGAGAGTGGTAGTAGGCAGAGGGTGTAAAAAGTGAAAGGATTTCACTTTGAGACAGGTGTAATCTGTAATTTAGGGGTAAGGGGGAGCGGTGTGTAGGACGGGGGTTGTGTGGGGGACGGGGGTTGTGTGGGGCAGGGACCGTAGAATGGTCCCTGAGACATTGACCTTTCTCAAAGACTGAGACATTGAAACTGATAAACTGAGTATATTCATCTTAGTTTGTTATAAACACACGTGGAGGACAGTCATAAGGACCACACAAGGGTTTTTCCTTTCTAGTACCAACGTGGTAAAGAATAGACAGGTTTCGTACATCAGGAAAGTCATATTATGGTACAAGAAGGTACACTTTATAAAGAAAGGGTCGATATTAATTGTCCTCTGTACGTTGAGACAAACAGAACGTCTATGGAGAGGATTTGCACACAACTTCCCTAGTCGTGGTTTTGTTTCACCAGTGTGTCCTCCCTAGGACGTTTGTTACAACAGTCTTTCTGTGTTTTCGGTACTGTGGTTCCTGGTACCGACGGCCTTTTAGGTCTTTTTGCACATGGGCGTCCTTTCACTGTTTTCATTAGTCTTCCCGCACGGACGGTGGGTAGGTTTTTTAGAGTGAACAGCTTCTCTGCTTCCTTTACTCGGTTAACTTTCGTCCGACCGTGATTCGAAAGGTAGTATAGACTGACCTGACGGACAGAAGGGTCGGCTTCCCGTCAAAATACACATAGTAGTCCAACTCTTCCGACTGTTGTGTCCTCGGAGGAAAAGTCATGAAGGTTTTTAACAAGGAGGACAGGTTTAGTTGCAAAGATTACCTATACCCTAGTCAAAGACCGTAAGAGGTGATGAGTATGTTCTGGTTTTTCGTGTGCAAGCTCTTCTGGGAATATCTGCGCTGGTCCTACTGTTTCGTCAAGTACTGCCGAGCGTCTTGGGGTCGGTAGTCTACTGGGTACCTCCCCACTCCGGAGTGCACACATTGGACACACCGTTTCGGAAAGTAGTCTTGAGCGTAGAGTGAGCTGTAGTTTCTTAGGTGTGCTCTCCCTTCGTAGTGTTCACACTTCTCACACCATTCCCGAAGTCAATGTCAAGTGTGGAACATGCGGTGGCGTCTTAGGTGTGGCCTCTCTCTGGAATGGTCACGTTGCTCACACTGTTTCGGAAGTCACACGAAAGTTCAGAATAAATAGTGGTCCAGCAGGTGTGATCTCTCTTTGGAATGTTTACATTGCTTACGCTGTTTCAGAAGTCAGTCTCAAGTTCGGAATGGTTAGTAGCGTCTTAGGTATGGCCTCTCTTTGGGATGTTTACACTAGTCACACCGTTTCGCAAATTGGTCTCGAGCGTAGAGTGGTCTGTAGTCCAGTACGTGTGACCTCTCTTCGGAATGTTCACACTACTCACACCGTTCCAAAAGTGAGTCTTGAGGTCGGAGCATTCAGTGGCCTCTTAAGTGTGACCCCTCTTTGGGATGGTCACATTACTCACACCGTTCCGTAAACCACACATAAGCTCAGACTGAATAGTAGTCCATTGGGTGTGATCTCTCTTTGGAATGTTTACATTACTTACACCGTTCCAGAAGTCAGTCTCAAGTTCGGAAGGGTCAGTAGCGTCTTAAGTATGGCCTCTCTTTGGGATGTTTACACTAGTCACACCGTTTAGGAAATAAGTGACAAGTTTGAAGTTATCTGTATTCTTTTAGGTGTGACCTCTCTTTGGAATGTTTACACTGCTCACACCGTTCCAGAAGTGAGTTTTGAGTTCGGAGCACTCAGTAGCCTCTTAAGTACGATCCCTCATCGGACTGGTTACACTACTCGCAGTGTTTCACGAATAACATTCAAGATCGTATTTAACTGTGGTCTCTCAGGTATGATTTCTCTTTACTATAGTTATATTGTATATCCTGTCTCCTGAATATGTCTAAGTATCGAGTGATCTGTAGGTCTTAGTATGTGGAAACTACTTCGGTGTTTCTACATTACACACATATTTTTAGTTTTAATTTCTTGCAGTACTGCAAGGATGACCTCTCGTCGGAATGTTTACCTTACTTATACCCTTCCAAAGAATAATTCGTAAATACGGAAACTACAGGACTCTCATAAATCCCTCTTTGGTCTGTCTGAATGACTCACACCTTTCCGGAAAGTCGTTGTCATAGGGTAGTCTTAAGTGGTTTCTTAAGTAATTACCTGTCTTTGGAATATTTGTATTACTTACAAAATTTAAAGAAGTACTGAAAAGTATTGTTAGACGGAGTCTCGTAAGTGCACTCCTTACTGATTCAGAGTTTAAATTAGACTTCATAAAGTCTGACGTCTTTTTTATACAAGTTTAAATCTATCCAGGACTCCTATAATAGGATACCAAAAGAAAGACTTAGAGAATGTCACATTTCATACTGTCAAAATGTAAAGTACAAATTTCGATACTGGTTAAAATTTGGTTATAAACATGTTTACACTTCAAAACCACCTCCAAGAAAGTATAAAAAAAGGGACCATACCCTTTAGTCAACGATTCCATAGTAAAAAGTTTAAGAAATAGGTAGGTCAAAGGAACCATGGAACAGTCTGAGTCAACCTTCATGAACACACCCCCGACGAAGACCCAAAAGACAAAACAAAGAAACTGGGCATACAGAATGAGGTGTCTGTAGTGTCAGAACTAATGAAAAATGGTACAATCTTCAGAACTTACTCTCACTGAGGTTTGTTAAATAAGAAGAAGTCTACAAAAACGATAAGATCAAGAAAGGTACATTCAAAATCTTTTTAGGACAAACAAGCATGTTTTATAGAACTATCTTTTACAGAATAGTCAAACGTTAGTAAACTGTCGCAAAGACACAATGCGGAAGGTTATTTACCAACAACATACAGAAATAAACAGACAAGAAACCAAAGAAAGTGGTCATAAAATATTTATAGTCGTAGTTTTAGGACAGTTGTGAAACAAATCGTGTAAAGATATGAAAAACTTATTAACCTGTATAATAAAAATTACACAGAGGTACACAATTAACGATGATATATCTTTATGTCATCTAAAAAATTACAACTAGAACATAGGAGTCTTAAATGACTAGAATGAATAAGATCTCTAAAAACATCTAAGAAACCTGAACACATAGACATTAGTAAAGTCATCAAAGGATCACGTCGAACGACTGTTTTTAAGTCAATAGTTCTTCTTTTCCCTTAAATAAGCTCGGTTTAACGCCTAATATTAGGTCCTTCATCTAAGAGTTTTTCGAGACTGTTGACAAGGTTGACAATTTCTCAAGTTCCATGTCAGTGTTTGTAAAAACTCTGTTTCCTAACATGCAGTTTTACTGTATAAAATTTTTTAACAAAATTGTAAAATAAAAACTGACGAGACCTAAAAGTAACGACGTGTTTCCGAAAAGAGATCAAAGTCCGAAGAGTAACACCACCGAAGAGAACAACATCTCGTGTCCGACATCCCGTGCGCCCGAGGTCATCAACACCGAATGGGACGCCACATACCCTGGAAGGGCCTGGTCCTTAACTTGGGTACAGGAAACGTAACCGTCCACCTAAGAATTGGAGACCTGGTGGTCTCTTCGGGTCTGGATGACTATAAAATGTACTTCAAGTGGTTCCTATGTACCAGGTCCATTCATGGAAGCTTCACTTGTCGTCCAGTGGTCCTGGAGCATATCTTAAACCTTTTCTGTGGTAAGAAAATTCTTCAATTTAACGATCAAGAAAAGACAACCAACCCGTCCGTGCCGGTAGGGACTCCTTGACACCAAGTACATATTGTGTCCACGTGTGACGTGTAATCTCTCCCTCCCTCCTCCGGGTTTGTTATAAATTACAAATTTGAAAAAGAACAGAATTTTATGTGTAACATAAAGTAGTCCGACATTCTGTAATGGTGTTTGATTCACCTAATTTTGTTTAACAGAAGGTCAAGTCCAGTCTTCAGATTTTACTCATAGAATTGTCTTGACCCTCTTTAAACAAAGGAACGACAAAGGTTCAAGACCCCTGACGAATGTACGAAACGGTGAAGTTTTATTCGGTCCATGGAAAAAAAAAAAAAAAAAATTTAACGAAAACCGGAGTGACACACCGTAGACCCTAGAATCAAGGGGTTGGTACCTAACTTGGACACGAGAGACGTCTCCTTCATTCCTCAGAGTTGGTGACTTGGAGGTCCCTTAAGTATATATATATTTAAGTATATATGTGTGTATGTATAATGTATATGTATGTATACAATGTGTTCGAACTTATATAACAAGTAACAACTTCGAGGAAATTTAAAAAACCTAGGAGTTTAGATCGTTAGTGTTTATTCCCATATAAGATCAGAAACACATACTAACTCTTTAACAGGTAAAGAGGGTGAAAAAATAAGAAGACGAAACAAGGGAACCTAGAAACGGATTTCTTTTTAGGTATATTTACTTTTCCGGTATGTGGGGTGGGGCAGACACATACAATCAACGAGTACAGACTGACAAACACCGGCACACCTGACATCGAGCGGTCGAAGGAGACAGGTACCCAAAGATGTTCGTTCTTATAACCTCTCCCAACCCTAAGGGAAGAAGTCCCCTAGAAGGGTTGGGTCCCTAACTTGGGACCAGAGTGCGAAACGTCTGTCTAGAGAAGTGATAGACTCGGGGCTGGGACGAGGAGACGAAAAGATCTTCACCATTTCTAAGGTGGTATCTAGATAAAGGAGTCACCTCCTGTCCTCCTTGTTACGGCCCAACAAAGCTCCAAGTGCACTTTACCATCGATAATTCGTAAACCTTGTGACGGACCGTGTTTCATCCTCGAGTCACTAGTGACAACAAATCATTGATTCGTCACAGACCGAGAAAACGTTGGGGTACCTAACATCGGGTGGTCCGAGGAGACAGGCACGCTAAAGGGTCCGTTCTTATGACCTCACCCAACGGTAAAGGAAGAGACCCCCTTTAAGGGTTGGGTCCCTAACTTGGAGTTGAGGACGTAACCACCCACGTAAGAAATGGTGACTCGATGGTCCCTTCGGGCTATCTCCTGTACCCTCAAGTTTGACTGAGGACAGAAGGGAGTTTGAATTGACTCTATCGTAAATTGTTTTATAAAGTCGGAGATTTATAGGGTTATAGGTTAACTATAAAAATAAGAAATATTATAAATAAACCGGCGTGGTGCAGAATTAACACCGTGTATCACAGAAGTTAGAAACAACACCTTAAAAATCAACACCGTACACCCTAGATCAAGGGACTCGTCCCCAACTCGGAGCCGGGGACGTAACCCTCGTGTCTCAGAATGAGTTACCTGGTGGTCCCTTCAGAAGGGTCAACCATAAAAACGAACAATTAAAGGTAGAATTTTTATAAGATGTTACTCTATGGTGGAGTATAAGTAAGTCTACTGATAATAGATTTTTTGTTTTTGGTATTTTATAATTATTGTTCACAATCGTTCCTACATCATTTTGATTTGGAATTAGTGACGACCAACCTTACACTTTACCATGTTGATTATACCTTTAGAGTACCGTCAAGGAGTTTTTTAATTTGTGTCTTAATTGTATACTAGGTTTTTAAGACGATGACGAGTCTTTCTTTAAACATGTTCGTACAAGTGTCGTTGTAATAAATGACATCGGTTCTCCACCTGTGTTGGTTCACAGGTAACCGTGTGTCTCCTTTGGGTCACACCAGTTGTCATTTTATGGTACATACACACGAGTCAGTACAGGTTGAGAAACGTTGGGTCACTTAACACCGGGAGGTCCGAGGAGACAGGTAACCTAAAGGGTCCGTTTTTATGACCTCACCCAATGATAAGAAAGAGATCCTCTAGAAGGACTGGGACCCTTTTTGGACGGGAAGTTACGTCATAGACTGTGCAATAAGGGGGTAGGTCCAGGTAGGATCCATACATTTAGTTTTGGCTTCCGAGAAAGAAAGGTATTTGAGAAGAGTGTAAAGTGACGGAGGATTTAACATCCCTTTAAAAACAATCTAACTTTATGTGTATGAGTCTCTTTGAAATATAATAGAAGTTTATTAGTGTCCGGTGTAAAAAATGTTGTCTAAGGAACAGAGACTTCAGAATGTAACTTTGTCGAGTACTTTTGCTTTAATTACTGTAGAATGAATCATTTATTGATCAAGTTACAGAAGTTATATAAAATAAAAAACACACACAATGAATCTGAATAATAAAAAAAAAAAACGAATTAAAAAATATAACCTCATATCAACCAAATGTTACACAATCAAAGTCCACATGTCGTTTCAGTGAGTCAATATGTATACAGGTAAGAAAAAGTCTAAGAAAAGGGTATCTCGAATAATGTCTTGTAACTCAAGGGACACGATATGTCATCCAGGAACAACTAGATAAAGTATATATCATCACACATATACAATTAGGGTTTGAATTAAATAGGAGAGACGGTGTAAAGGGGAAACCATTGGTATTCAAAAAAAAACTGCAGACACTCAGACAAAGACAAGACATTTATTCAAGTAAACAAAGTAAAAAATTTCTTAGGTGCATATTAACTATGTACTATAAACAGAAAGAGACTCAATTGAAGTGAAACATACTATTAGAGATCCAGGGAGGTATAACGACATTACCGTAATAAAACAAGAAAAAGTCCTGACTCATCATAAGGTAACATGGCGTAGAAGAAATAGGTAAGGAGACAACCTGTAAATCCAACGGAACACAGGACCGATAATATTTATCACGACGACACTTGTACCCCTGCGTCCATAGAAAAGTCTAATGCCAAAAGAGGTCTATGTACGGGTCCTCACCTGAACGATCTAGTATGCCGTCAAGATCAAAATCAAAAAAATTCCTTGGAGGTATGGTAAGAGGTATCACCAACATGGTTGGTTATCTAAAATTGAAGACTTCTGTCAGACGACGAGTGGTGAGACACTACACTCTCGAGTAACACCCCGACCTGTGTCGCTTTTGACTTACTTATTTCCTAAAATGTGACACCTATGTTCACCTTTTAAATCTCGAAAGACTGGGTCAATCCCTGACCCAATAAGGAAGACGTCGTCCGTCTCGTCTCGGACCTATGTATCCACAGACCTGAGTACTCTTCTTTCCCTGACTGTCACCCCTTTGTGCTTGCACAATCACTCCTCTACAATTAGTCGGTGGTTGACCCTACTAACTTTTGGTTGTATATTCAGTGTTTTTACCACGTCTCGTACATCTTTCTATCTTTCCACGAGTGGTCCCGTTCCTAAGAAACTCGTCGAGACCAGAGTCCACCCCTAGGCCGACTTGCCAACCAGGATCCTTACACCGCCTGAACGACCACTACAGACATGTCCCACTTTTGGTACATAGGCGACCGGTCCCAGTACTTAGGTTTTCTGTCTCACGATCCTCCCGAATTCTTTCGACGGTTATCACACCTACAATAACATAGTTCTGCTCATTATCTCGTCATAGGGTGTAGAAAAACGAAACATCACAAGTACGACGAGGTAAAGGGTCTGTGTATGCACTTGTGTTTACATAAATGTTCGTTCACGTTTTGGGTCGTATCCATTTCTTACTTCGACCACATGAACCCTCGAAAAGGAAATTCTGAACAGGTACACCTCAAGGACCCCGACTAGTACTACCGGACATTCTGTGAATTCTCTGTACACCACGACTTTCTATGGGGGCGTCGGTGGGACACTTGCATCTTTTACTCAAACGTAGGTCCCAGTGACTCCTTTACAGAGTTGGGTTTCCGACGGTGGTAGACCCCTTCAGGAAATCTTTCTTCCTGGTTCTACAACCGCTTCTAGTCCACGGACTCTTACTTTAGTTCCCCAAAATTGGACACAGGGGACTCCACTTACCACTGCAAGACTATTTCTTTGTTCTTTAAGGGATTCTAAGGCTGATGTCAGACACTATTCCTCTACTGGGGATGACGTTCTAGGGACCTCCGGTGAGGTGGTGGAGGGTCTGGGGTCCCAAACACAAGTCTCATTCTACCGTAACGTCCTCATACACTCGAAACACAATGAACCACTGTACCGTTAACTTTAGACGAAAAGAAGTGAGCCCGAAAGGTCCACCGAGTCATCATTTCTTAAGCGGACGGTTCGTCCTCTGGGCCGAAGCTAGGGACTCAGTCCTTCTAGGGGACCTTATCCTCTACCGTTGGATGGGGTTATAAGAACGGACCCTTCAGGGTACCTTCTCCTCAGAGCGCCGGATGTCCTGAATTGCTGATTTGTTGTCAAGAAGTAAGTCGTTATGAGTAAGTATCAAAGGTAATTGTTGATCAACGCATTCACCATAACAAAACATACATTGTTGTAGCTGAGTTGAGACTCTACAATAATAAAAAGTCTCCTCCTCAGGGATTCATGTCTAACATTCTTGGTACGATTGAGCGTCGGGGGATCCACTGGCTCACTCTTTACTTTGGACACAAAAGAACGACGTCTGTTCGGAGAAGTTGTGTTAGGATGCACTTCTTTCCGACAGTCAAAATGAGAAACTCAGGAGTTTTGGACATGAAACAACAAAAAAAAAAAATTGACTACAGGAAACGATAAGAATTTACAAAAATAGAAGTAATTATTAACAATACCATCGTTAAAATATTAATACAGATATTCAAATAAAAAAATATCCGCTCACAACGGATACTTATTTATAAATTTTACTTTTAGTCTACTATTTCGTGGCTGATGGTATTTTGGGACATTCTTACTAATAGGGTCTACTTCACAACCCAAATATCCCCGTTCTCACCGATTTGTACTACATTGTCTCTACGTAAACAGGAATAAGGTTCTTGTTCGTATTTTACTCTCATTGGTGGTTTTAGAAACATGACATTATACTACCCGATTTGAGATCCGAAACTTTATCTATACTCTGTTTTGTGACATTTTCTGGTTTAATAATAACTAATGGATCCCGTATTAACTAATTATTACTTTCCTAATTTACTTTGACACTCCTTGTTACATTATTAATAACTTTATCTGAGTATATGTTCATAAAGTTTACTGTACGTCCTCCGTCCCTTTGTTCACGTCACTTATTTAAATTTAACCTCTAAACCATACTTAAATCCTAACTGTAATTTTCAAAAAAAAAAAAAGGGGTCTGGGACACCGTACAAGCTGGAATCAAGGGACTGGTCTCGATCTTGGACACGGGGGAAACTTTCGTGTCTCAGGATTGGTGACCTGTTGGTCCCTTTAGGGATTTTTGTAAATTGTCTCTTCATGGTCCTCTTGTGTAGACTTCGAAGTTTGATGGTTCTAGTAAAACGAGACTTTGGGTGTTTGTTACAAAAAAGACTTTATCAGAAACTGATTAAAGATAAACCCCCCCACCTCCCCACCCAATTCACACTAGAGAGTAACCAAAAGGTTAAAAGATGTGTTTTTAGGTGTTCTTTCTGACGATTCCACCTATTATTACTCAGAAACGACTACGGAAGGTGAACGAGATTCTCGTCTCCCTTTTTTAAGGTGTGCTCTGACTCAAATAGAAAGACTGAGTCCGTTCTGCGCATCCACCCAGAACTCTTTTGGGTCTCTCCTTTTGAGACCCCGGCGGAGGAACATTGGTCCTCTCTTCGGACTTCCGTACTCTTGACTCCATACACAGAGTTTGGCTGGATCCTATGGTTCCTTGACTTGACCCTGAGAGGGAAGGAGACCTTTATACTGACTTCATTCGAGGGAGTAGGAATCACGAGGACCTTTTACCCCTCGCCAGCCCGGGTAAGCGGGTAATTAGTTCTCTGATGACGCGGGATGGTGCCGTCATTCCACGAAACTTTAGGGGACACTTAGAGACGGGCCTTTTGTTTTCCCAAGCGCTCCCTCTCCCCTCCCCGCTCCTATCCTCCCCTCTCCACGCCACCCTCGGTCCCTCGTACACGGGACCCTTCTCTACTCGTCTCTTCCCGTCCTCCTCCCTACTCCGCACACCCACAGGTCGGAGTCCTTCTTGTTTCGTCTTTTTTTTGGTGCGGATGGTCACCGACAACCGACGTCCCGCGGGATTCGGGCCGTAGAGGGTCCGTCGGGATCTAACAGTCAGGACCGGATTAAATTTCTCCCTATTGTCAAAGAGGTATTAGTCTCGTGTCCCCCAAAGACAAACCCACAACAGAATTTGGGTGTACCTCTATTTTAATTACACGAGTCGAATTCTCCCTTCTTTCTTCTAGAAATACAACGTCACAATTTCTTCTTAATTGGTTACTGTTGAAATGGTCGGTTTGACTCTCAAAACTTTTGATAAGACCTACTCCAGTCAAATGTACACTAAACGCCCTTCCCCGACACTTTAGGGGAGACTTTAGGGACCAGTTCGTACGGAGAATCACCTTCCAACGACGACCAGTGGTCCTCGTCTGTAGGGTCCCTTACCAAAGTCACGAAAAGATTCATATCCTTCTATGTTCCTGGGTCCAAGTACTTTTGTAAAGAGGACCTTTATAGAGACAGAGACTTCCGGTCAAGACGGTCAAAAGGGTCTTATCTCACGCGAAGTAGGAGAGTCCCGTCGACATCCAGTCACTGGCGCCACTGACTGCACCAAGAACATCTTGACCGACCACCCGTTGTAAGAAATAAAAATGTCAGGGAAGAGGAAGACAGAATTAAAGTTCCAAACCCTCCGTAAACACTGGTTAAACAGGGGGTCACGATCCTCGACGCTTACGAGTAAGGATCCAGGCGGTTCCTAAAACAACCGCCCGATGAGTTACACGGTAGTGATCAGATCTGGGACATTGTCATCGGTTTCCAAAGACCTGGAAGACAGAGCGATCAGACAATGTTCGGTCCTTTACTACCGGGAACCAATAAAGAAAGGTATAGACCTCAATGTGTTGATGTCAGTAACTAGAATTTTCTGATCCATAAACCTGTCACTAAAGTTCAATAGATTAGTCAAACGAGTCTCCGATTCATTCTGTATGTAGATCATACGTCCTTTGACAACAGAACACTTTATGCGTCCTGTGTCCGTCACATCGATCATTGTAAAGATTCCTTCCACTACATACAAATTTGATTTGAAGGGAATTCACACAGGGTAATAGAGGGGTCAACAGACTGATCAGACAAGACATGGTTAACAATAGAAATTCCCTTTACTATATTGTAATAACATGTATTCAAAAGTGGTTTCTACGGACATGCGTACTCCACTTACCACTCAGTGGTACCAGGGAGTGTCCTGACTCTTTCCTTGGAATACAAGGTTCCGTCACCAGGAGTTGGAAAAACCGTGGTCCCTGGTCAAAGTACCTTCTGTCACCAAAGGTGTCTGGACCCCCTCTTCCATCCCCCACCTCTACCAAAGTCCTACTAAGTTTACGTAATGTAAATAACACGTGAAAGAAAGATAATAATAATGTAGTCGAGGTATAGTCTAGTAGTCCGTAATCTAGGGTCTCCAACCCCTGGGAACAAGATTTTTCAATGTACCCCTGAAAGGACCACCATGTTACCTATTCTGAGACGTGAGAATTACGTCCCCCGGGTCCAAGCTAGGGATCAGTCCCTCGATCTAGGGCGTACGGTGTTGAATTCTGGATCGAGTCGGATTTATTTATATATTTTATATATAAAATTTTATATGATCTCATTTTGTCGTGAGTAGGAGGAGCCCCACCTAATTTTCCGTAGTCCTTAACTATATATCTCAGTCCTTGATAGGTAGAGAGAGGTACTCAAGTCGTGTATGAGGTCCTTAATAAAGAAGTAGGGTTCCTGAGACATGTGACCTGACGAAAGATGGACCCTTTTAGGACAAAGACTTTACTCGTGGAGAGGTCTAAGACCTATGTGAGGACGGGAATACCCACCCTCTCCCGAGTCTTATTTTGTCTTTTATAAGTCTTATTTTTTCTTCTATGAGTGGTCTCAGGAGACCGACGGTCCTACCCACCCGAGCCACGGTCTCAGGGGTGTCGGTCATATACACTCTCCCTCTGTCGGTCCGTGACTTTATTTTGGAACACTACGATACTGGAGTGGAGGGGTGTCTTGATGTTAATAATAAAGTGGACATCGTCGTTACCGTCATGTGCGATCCCCTCGACTATTACAAAAATTCGGTAAGTAGGGTCAAGAACTCATGGTTTTTGTTGTACAGATCACTCATAGAGGGTCTTCCGGTAATCCCATACATTCTTCTCAGAAAAAGTACAGACACAGAGACCTCGTAACTTCTAGGATGTCTATTTCTAGTCCTTTGGGACTCCCGTCTCGGTACTCCCTGAAAGTCGTTTCGTTTTTGAAGGACTCTTCAAGATAACTTCTGAGAACAAGAAAGGACAGCGAGTCTGGGGAGAGTTCGAAGGTCTGGGGAAGATTCAATGTCCTTCTCTTTACCCTACTGTGTTTTCTTTGACTCTTCCTGATCGTTTACCCCATTTTCACTTTCCTCTCTACTACAGTTCTTAACTTTATATTTTTGTAATCTATCGGCCGGTCGTTGTCTACTGACCCATTTCTTCTACGTCCTTATGATGAGTCCGCATTTTTTCTTACTGTAAACTGTAAACACCGTTGTACCTATACTTACCTGAATCTCCCGTAACACGACCCACCTTATTCTGTCTTTCTGTTTATGATATACTATAACGAATAAACATCTTACATTTTTCATATTGTCACTTATATTGTTTTTCCTTCGTCTCAATGTCTATATCTCTTGTTCGACTTGTTCGATCCCCAATGGTCACCCCTCTCCCTTCCCCTCCCCGTTCTATCGTCCCCTCACTCTCCATGTTTGATGATCCACTTTTTAGTCGATGTTCCAGATAACATGTTGTACCCCTTATGTAAGTCATACAATATTATTGAGATTCATCTTATATTGGAAATTTTTAACACTTAGTGATATAACATGTGAACTTTGTATATTATACCATGTAGTTGAGAAGATAGGTTTTGTTTACTCTATTGTATAACACAAATTTTATTTACTAACTCTGTTCTGTCTATTGGGTATGTCGACAAAACGGTTTTCAAAATGAAAGTAAAAGAAAAAAATAAATTTTAAATAAAAATAAACCTCCTATTAACGAAATGTTATAACACAACCAAAGACGGTATATAGTACTTAGTCGGTATTCATATGTATACAGGCGAAGAGAACTTGGAGGGTGGTGTAGGGTGGGGAGATCGAACAGTGTCTCGTGGTCTAAACTCGAGGGACACAGTATGTCGTTTCAAGGTGACCGATAGATCAAAATGTATACCATTACATATACAAAGTTATGATGAGAGAGTTAAACAAAATCCGAGTTTCCTAAACAATTGTCGTTGTTGTTTTGGTGAGTAATGTGTGTTTATTTCAAAGTTAACAATTATCTAATAAGTTGAATTAATTAAAGTTATATGTCAGTAATCTTCTTTTCTTCAATCTTTGTTCTCTTCATTGTCGTATATATAGTGGTTCAACCCGGTTAGGATGTAAGTCTGAACTTGTCACGACCCTTCAATACTTACTGTCGTTAGATCTCAGGGTCAACCCTTTCCCCAGGGTCCGTCACACAGGTGGCGTGTCCACTCTGAATTTTAACGTCAAACTCCTGAGGACGAATATTAGGGTCCGGTGTTTTACCCTAGTAGTCAGACACACGTTTTTACGTCGAGACACCTCCGACCCATCCTTCGACCGGTCCCGGGGTCTCCGAGTTCTTAAGGTTCTGTATTATGGAATAGATTTCACGACGGACTGAACGACACGAACCCCCGTCCGTACCTTAGACCCGACACAGACTCGTCCAGTCTTCGGACGAGAGGACGATGACTTGGGACTTGTTCCGAAGGAAGTAAAATTAAAGGAATTGTCGTACCATCCGTGATTCAATTGAACTCCAAAAGACTTCGACACACTCCTCGTACATCTCTTATTGTCGTATTAATATTTAGTAAAAACATTATATATGAGTTTCTCCACCTGACATTAAGGGTTGAGAGAAGTCACAACGGACGTAATTAATGAACGAAAATTTGTCATACCAGACCTGATATTTATTTTATCTACTTGTTCCAGGACGATATATCGTGTCCCTCGATATAAGTTATGGAACACAATTTTGTATTACCTTTCATGTTTTCTTTCATGTACATACATATTGACTTATCGTTTCTAATTGTAACATTTAGTTGATATGAAGTTAAATTTTTTGATTTACGTCGAGACGTAAAAAAAGAGACGATGGAAACACCTCTCTTAAAGAACCAGGTCTCCAACCAAAAGTAAACATAAAAAAAAGAAAAAAGTACGAAAATTAATAACTTTATATCAACTAAATGTCACAAGAAAATCCAAGTCCCCATATCGTGTCACTAAGTCAAAATGTATATATATAAGTGTGGGAACCCGAAGGGAACACCGAGTCGACCATTTCTTAGGCGGGCGTTGCACCCTCTGGACCCAAGGTAGGGACCCAACCCTTCTAGGGGACCTCTTTCCTCGCCTATGGGTGAGGTCACAAAACCGGACCTCTTAAGGTACCTGACGTATCAAGTACCCCACGTTTGTCGACCTGTGTTGACTCGCTGAAAGTGATAATTGTGGGACTAGAACAGTTGTTGGGATGACAAAACTTTGAGACTTCTTCTTCTGTCGTTCTGATAATGACGACTAGGAATAGTGTATAGGAGGGGACTGATATATTTGAGAGGGACGAGGGACGAGTAGTTCGTCAAGAACTCCACGATCTGATGACATAGGGGTGAAACAGATCTTTTCAATATTTCGATGACAAAGAAGAGGAGGTATTGAGAACAGAGGTGTAAAGTCAAACCGGAATCCCGTGACTCTCGGTTCTAAAACCGTAGTTATATTGGAGACCCAAGAACAAGTCAAATTCTCGTTGGGTCTGGAGACTGAACTGAATTACTAAATCTCGTTGTAAGGAAGTTGTGCATGGCTACAGAGATCCTACACTGTTCTGGTGTGTGTCGTGTCGGTGTATGCCTGTGCGTCCTGGAAAGGGGTAGGAAGTTTCCATATATACGGTTCCAAGAACCCGGAAACAATAACAGAAATAATAATAATCAAGTTATAAGGATTGCAAGGTAAAAGTTGACATCGTACACATAAATAGTAAAAACTGAAAACGGACAACAATGTCAAATACCACTGTCTCAACTTCGAATGAAGTCTGGGAGATTAACACCTTTTATCGTTTCCAATTTCTAAAGTTCAAGGTCCTTTACCGAATGACAGTTCTGGGTGGGAAGGGGTAATAGTGACTAAATTCTGAGGGCGAACCAGGGAACAAATGTACCCTTTTTCGGTCTAACAGGTTTTAAGGTAGGAAACCGGATAGTTACTAATGGGCGGCGATCGGGGCGGGTGGCGCGGGGCTCCGGGGCGGAGGGTTGGGTTCCAGGAGTACGTTCGGGGCGGGAGGCGCGAACCCCAGGGGTGCGTCCGGGCTAAGAGAGGTGCTGGGCGGGGGAATGCCGGAGCGGGGCAGATCCGGGGCGGGAGATCCGGCGAGTCGCAAAAGTCAAAGAGTGTGTGAGCCTTCGACTTTCTACTCTCCTTTCAAGAGCGACGCGTCGCACTCAAAGACAGAAAAATCAGTTTAGACTCGGAGCGTCAAAGGAAAGAAGACATAGGCCCCAGAGTCCCAGCGATGTCTAGTACTCAGAGGCGCGGGCGGGGTGGTGGGGCGTCGTTTAAGTCCGCAGAGGGGTCCATGAATGGAAAGCCAAATTTCAGCGAGACCTCGGCCAAGGACAGAAGCCAGGCGAATCTGCGACGGAAAGCGTGGGGAAAGGCCGAATGTTGGAAAGTGACTGGAGTGACTGGGGAGACGGGGAGGACGTGGCGTATTTTAAGAGAGGGTACTCCACCTAAATGAGCGTGATGGCCGGGATCGGAGCGGGAGAGCCGGGGACTCCAGTCGAGGCCGGTGGGGTGAGAGCCTCTCCGGCGCAGGAGAGGGGCAGAACTCTGGGGGGTGGGAGGGTCGAGGCGACAGGAGCTCAGAGGAGTCCGGCCAGTAAGACGGGGCGTCCGCAAGGGAAGTATCACTGGAGAGGAGATTTGGGCACAACCGTCTCCACTGGACCCAGTCGGTACACTGTGGGTACCAGAAGCCAAGGTTTAAAGTGGGAGACCTTTTGTCCGAGAACGCCTTCCCCCACGAAGAATAAGTCAGCGGTAGGGACATTTATCACCCGCTCCCCCCAAGTCCTCTTCGTCTCTGTCGCTGAGGCTCTCTTTTTCTTTCAAGTCTTTTCGTACTCCCTCTTCGCTACCGTTACTTCTCCTAGCCACTCCGTGAACCTTCTCTGTGGAAGTACTTTCTCTTATTCGGAACTTCCATCGCCCACCCCTTTCCTCTCTTCAAATCTCTTTTCGTCCTAGAGGCCTCTTTACTTCCACTCGTCTTATCCTCTCCCCGGGAACGAGTCGCCATCGTCGCCCCTTTCTCACCACTTCGCGTAGTAAGACTACCCCGTCCGCTCTCCCACTCTGAACCTCGGAACCACCACGACCTTGTCTTCCTCTGGACTTGCTTTTAGACGGGGGTTCCTACGCCCCGCCCCGCCCCACCCCCCACCAACACCTCCCCCAGCTCTCCTTACAGTGTCCCTATTCTCCCTCCCTCTCCTCTCCTTCGAGTCTACCCTCTTCTTTCTCCGTCTTTATAATTATGAACCTCTAAATCCTGTCAGTCCAACCTCTTTTTTTCTCGTTGTCTCTTCATGACTCACCGTCTCACCCGTCCCGACCACACTCTCCTCTTTATCTTCCCGTCATTGTCGGGTCTCGTCTCCCCCTTGTTTTTCTGTCTCTCTCTCTCTCTCTTCTTTTTTTCTTTATCCCTCTATTTGTCTTACTGTCTCCCCTTGCGCATAATCACTTCTTTCTCTTCACTGGACCTGGGTACACTCAGTCAACCTATACTTAAACCTATATTTACCCATATTTGATAACAACACTATAGTACTGAAACATCAGATTATTTAAATTTTCAACCTTATCTACTACTCTTAACGTTTTAAGATGAGAGATTACGAACACAACAAAATATAAATAGTCTTCTATTGAAAGTAAACGTTAGGAAGTTGGTCTCTGTACCTTATCCCACACGCACACACAAACCTCGTTCTCTTTTAACAGTGAAGTACCACGGATAAATTTCCTTTTAATGTTGAGGAAAAAGACCATTAAAAAAAGTAACAAGAAAAACATCGAACTTGATTTAGAATAGTAAGTTAAAGATAAAAGGATATTTATTATTGAAGACTTAACGAAACGACTTTAACGACCCGTAGGACATTAGTTGAGTACACTAAAAGATTTAAATATAAGTATTATAAAAGACTGAAACTGTGGTCTTAAGACATCCTATATATATATATATATACATTATATATATTAACACATCCGATATTTACATACACACATATATTACCACATCCGATATATGTATTCGATAGTCAAGTCAAGTCAGTGAGTCAGTCAGGCTGAGAAACACTGGGGTACCTGATGTCGTGCGGTCCGAAGGGACAGACAGCGGTCGAGGACCTCGAACGAGTCTGATTACAGGTAGTTTAACCACTAACGTAGGTTGGTAGAGTAGGAGACAACAGGGGAAGAGGAGGACGGAAGTTAGAAAGGGTCGTAGTCTTAGAAAAATTACTCAGTCAAGAAGCGT
This sequence comes from Capra ibex, assembly GCA_006410555.1. Lineage (NCBI taxonomy): Eukaryota > Metazoa > Chordata > Mammalia > Artiodactyla > Bovidae > Capra > Capra ibex. The sequence continues at coordinate 702,725 of SJYO01005903.1, forward strand.
AGTCCACCGGTTTCATAACCTCAAAGTCGAAGTCGTAGTCAGGAAGGTCACTTATAAGTCCTGACTAAAGGAAATTTTAACTGACCAACCTAAAGGAACGTCAGGTTCTGTGAGATTTCTCAAAAGAGGTTGTGGTGTCAAGTTTTCGTAATTAAGAAGACACGAGTCGAAAGAAATATTAGGTTGAGAATGTAGGTATGTACTGATGACCTTTTTGGTATCGAAACTGATCTACCTGGAAACAGCCGTTTCATCAGAGACGTAAAATTATACGACAGATCCAACCAGTATCGAAAAGAAGGTCCCTCGTTCGTAGAAAATTAAAGTACCAACGTCAGTGGTAGATGTCACTAAAACCTCGGGGGGTTTTATTTTTCAGACAATGACAAAGGTAACAAAGGGGTAGATAAACGGTACTTCACTACCCTGACCTACGGTACTACAAGCAAAAAATTACAACTTGAAATTCGGTTGAAAAAGTGAGAGGAGAAAGTGAAAGTAGTTCTCCGAGAACTCAAGAAGAAGCGAAAGACGGTATTCCCACCACAGTAGACGCATAGACTCCAATAACTATAAAGAGGACCGTTAGAACTAAGGCCAAACACGAAGTATATCCGATCGTAAAGAGTACGACATGAGACGTATATTCAATTTATTTATCCCACTGTTATATGTCGGAACTGCATGAGGAAAACGTTAAACCTTGGTCAGACAACAAGGTACAGGTCAAGATTGAGCAAAGAACTGGACGTATGTCCAAAGAGTCCTCCGTCCACTCCACTAGACCACAAGGGTAGAGAAATTCTTAAAAGGTGTCAAACAACAATAGATGTGACAGTCTCCGAAACCGTATTAGTTATTTCGTCTTCATCTATAAAAAGACCATAAGAGAACGAAACAGTTACTGGGTTTGCTACAACCATCAAACTGGAGACCAAGGAGACGGAAAAGATTTTGGTCGAACTTTTAGACTTTCAAGTGTCAAGTGTATGACAACTTCGGACCGAACCTCTTAAAACTCGTAATGAAACGGTCGTACACTCTACTCACGTTAACATACCAAAACTTGAAAGAAACCGTAACGGAAAGAAACTCTAACCTTACTTTTGACTGGAAAAGGTCAGGACACCGGTGACGACTCAAAGGGTTTAAAAGACCGTATAACTCACGTTGTGAAAGTGTTGTAGTAGAAAATCCTAAACTTTATCAAGTTGACCTTAAGGTAGTGGAGGAGATCGAAACAAGTATCACTACGAAGACTTCAGGTGAACTGAAGTATAAGATCCTACAGACCGAGATCCACCACTAGTGTGGTAGTACTAATAGACCCAGTACTTCTAGAAAAAACATATCAAAAAGACACATAAGAACGGTGGAGAAGAATTATAGAAGACGAAGACAATCCAGGTATGGTAAAGACAGGAAATAACACGGGTAGAAACGTACTTTACAAGGGAACTATAGAGATTAAAAGAACTTCTCTAGAGATCAGAAAGGATAAGATAACAAAAGGAGACAAAGAAACGTAACTAGTGACTCCTTTCGAAAGAATACATAGGAACGATAAGAAACCTTGAGACGTAAGTCTACTCATATAGAAAGAAAAAGAGGAAAAGTAAATCGAAGAGAAGAAAAGAGTCGATAAACATTCCGGAGGAGTCTGTTGGTAAAACGGAAACACGTAAAGAAAAAGAACCCCCACCAGAACTTGTGACGGAGGACATGTTACAGTCCTTGGAGGTAGGTATCAAGAAGTCCGTGAGATAGTCAGGGAACTTAGATAAACAGTGAAGGTGACATATTAGTATTCCCTAAACTAAATCTAGTATGGACTTACCAGATCACCAAAAGGGGTGAAAGAAGTTAAACTCAGACTTAAACCGTTATTCCTCAAGTACTAGACTCGGTGTCAGTCGAGGGGCAGAACAAAAACGACTGACATATCTCGAAGAGGTAGAAACCGACGTCTCTTATATTAGTTAGACTAAAGCCACAACTGGTAGACCACTACAGGTATACATCTCAGAAGAGAACACAACGACCTTCTCTCACAAACGGTACTGGTCACACAACAGAACCGTTTTGAGACAATCGGAAACGAGACGTAGGAAGACATGAGGTTCCGGTTTAAACGGACAATGAGGTCCATAGGGAACTGAAGGATGAAAACGTAAAGTCAGGGGATACTACTTTTCTTATATCAAAAACCCACAATCAAGATTTTCCAGAACATCTAGAAGTATCTTGGCAAGTTGAAATCAAAGAAGTCGTAATGACTAACCCCGTATCTAAATTCAATGACACTATAACTTACCAAACGGAACGTTTGCTTGGTTCCAGTAAGACAGTAAAAACATATGACATGGGTTCATGACGTAAAACCTAAGAAAACAACTGGTACTCCCGATGAAGTAAAGAAGATTCCCTTAGAACGGGTGTCATCATCTATATTACCAGTAGACTTAATTTAAACGGACAAGGTCAGGTAAACTCAAGTCAAGTGACTAAGGATTTTACAGAACGACATAGGACAAACTGGTGAAGGTTAAATGGAATTAAGTACCTGGATTGTAAGTTCCAAGGATACGTTTTGACGAATTTCTGTCGTCTCATTTTCCCGTCTCATTTTCCTGCACATGAGTAGAAGAGAAAACTCTTGAGGTTTTAATGTCGAGTGACGACTTGTCGGTAGCTGTCCTCTTACAATCTAGGGTGGTTTTTCTTTATAACGTGTAGGTTCCCGTTTCCTCTTCGGGGTCGTTCTGTCATCCTCCCCGCTTTAGTGTAAATTTTAGTTTGTGGTATGGGCGGTCTCTGCGAACCTCTCGAGTTTGGTTTGGAACACGTGTGGTCCTGGGTCGTTGGGGTGTCTCACATCACATATGTATATATATGTGTGGACATATGTATGCATATATATATGTGTGTGTGTGTGTGTATATATATATTCCAGAATATATATTCCAGGACATATATATACACATATATATATATACATATATGTGTTTAAACACATCCTATATATATACACACATCCCCCACACACATATAAACCAACACGGACCAGAAGCAACGCCATACATTTGAGAATCAACGTTGTGTACTCTAGATTAGGGGGGTGGTCCCAAACTTAGGTCCGAGGGACTTAACCCTTGAGGTTCAGAATCGGTGACCTGGTGGTACCTGTAGGGAAACATCCCAAAACCCCAAAAAAAAAATTAATGTTTAACAAAGGGAAAATTTAAACAAAGACCAAATCTCTTTCAGACACTGAAAGAAGAAAATAGAATATATAACCTTTATAAGAAGACATTGATCATTTCTTCAAATCTGACAGAGGGTTACCTATGACCCATTTCTGCAGGTACCAGAAAATAAAATTCACAACCTTCGACTAAAATGGATCAATCAGACTATGAGGCAAAAGAGACCAAAGTGTATTAGATGATGTTGTACTCGGTACTCGAGGATTCGTCTACAGAGGTCAGCGCAGGACCCTCGACTGGGAAAAGAGTGTCAAGGGAGACGGGACCAGTGTAAGTGGAAAAGAGACGAGGGTTTGTAGTTGTGGAAAAGACAGAGTCTAGAGTGGAGGACGAATTGGGAAACAGAGATTTCGTAGCGACGAGACCGGGAACGAGGAGGAGTCCAGAACCGGTCTCAACAGAGGGGTGGAAGAGGACGAGTAGAAGACTTCAAGGGAAGTGGACGGTAAGAGACAGAGTACTGGGTCTAAAATAACGAGGGTGTAACCAGAGGAGATAGTCTTTACAAAAAGTAGCTATTAAAACCCAGAAAGGACAAAGGGGAGGTAACCTCCCACGGACCAGAGACAGAAGAAAGGTCCTGTGGACACTGTGAAAGGAAACCCTTCTAAATCTACGACCCCTGACATTAACCTACCTTATGAGGAGTCCCTTCTAGCTCCTCGAACCCGTCCACTACTCCAATCAAGGGTATAAAAAAGACCTTTAAAGTTGAACTTGATTTGGACGATACTGATGAATAAATGAATTTTATTCTCGTTTTAATATACGTGACTCCGAATCGAGATGTCTTGGTCACAGGGGGTACGTCACACGATTCCACAGGACACAAGTAAGGTGACACAGAGACGAGGTGATATCGGGGGTCCAGAAGGTTTAACACACGAAGACCCCACTCGACGGTAGAACTTGCCCTCGGAACGGAATGTCGTCAAGTAGACGAGTCTCAGTCCCTATGACTGATGTGAAACGATTCCTACGTCTCTTCGAATCCTCATACCCCTACCCGTACTTCCTCTCGGGGCGGAACCTCGACCCCATGGAACGTCAAAAGAGACTCACCCCTTCTGTCCTCTGTCACTCTCGCCCCGACAGAAAGAGAGAGAGAGAGTCACTGTAGGAGTGGTTTGTGTTAGGTCGGTTAGGAGTTTGTGGAAATTTTGATCTGAGGTAGTACAGGGGTTAACGACCACTCCCGGAGGAAAAGGTCCCTCCCGGGCGAAGAACTAGAGGTATGACTTACGGGTCACAGGGTGACAAACGTCGTGACAGGTGAGGACAACGTTACGGAGACGTATACCCAAACAAAATCGGACTAAACAAGCATGCGCGGACTCCATACACACACATGAGTCAGTAAGTCAGTACAGGCTGAGAAAACGTCGGGGTACCTGATATCGGGTGGTCCGAGGAGATAGGTACCTTAAAAGGTCCGTTCTTATGACCTCACCCAACGGAAAAACAAGAGGTTCCCTAGAAGGGGTGGGTCCCTAGCTTGGGTGTAGAGAACGTAGAGACCGTAACCGTCCGTCTAAACAATGGTGATCACGATGGACCCTTCGGACCTCCTTTACAGTTCTGGACGTGTTTTCACCTCCTTTCTGAAATCCCCAAACGTCCTCTATATACCGTCGTTCACACCCGGAGATCTCCTCGGGTCACTCGACATACTCGCGGACAGGGTACGTACCGAACCCCAAGTTCCCCACACACCTTGAAAACCTTTCCCCGTAGAATCAAGACCGACCTCATAGATCTGTACCTAAGTGTCCCTCGACACCCCGACATACCTAGCCCGAACCACGGTATCACAGAAAAGAGTCCAAGGGACCCTGCGTCTTCGACTCTGACTCAACAACCAAAACAAAAAACTTCAAGTCTAAAAATCCGTACCCAAAATATTTTCGGTACTAGTGTGGACTTTTCCTTACTCCTTCATCTTAATCTTTTTCCTTACAATATGGCATAACAATTGATTTCGGACTCTCCTCGGGTGTCCTTCGAGACCCTCGTCCTCCTACCGACGGAACCCTGTCCCCCACCTAAGTTCTCCACGGGGTGTCGTGAGAGAGGTGTGGCACCTAAAACACCCCAGAAAACCACGACCAAATCAGGGATTGAGTATAGACTGAGAACACTGGGGTATCTGACATCGGGTGGTCCGAGGAGACAGGCACCCTAAAGGGTCTGTTTTTATGCCCACACCCAACGATATAGGAAGAAGTCCCCTAGAAGGGCTGGGTCCCTAGCTTGGATGTAGAGAACGTAACCGTCCACTGAAGAAATGGTGACTCGGTGGTCGCTTCACACCCCAGAAACACCCCCCGTCTTTAGTAACACGTTGGGTATCACATCAATGTCTCTTATAGAGTCTCCGGTAAAACACCCAATAGAAACAATAAAACCCTATAAACCCGTTTCAACGTCGTTTCAAAGTCCACGTAAAACTTTCTGTGTTTCCTCTTAAACCTTACAAAGGACCCTTCTGCGACTCCAGAGTAACCGTAGTGCCCGGTTTCGAGACAAAACAATAATCTAAAACCTCCACTGTCACGAGTCTGACCCCAGTGACACTTACTTTTGCACCACAGTGCAGATCACCAGAAGTACTCATTAGTAAGGTAGCACTTGCGTACTCAGTACCCCGGAATCTCACAAACTACCCCAACACATCGTCCATTCCCCTACCGAGACGACAAGGACCCCTCACACAGTCTGGGGTCCCTTCTGATATCCAAACAAACTCAGGTCTTCCCTTTACTATCCACAATTCTGAGTGTACCGTCTCTCAATAGTCTCTCCCGGACGACCCCTACCCTGGTTGCCCTCTTCCCGACACTCTTGAGTACTGAGTCCCTTTCTAACAAGTCGACTAGTCCCCGTCAGTGTCGCCTCTCTGCAGTCGGAACCCTTCTGGGTCGACGAAAACAGAAAGACGGTCTGGTCACCACCAGTGAGACGACGGAGACGGACGGTCAGGGACCTTGAGTGTGTGTGCGTCATGTCAGTATTCCTTCGACACCACGCCTCCCCGTTCCACAAAATTTGATTTACACTTTGTTCGCATAAAGAAACTCTTCCTCCCGACGACACAAGACCCCTCCTTTGTCCTTCCCCCTGTCACAAACCCTTGAGTCTCGGGACCGCTATCGTCCTTTCGAGTCCTTTCTCCATTTCTTTTTCGAGACAAGGATGAGTGGTCACGAGTCGTCGATCGGGTTATCTTCCCCCACTCCATAGTCCCGGGGTAAATCTCTTTCCTAGAACAGAAAGATGAGTTGTGGGTGAGTGGGAGACACGTGTACAGAAGTAACAGAAGAGATCTTACCGTGAGTACCACCACAGGGGTCATCTACTGGACTCTTTCATTTCACAAAAGAGAGAAACACGGGACCGCCGGAGTCGAAGAGGAGGTGACAAGATAGTCTGTGGGTGAAGGGACGACAAGAACTTTCAAACAACAACTTAATGCTGCGGCCCTAAGAACCGGGGGCCTCCTCTTCTTAAGTTAGTCCCCGGTCTCTGCTCCGAACTGGCGAGTCTCGAAAACATATTGTTTCAAAATTTCATATTTCCTCTATCTCTTTCGAAGACTGTATCCGTAGTCTTCCCCCGTCTTTCTCATGGGGGGACGATCAGAAATCGACCTACAATATATCAGTGGTCGTCAGACAATTACTTTCTTTCCTTACAGAGTTTTGAGTCTTACCGTGGTCCGGGGAGCGGGTATTCTACATAAAACCCTATTAGAACCGAGGTTTACCAAGTAAAACCCGGTATTTTCCTAATTGAACTTAGAACTTCTTCCCGTCTCGTGGTATGTTTATCACAGCAAATGCATCTAACCTCCTTTCTATAGTCTCATAATGTATGACCAAATAGTCCATCCAAGACTCGGGTTTTTCGCCTTGGCTGAATTTTCTCAAACCCCATTTACGTATCATGTAATCGTATCGAATTCTATTTGTAAAAGTATTCTTTTTCCGTTACCAATTGAAGTTCACTTTGGTCCACAGTAATACCGTTGTGTCTTAAAATTCTCTTTGGAGGAAAATTTAAACATATCTCTTCCTTTTTTTTATAGCGATTTAACAAAGAAGGACGGCGAATTCCCTCTATTTTTACAGACTGTAAACGTCCGATAAAGGAGGTGAACCGCTGAGGACCGGAAGGACGGACAATGGGAGAGTAAGAAGAGTGACAACCAAACGTGTTAGGGTTACTTCGGTCAGTTCAGTCGTAAAGTCCGATACTAAAAAGAAGTCGAATACAGTTACATCGAGTCAACCATTTTCTCAGACGGACGTTATGACCTCTGGACCAAAGTTAAGGACCCAGTCCTTCTAGAGGACCTCTTCCTTTACCGTTGGGTGAGGCTATAAGACCGGACCTCTTAGGGTACCTGTCTCCTCGGACCATCCGATGTCAGATACCCCAGCATTCTCAGTCTGTGCTGATTCGTGTGTCTGTCATAGTTACGTCTCACTCTTTGGAATCTAAGGTCCTTGGAAAAAGGACTAATTCACAGTTCCGTCGGTTCTCGAAGGAGGAAAAAGACACCTAACAAAATATAATACAAACTGACGTGTCGAACACCCGAGGAATCAAGGGGATGGTCCCTGACTTGGGCCCGGGTGTCGTCACTTTCGACTACTCAGGATTGGTGACCTGACGGTCCCTTCAGGGTCAAAAGCTGAGAGATAACGGTCTGACCCAGACGAGTCGGAGTTCGTCGATGACGACCCTACTCGAGTGACGGTAGGATCAACCTGAACGTGTACTGGCAACGTGGAGATTTACCTCCTGGGAACCGAGGTGGCAGGAGTCGACAAGGACAAATCGGACAGGAGTGAGGAGGTCCCGTTTCCAGGGGACGGGTGCAGTCAGGGGGTTACACTTCTGCTACCGTCTCACCTTTGATCACATTAAAATACAGGTAGAGTAAGTGAATAAGTGATGTATCTCATGGTATAAAAATTAAAGACACACACACACGAATCAACGAGTCAGTACAGGTTGAGAAACGTTGGTACACCTGCCATCGGGAGGTCCGAGGAGACAGACACTTTAAGAAGTCCGTTCTTATGACCTCACCTAACGGTACGAGAGGAGGCCCCCTAGAAGGGTTGGGTCCCTAGTTTGGGACCAGAGGACGTAACGTGTACCTAAGAAATAGTGGAATCGGCGTTGCCTCCGACCAAAAAATTATAAATAACCCCATACCAACTAAAAGTAACAACGTAATCAAAGCCCACAAATCGTTTCATTTAACAGTTTGTGTATGTAGGTGAGAAAATCTAAGAAAAGGGTACATCCAGTAGTGTCTCCTGACTCAAATTAAGGGACACGATGTGTCAATTCCGAATTAATCAATAGATAAAATATATATCATCACACATACACAGTCAGGGTTAGAGGACCAAATAGGGAGGGGGAGAATGGGGAACTATTAATATTCGAATAAAAATGTAGACATTGATAAAGTCAACACATCTATTCAAGTAAACATCGGAAAAAAAAAAAAATCTAAGGTGCATACTAACTATAGTATGTTATAAACAGAAAGAGACAGACTGAATGAAGTGAGTCACACTCTTAGAGATCCAGGTAGACACGACGACATTTATCGTAATAAAAAAAATTACTGACTCATTATAAGGTATTTACTACCTTTGTCCCTGAAGGGACCGAGACGTCTCACAAAATCACAAATTCTCAGAAATTCTGAAAGATGAAGGACCCTGAAGGGACACCAATCCTGAGTCACGAAGGTGAAGTCCCCGTGCCCAAACTAGGGAGCAGTCCCTTGATTGTAGAACGTACGACGGACCACGTCGCGGAGTGGGGGTGAGGGGGTTTTACCTCTGTTTGGGTGGAACAGTGAATGTCAGTACGTTCAGTTTACGGGGTTTCGCTTCGGGACCACACACCTGCACCTAAGAGGGGTTGTGGGTGACGAGAGGGCTGTGGGGGTAGTATGGTCGAGATGGAACAGGGACACACCAAGTAGTGTCGACCTCTTTTTGTGCGGGGACTTGACTGACCAGAACGAAGTCTAAGGAGACAAGGGAGTGTAATGGACACACAAATGAGGTATGGAAAGGATACCTCGAGGAGTTTTCAGATGGAGGCGGAGAGGGTAGAAAAAAAGAGTTTTTGGGACAAAGAAGAGGTAACTCGAGGACCTCGTTTCCCTTCTCTAGAGGAGATTGACGGAGTTGACAGCCGGAGTCCCGGACACGAGACAGGAATTATTAACTGACGCTTATCAGACTTTGACGGAGACCGACAACGACCGGGATTTTAACACGGGGCCAACGGTCGAGGTGACAGACCCAGTCCCGGCACACCGTAGTACATAAAAATGAAGAGCTTTCAATGAAACTAGTTGTACCACCGTAACAGAGAGACTTTGTGTTTCTACCCGTGAGTGTATGTGGGGTGTGGAAAAATATGTGAGTCAAGAAAGGACAAATTTTATGTCACAAGAGTTAATCGATGTAAAAGGAGATGATAATTTACGGTGCTACATGACAACGTCTTCTTACCCCCACGCTCTCTTACCAGCACAGGGTCCCCTTTAGAACCCTATCCAGAGGTTCATTCCCAAGGACCGAAGGACGTCCTTTCTTAAGTTCTCCCTCTGTATCATCTCACTCGGTACGACACGGCCCGACGGATTCTACGGGCCCAGAACCACCTCTCACGAGTACTTTGCACCAGGTGATGTCTTCCCTTACCGTCTGACGTCATAAAAACGGAGCTCTTGGGGTTCTTACTATTTCGTCCAAATAACTCTCTTTATGTGTAAGGTATCCGTCTTATACCAACAGAGACTTCCCCTCTTACTGGGACCCGACACCCGTATGAATCAAAAATACTCGACTCATTAAGTACGTAATTGTACATCCTCCTAAAAAGGGCGATAAACCTCCTTTTACGTCTTCAACTAAAACCATCAGTAAAGTGTTATATACACATATATGTATAAAGCTTACAGTGTAACATACAGAATTTATACGTTCTATAAATAAACAGTTAATATGGGGTCATTTTGAAATTTCCTTTTTCCACGTTCCATACGACACGAACGGAGGTGACTCACCACGTTTAGGTCCGATGTGTAATGTAGGTACTCCGTAAAATGTTTATGCAAACACGGGACTGGTCTCTAAGGGGAAGCTTTTCAGGTTCACCCCGAGTCGGAGTTACCATAAATTCCCCGGAACCATGCAGTGCCGACATATAACAGTGAGACGAATAAATTGAATATACGTCTCATGTAGTACTCTTTACGACCTGATCTTCTTTGTTCGACCTTAGTTCTAACGGCCCTCTTTATAGTTATTGGAGTCTATACGTCTACTATGGTGGGAAGACCGTCTTTCACTTCTCCTTGATTTTTCGGGGAACTACATTCACTTTCCCCTCTCACTTTTTCAACCGAATTTCGAGTTGTAAGTCTTTTGCTTCTAGTACCGTAGGCCAGGGTAGTGAAGTGCCCTTTATCTACCCTTTTGTCACCTTTGTCACAGTTTGAAATAAAACCCCTCGAGGTTTTAGTGACGTCTACCACTGACGTCGGTACTTTAATTTTCTGCGAATGAGGAACCTTCTTTTCAATACTCGTTGGATCTATCGTATAAGTTTTCGTCTCTGTAATGAAACGACTGATTCTAGGCTGTTCCGATACCAAAAAGGTCATCAGTACATACCTACATTCTCAACCTGACACTTCTTCCGACTCGCGGTTTCTTAACTACGAAAACTTGACACCACAACCTCTTCTGAGAACTCTCCGGGAACCTGACGTTCTAGGTTGGTCAGGTAAGACTTCCTCTAGTTGGGACCCACAAGAAACCTTCCTTACTACGATTTCGACTTTGAGGTCATGAAACCGGTGGACTACACTTCTCAACTGAGTAACCTTTTCTGAGACTACGACCCTCCCTAACTCCCGTCCTCCTCTTCCCCTGCTGTCTCCTACTCTACCGACCTACCGTAGTGACTGAGCTACCTGCACTCAGACTCACTTGAGACCCTCAACCACTACCTGTCCCTCCGGACCGCACGACGCTAAGTACCCCAGCGTCTCAGCCTGTGCTGACTCGCTGGCTTGACTTGACTTGACTTGACCACGTCGACCGTAACTCGTAGTCCTGAGAATTCAGGCAGGTAGGACTCCCTACTCTAGACCCGACTCCCATTCCGACGAAACGGGACTCACCCCGACCTGGTCCCGGACGACACACTGGACTTCCCCTAGTACCACACTCGCCTCCACGGGGGACGACGACACACGTACTCCGGAGTGGTCCTCCCCTCACACTAGGCTCCCTTTCACACCCTTTCAGGACACAACCTGAGACACGCCCTCAACTGACAGGACGTAGGGAGGACTCTGTCACCGGTGTCCCCTGACAGACAAGGAGTACCACTCCCGAAGGGACACACACACCAACCCCGAGTCCTTCCCCCACACAACTGAGATTTGTAATTTGTCGTACAAAAGTTAAAATTCCTATCTGGAGACTTCTGAGTATAACGGACTCCTTCGGGTCTTCTCCTCCTTCCACTTTCTTCCTTCTCAGACCTTACCGAGAAAGAGTCCACTTGAATATAAGAACCAACTAATAAGACAAAGAGGAAAGAAAAGATTAATTAAAAAAAAAAAAAAAAACCGCATCTCGATGAAACGTTACAACACAATCAGAGACGATAAGAGGAAGGAAGAAACGTCAACGATTAGAGACTGAGTTCTTCATCGGACGAACTAAGGACAAGTAAGTGTGAGTGGGTCCTGGAAGAGAGTCAGTGACTGTGCATGGGAATCTAAGGTAGACACTGAGTCAAAAGATGAGACATTTTACCTTTGCCTAGAAAGAGACTACTCAATGATGTGACTGTTGTTCAATTAAGTACTTTTCGTCGATTTCATTACGAAGGTACCATCGAGTCTACCATTTCTTAGACGGACGTTATGACGTCTGGGCACAAACTAGGAACCCAACCCTTCTAGGAGACCTCTTCCTTTACCGTTGGGTGAGGTCATAAGAATAGACCTCTTAGGGTACCTGTCTCCTCGGACCGCCCGATGTCAGGTACCCTAGTGTTTTCTCAGTCTTTGTTGACGATGATGAGGGTGATGATGATGATCTCATTAAGTATTGTATGTCCTTCACAAGTTTATGAAAATCAGTAACGACAATTAGTAGTAGTGTCAAAAATCCGAGACTCGAAAGAAATTGTGGAAACATATCTACTGGGTCACAACTTAAAGACAAACACATAAAGTGCACAGTATGTCTTTTTACTCTTTAGGTGTAACTAAACCTCCGGTAACATTAGAGAATACCCTTTCGTTAATCTCTACGTATTAAAAGAGATTTATGGAAATGTACTTAGACAGTCTTATATGTGAAGTTGACTTAGTTAGAAGAAGAGTAAAACATACTTCTATTCTTGAGAGGAATACTGGGGTAATTACTATACACAAAAGTAAAGTCGTCGTCGACTGGTAACTCCTGCACCGGTAGCTTAAGTGAGGACTCCTCACCCTTACGGACCTGGGACGTGTCTCCTGAAACATGACCCTACACTACGACCTCTGGATGTCCTTGGACGAGAGACACCCATTCCTAGTGAAGGGAGAGTTCAACCCTAGACAGGAACCCATAGAAATGTAAAAGGAAGCGTACGGAAAACCCTCGGGGATGGAACGAACCGACTCGAGCTTCGGGACAACTTAGTCTCCGGTTTCGGAGTATTACACCGTACTCCTGAAACTTTAACGGGAAAGGAGTAAACTAGACGGGTACAATACTATGGAGCTCCCACCCAGGTCTCGAATTTTCACGTATTTCGGACATCGTTTGAATTTTGGATGTGAAGGGACAAAACTTTTAAAATAAATAATAAAAAACCGACACGACCCAGAAAGAATTAACGACACTAGTCCCCGATGAGTGGTCAACGCCACGAGCCCGAAGAGTAACACCACTGAAGAGAACGACCCCATCCGCCCGAGATCCCACGTCCCCGGGGTGTCAACACCACGTGCCCGAATCAACAAGACGCCGTACACCCTAGAAGGACTTGCTTCTTAACTTGGACACTGGGGACGTGACCGTCCGTCTAAGAATTGGTGACTCGGTGGTCCCTTCAGGGTGAATGGAAAAATGATGTTCGTTCTACAGACGTATAATGTGAGAAGGGACACGTAAGTGAACTAGAATCGGTTTTCCGATTCTTCACTAAGGGGACACGTAAGTCTTCCTCCGTTCGACGCGTAATTTCACAAAAGGTGTTGGTGAAGTATAACAGGAGTGAGAAGTCGACTTGTTTCTCGACCCCAAGATCTTTGTTATATCGTACACTACAAAGAAAGAACGTTAATCGTTATTAAAGACAAAGACTGGACTTATAAGAATACAGGTAAAACCTCATTTCTTTTCTCTCGTGACCTGGGACCGCTCCCTTCACTTTTATCGTTTTTTATTTTTAATTTTTTCTTTCTTTCCTTTTTTTGGTGATCTCCCCACCTTTCATGGTCCACATCTGTGTCCAGTCTAGAGTCTACTTGTCTCTTCTTTGGCGTGGTAATTATCAAAGTCCCTTAGAAAGGGGTTCACCATCTCAAGACACCCTTTTCTTAAATAAAAAACCATTTGAGAGTCTCCTTTAACAACAAGAGGGGTAACAAAGTGAGACAAGAAATCATATATTTTACATAGAACAGGAGGTCACCACGGTGTCGAGGATGTCTCTGTTTCCGTTCCAGAAACATACTAGATGTTGTCGGACAGTAAACTGAGGAAGGTCGAAACAGTGAACTGAAACTTCTTGCACCCTACCCGGGAAAGTTTTCCCAGAGAACGGGGACGCAGAGGTGAAGACACACACGAAAGTAACCGACGAGTCAAGAACCAGGGACGTTCATTCTCGACTTGACGAGAAATCGTGGTGCGACAGGATCAAGGTAGGGATGAGCGACAAGATCCTTCTACATCAGTTCCTCCATCCTTTGGTGACCACGAGAGACTAAGGTAGAGAATGGGGTCTTGGACGTGCCTCGACAAAGTTCGGGGTAGACGGACAAGTCTAGGGAGTCGGGAAGGAAGACCCTAACAATGAATCCTCTTGACATTTCTGTCATCTGTCTAGAAGAGAAACTAGGATCTAGGATGTACCCCTCGTATACAGCCGGAAACTCTAAGAATTGAGTTACAGACACTCCTCTCGTGTGTAGAGTTCTAGGACGTCCTAGGGGGGAGGACAGAACATAAAAGTAGTGAGAAGGTGACGAGATGGACCAGACCCTTACATCTGAAAAGGATTAACGGATAACAGAATTCAACGGAGACTACTAACGGAAACTTTATGTGTAAGGATCCTAGACTCTAAAATAGGATATAAAAAAAACGACACTATTATCGTGAAAATTCCCTATCTGTTGAAGATCCCTGAGAGGGATACCTCATCCCAATAAACAACTGTCTTTTAATGGGGGGGTGGGGCTCTAAAAAAAAATTAACTTCATATTAACTATATGTTACAACATAACAGAAGACTACATTTCGTTCCATTAAGTCATTATGTATACATATGTAAGAAAAAAAATAACAAAAATAGTGTCCTATAACTTATATTAAGGGACACGACATGTCATCCTGGAACAACAAATAGACAGGATACATATTATCGAACGTAGACGATAAATGTTTGAGGGTTGGACAGGGACACGTACGTGTGAACCGGTGGTCTTCAGAGAAGATATACAGACACTCAGACAAAGACAAGTATCTATTCAAGTAAACACGACGTAAAGTCTAACCTGTATGTTCACCATAGTATACTACAAACAGAAAGAGGAAGACTGAATAAAACGAATCATACTATTAGAGATCCAGGTAGGTACCACGACGTTTACCATGATAAAGTAAGAAAAAAATACCTACTCATTATAAGGTCACACACACACATAAATACACACAGATGTGTATTTATGTGTGTGTGTATTTATGTGTGTGTGTTGTAGAAATAGGTAAGTAGACAACTACCAGTAAATCTAACAAACGTACAAACCGATAATATTTATCACGACGACACTTGTATCCCCATGTACGTATAACTTTTCTCAGAAAAAATGAATAAAAAGTAAATTTTTAAAAAAATAAAAACGGTGTGGAGTCTTGAACACCCTTGAGTCAGGGGAACTGGTCCCTAGTTTGGGTCCGGTATCGTCACTGTCACGGTTTAGGATTTGTGATCTGGTGGTCCCTGAGGTTCGTAGTTCGAGGACGAAGAAAGTGAAAGAAACATTAAACCCCAACACATGTATCGGAAGATTCAGAACACGGGAGTAAACTTTTTATTACCATCAAATGGAGTCTGAAAATTTTGTTTATTCATGACAATCTATCGAATCTATTTTATTATAACGTGTAAAATATCTTTTTGAAACAATGACAACAAATTACTATATATAGATGAAACAGTACAAAACAATACGGTATAGGGAAACACACGTAATATAAAATATACGAAAATAAAACGTCAAACAGGAGTTGTTACGTCAGACACTGGAATCAATTATATATAAAATTCGTGTGTGAAGTATGATGTATAGACCCCTGTTATTCGACCTCTTAATTTCCCGTGACGTATCTATTCTTTAACGAGACGAACCAATAATATATTACCGTTAGTACTTTAGTACACTGAAAGCTGAAGAAAGAAGTCAAAGACAAGGAAACAACAAGTAAGTGTTTCAGCACAGGTTGAGAAACGCTGGGGTACGGTCGAAGGAGACAGAAAGTATAGAAGGCCTCAAACGAGTTTAAGTACAGGTGACTCAGTCACTACGATAGATTGGTAGAGTAGGAGACGGTGGGGGAAGAGGAAAACGGAAGGTAAAAAGGGTACACTTTCACTTCAGCCAGTCAGCACAGGCTGAGAAACGCTGGGGTACCTGACGTCGGATGGACCGAGGAGGTAAGTACCCTAAGAGGTCCGTTCTTATGACCTCACCCAACGGAAAAGGAAAAGGTCAGAAAGGGTATTACAATATATAAAAGGGGTGGATTATAAAATCTTCAGTCAATACAGTTATGGAAAATGTCAAAAGTATAACACACGGGAAAGGTCCCATTTTAAGAGAAGAAATAAGAATTCCTTCTCACAAATCTTAAGGTATCTTATATTACATGTTGTACCAATGAATAATGACCAACAAAATGATGTTGTCATTTCCCAATGAAATGATCTTATCTTTCCCAATGATCTTATCACACAAATAATTAAAAATAACACTAAATGTCAACTGCCAGAAAGTCTTGTATAATACGTTATATTAACTGTAAATGAACAATTACAATATTTTACGGACAAAAAGTACCTATAACTACGAAAATATTGTATATTAAGTCCTTTTATAAAGTAAAAAATTTATAGGAATCATTTAAGAAATAAAAGAGTCACGACATAAACAAAACGTTAAGATTTGACGGTAAATAAATCCAATAAACAATCTATTCGAACAAAACCTAATAAATGGTAATATAATGAATAAAATTCATAATTAAATATATGTCATTACTACATCTATGACATACATCTAATACACATTATTCATACCTTTTATACAGACTATACAAAGAGAAGTCAATGTCAGTCATAAATATACGAAACCCAAGTACCAGTACTCTAATCGGTAAAAAATTCTCGATTGAATTCAAATGTGTTGGACTCACCAAAACAGTATGTGACAAACTTTACTCCGATGGGATTTTAGTCAAACTTAAAATACACTTGTATGAAAGAAATAATTTTTCTTAGGATAAAGAAATTACAAAGAGTTTTAAACTTCTAGCACCAACCCTTCAAAGTATTGATGTAAGTCACATTCACATTAAAAACCATATTATACAAAAGTTGTATTTTATAAATAAATACTCAATATTAATTATTGTATGGATACTAAAAAATATAAAACATCTATAGAGAGGGTATGTATAATAGTTCTTTAATGTTGGTTTCCTCTTGTGATTGAGTTGTCTATGTAAGGTTTGTCACTAAAACCCTTCTGTACTTTCGGGACCTCAGTTTCTAAAGATGAATTCCCTTTAGGCTCCGTTATACGAACTCAAACTCACAGTCACCTCTCTACTGCTTTCTTTAATGTTTCCTCACGAACATTGGGTATTACTTTTCGAGTGGCTATCTTTTTTAGTTACACCATCTTCGTTACGTCCTTTGTTACGTTAACTTTTATTTGAACGTAATTCGAAAGTCCTACTTAACGTCTATAAAGCTTACCTTTCCTTTTAAAAACTTACATTAGTTCAACTCTTCCAATAGTTGTTATCAAGGAGTTAAAGTCGAGAGGTTTCTTAAGGAGGCTCACAAGTTTGGTTGTAAAGATTGTACATACCCTTACTAAAATAGGTAAGAAGTTATGACTGTTTTCTGGTATTTCGTGTATCCCTTTTTGGAATGTCCACATTACTGACACTGTTTTGGAAATGAGTACAGAGTGTAGAGTGATTTGTAGCCCATCAGGTATGTTCTCTGTCCGGTATGTTTACACTATGTACACCGTTCCTGAAGTCAGTCTCAAGTTTGGAACGTTGAGTAGCCTCTTAAGTATGACCTCTCTTTGGAATGTTTACATTACTCACACCGTTCCAAAAATTATCTTTTAGTTTGGAACTTTGAGTAGTTTCTTAAGTATGACCTCTCTTTGGTATGTTTACATTACACACACCGTTTCGGAAATCCGACACAAGTTCGGAGTCCTCGGTAGTTCATTAGGTATGACCTCTCTTCGCAATGGTAACATCATTTACATTGTTCCGAAAAAGGGCATTAAGGTTCGAAGATTTTGTAGTTTCTTAAGTATGAGCTCCCGTCGGGATGTTTACACTACGTACACTGTTTCGGAAATAAAACGCAAGTTCGGATTAGTTGGTAGTCCATCAGGTATGATCTCTCTTCAGAATGGGTACATTACTTACACCGTTCTGCAAGTAGTTTTCAAGTGTGGAATCCGAAGTACTCTCTTAAGTATGACCTCTCTTCGGTATGTTCACATGACTTACACCGTTCCCGAAGTCCGTTACCAGACTATAGTTTCAAGTGGTTTCTTAGGTACGACCTCTCTTTGGAAAGTTTACATCGCTCACGCCGTTTAGGAAATGAGCCTCAAGTGTGGAGTGATCTGTAGTTTAGTAGGTATGACCTCTCTTTGGTATATTTACACTCCAGACACTGTTCCAGAAGTCAGCCTTAAGTGTAGAACGTCCAGTAACCTCTTGAGTATGTCCCCTTTTTGGAATGTTTACATTACTTACACCGTTTCGGAAATCACTAGCAAGTTCGGATTGAATGGTAGTCCATTAAGTATGACCTCTCTTCAGAATGTTTACATTACTTACACCGTTTCGAAAATAATTCGGAAGTATAGAATCCGTAGTACTCTCCTAAGTATGACCTCTCTCCGGTATGTTCACATTACTTACATCGTTCCGAAAATAGTTCGAAAGCGTAGAATCCATAGTACTCTCCTAAGTATGACATTTCTTTGGTATGTTCACATGACTTACACTGTTCCGGAAAGTCGTTACCAGACTGTAGTGATAAGTGGTTTCTTAAGTACGACCTCTATCTAGAATCTTTGCATTCACATCACACCGTTTAGGAAATCGGAAACTTCGGAGTCATTTGTGGTCTACTGGGTATGACCTTTCTTTGAAATGTTTGTTACTTACACCGTTCCGAAAATCGTCCACAAGTGTGGAATCCGAAGTACTCTCCTAAGTATGACATCTCTTTGGTATGGTTACATGACTCATACCGTGTCGGAAATCTGTTATCAGGATGGAGTCCTAAGTGGTTTCTTAAGTAAGGCCTATCTTTGGAATGGTCAAGGTACTCACACCCTTTTGTAAACAAGTCCCAAATGTGGAGGGATTAGTAGTCTATTAGGTATTAGGTATGTCCGAACGTCTACATGACGCAAAACGTTCCGAAAATCGATAACGGAATTTGAGACCCAAGTGGCTCATCAGGTATGTTTTGTTTACATTACTTACACCGTTGCAAAGTTTAATAACGAGTGAAAAGTGATTTATTTCCCTAGACATAAGACCTCAATCTCGTGTGTTCACATCACACACCATTCTTAAAATGGGTATATCGTTTGTAACCCCCTTCTATATCTCAACTGTGGAAGTTTTATGTTATTTGTACCATTTCTGAAAGGGAACTTAAGTTTATGACACGTTGTTGTCTCATATAACCTCTCTTTAGTGATTTGAAATCTGATATGTAGGAACTCTCTTCGGTGTTTTTTTATTACATGTACGATCAATGCCAAGTTCTACTACCTCATCTTTCTGTTCACAAGTAGAATACGTTCTCGTGGTTTTAGTGTTGATCGACAACTTGTCAGTAGTTGTTCTCCTGTAACCAGGTTTCTGGTTCTTCGGTGTTCTACCATCCTCCCCACGTTTGTGATTTTAGTTTAGGGTACGACCGACCCACCCGTTGTATGTTTGACCTCTTATTATTACGGTTTCTTCAAGAGGGTGACATCCCTTTCAAGACTCGGGGTGGAGTCCGAAGTGTCGGACCCCTAGATTGTTTCCTTGACCCTTATGGGTGCCTTAGACTGAAACTTCCGGTCGCCCTAAACTAATATCTTGAAAGTGTCAAGGTTTGTCTAAGGTGAGAACATCCCGTGTTTATTTTAGAACCGTACGTAGTTCTGGGTTCCCTTTCCTCGTCACTGGGGTGTCCTCTGACTTGGTCTGGATGGATGACCACAACCTCCCAGAAGAGACCTCCGTACCCAGTCTTTACCGAGCGGTACCCCCGTCCCCGTGACTATCGTCGTCGGACCCTTCCAGGAGGAACCACAATCAGGAGAACCTCCAGCGGTAATTGGACTGGTATTTGGGGTCTCGACCCAGCGGAGTCCGGTTTGTTGGTTGTCCCTCCCTCGTGTCGGGGTGGGTGGGTAGTCGTCTATTAACCTAAATTCAAAATGAACCACTCGGGGACGGGTGGTCTCACCCTGGGTCAAAAAGGGTGGGTCAGAGAGGGTAGTTCTTAGAATGTATTCGGAAAATCGGAGTAGATGGTCTCCCGTATATCTTCTTTATTCTTCTTGGTGTTAAGGTGTCGTCGATCTCGTTTTCGGTATAATGAGATTCATTTAATCCTACTTTTTCTTCTCAATATAGTGTCTCCTTCCCTGTTCTATTTTGGGGTTTTTTGTTGATTTACTTCACCTCTATCCGTTGGAAGGTCTAATAAGTACTAAGTCTTATTAGTACTTCTACTAGGTCCTAGAGTCTTATCTTACCTCTTCTACGTTTTTTTTACAAACGGTTTCTGGATCTTCTTGATTTCTTATTTGGTTGTCTCTACTTGTTATGTCATCTTTCTTAGTTATCGTCTCATTGACTCCGTCTTCTTGCCTATTTACTGGACCTTCTGTCTTACCACCTTTAGTAAAGACGTCTTGTCTTATATCGCCCCTTTCCTTAAATTTTTTTTTTTGTTTTTTTTTTTGTTTTTTTTCGGATTCTCTGGAGACCCTGTTGTGATTTACGTAATTGTAAACGTACTATACCTAAGGGTCTTCTTCTCTCTCTCTCTTTCCTGGTCTCTTTTATAAACTTCTCTATTATCGACTTTTGAAGGGATTGTACCCTTTCCTATATCAGTTGATTCAGGTCCTTCACGTCTCAGGGTCCGTTCTATTTAGATTCCTCCTTGTGTGACTCTGTGTGTCATTAGTTTGACTGTTTTTAATTTTGTTTCTATTTTATACTTTTCGTTGTTTCCTTTTTACCGTTGTATTTACCCTTGAGGGTATTCCAATTTTTGAACTAAAGAGTTGTCTTTGATATCTTCGGTCTTCCCTTACCGTGATATATAAATTTCACTACCTTTCCTTCTTGGATGTTTGGTTCTTATGAGATTGGTCGTTCTGAGTTACTCTATACTACCTCTTTCGTTTGTGAAAGGTCTGTTCGTTTCCAATTCTTTAAGTTGTAGTGATCTGGTGAAAATGTTGTTTACAATTTCCTTGAAGAGATCCTTCCTTTGTGTCCTCTTTCTTTTCTGGATGTGTTTTATTTGGGTTTTGTTAATTTTACCATTATGTATAGTTATTAATGGAATTTACATTTACCTAATTTACATGGTTGGTTTTCTGTCTGACCGACCTCGTTATTTTTGTACACGTACATACGTGAAACCGAATGGTGTAGTGAGAGGAATTAGGGGGTTTAACATCCATTAATAAAATATAACAATCCAATTAGTACAAGGAAAATACCGAACGCCAATATTAATAGATACTTAGAACCTACCGATAACTAACACTTTTGACTATTTGTAGAAAATGATAACACTAATACATTGACAATAAGTGAATTATGGTAAGATAGTACTAACCAGTTGTCTTTTATTATCTTAAGATATAGTGGTTTTAACGGCAAATTACCTTTTTGGACATTAGTGAAAAATTTTAGGTCTACGTATGGTCTTAATAGAACCTTAAAAAACTTTTTATGTTTACAGGTCCATATCGAAAAAAAGAGGTTTCGAGGTCTACATAAAGATTACTTGTCGGTACAAATTTTTGTTGACCTGAGATACCCTTTTTTCCACGTTGTGGTCAAGTCACGTCAAGTCAGCGAGTCAGCACAGACTGAGAAACGCTGGGGTACTTAGTGTCGTACGGTCCGGAGGGACAAGTAGTGGTAGAGGGACTCAAGTGAGTCTGAGTGCAGGTAGTTCAGACACTACGGTAGGTCGGTAGAGTAGGAGCCAGTAGGGAAAGAGGAGGACAGGGGTTAGGGAGGGTCGTAGTCTCAGAAAAGGTTACTCAGTTGAGAAGTGTAGTCCACCGGTTTCATGACCTCAAATTCGAAATCGTAGTAAGGAAGGTTTCTTTAGGGTCCCAACTAGAGGAAGTCTTACCTGACCAACCTAGAGGAACGTCAGGTTCCCTGAGAGTTCTCAGAAGAGGTTGTGGTGTCAAGTTTTCGTAGTTAAGAAACCGCGAGTCGGAAGAAGTGTCAGGTTGAGAGTGAAGGTATGTACTGGTGTCCCTTTTGGTATCGGAACTGATCTGCCTGGAATCAGCCGTTTCATTACAGAGACGAAAACTTATACGATAGATCCAACCAGTATTGAAAAGAAGGTTCCTCATTCACAGAAAATTAAAGTACCGACGTCAGTGGTAGACGTCACTAAAACCTCGGGTTTTTATATTTCAGACTGTGACAAAGGGATAATGGGTTTCTACTTTTGATACCTCGTAGTCTCCTAAATATAAACTCTCGTGGGAATGTTGATATTACTTACAACATTTCGAAGTTTACAGGTACGGAAACCGTATTACTCTCTTAATTACGTCCTGTCTTTTATGTGTCTATATGAATTACACCTTTATGGAAATTCTTTGACACAAGAGTCCTGAGTGGTTTATTAAGTATAACCCCTCTTATAAAAATTTTCATACACCATTTAAAGAATTGGTCAAAAGGGTTACCTGGTGTGGAGTCTCCTTTGATATGACCCTTATTGATTCAGAAGTTAAAAAACTCTAAGCAGACTCTATGATATATGACGTCTTATTAAGTTTCAGTTTTATATAATTTTGAGTACTGTGTTAATAGGACCCTTGTTCCTGAATGAACACACCTTTACCAAGTAATAGAGGTCACATATAAATTTATAAATTTAAAAGAACTTTTCTGAAGATAAATACTGAAATTTGAACTGCAAACTTTAGAAAACTAGAATAAGTAAGTTATGTCCGGAAAGTGTTACCAGAACAATGTTTTTAGTATTCAGGCACACGGGTTGCATGTCACTTCGAGTAGTTATGATTTGTAATTCTCAAACCTGGTCTCTTTCCAAATAATGTCCGAACATGTTCCTCTGCCCACCGAGTACGGGATTCTTGGGGTCTCAATGACGTTTGAAAGTCGTCTAGGGCAATTTCGTTTTCCATTCCCTACCCGTACCAATCAACAACCTCTGAAGAGTCACAGTCTCGGAAACAAGAACTCCAGACCAGCACCAGTCCATTACCACAAGGACATGGAGAGATGGTCTACTTACAATAAGAGATAGGACTTGTTTTTCCTGTTTCAGGGTTACGTGTTGAAAGTGAGAAGTTCCAGGGTCAGGACTGGTTCTCCTCCGTCTAGAGTCAACCGTCAAGGAAGTCCCGGTACAAGGGTATAGGAAGGGTCGACAGTAGGGAATCCCTCGGTCGTAGGTTGGGTTGACCGGGAGTCAGAGGAATCCGGTGGGTTTCCTCCTCTGGTCCAGAGTGTCTGACACTGGGTACGTCTGCCGGTGACGATAATCCAGCGTCTCTGTCCTTACCTCCTTTCCAAGTGACGCCGGAATTCCGGACCCGGTTCTGATCACCTTCCAGAATCACTCCCGAGACCTCGGGACATCTTATATCAGGGGTCCGATAAGGGACCCGGGAGGTCGAGTGGGTGACCGGGTTCCGACCCATTGGACGTCCCGGAGGTCCTCTTCGGGACTTAGACGGAGAATGGAGTGAGAGGTGGACTACTGGTGGTGACTGGGAACAGAATTAGTGAAGGGGTCACCAAGAAGTAACTGTCAATGGTCACCCGTCCCGGGTGACGCCACGACCGGTCATTGGTTCGTCCTGTTGATTGCCCAGTGAGTAACTATCAACCACCCCGGGTGACTCCGTGGTTCGTTACTGACTCGTTCTGGACAACGGACCATTGTCCCACGTCTCATTACTCTGTGTTGTCACCGATGGACGATTCCCAACACGAGGTGAACGAGACAATGTCAGAGTACTACCAAAGTACTTCCTTAGTCTACTCCCTCAACTGAAGTAATCCACACCAAACAAGTGTAAACACAAGGGACCTCTTTGTTCCTGTGTTTTAATAGTTGAAGTCATCACACTTAATCAGTCCCTCCCTTTCTCTTATTACATGTTGACACTACTGAGTAGTACGGGTAATACAAGTCCGACGGGAAGGTATCTATCCGTTGACACCCAATATCCTTTCTTACAACATATTTAACTGGAACTTATCTCTTCCGACTTTCCTGTACCCGAGAAGTACCCTCCTCTGACTGTCCAATACTGACTCTTACACCACCTTGATCATGTTCTTAACACTAGTGAAAGAGGAAATTAACCGTTATCGACAACATATAGTTACCTTTGAATCAGAATAAGAACCTTTAACATCTCCCGTCAAAAGAACTCATTAGTTTTCTGGGTCTCTCCGTACACACACACAGACAAAGTATAAATTAACGACGGTAATACAAATCGATGAGGAAATAAGTCTTATATAGTATTCAGAGTACGTATAACCAAAAGTAAACATTTCATTGACCGAATATTTTATACGAAAATGGAATTTTGACAATGTCTATCTCATTCGTCCACTTTCATTCCACTTCGTAGAAGTGAAGGGTCGAGAAGACCCGAGGGAGGAGCGGGGCGAGGGTCGTCATTGCGAGCTCGGACGGAGACCTTCAGGGCGGAGAAGGAAAGACTGTGATAGGGACCCTTGGGTTTACGTCATGCGTTTGTCTCATGGTTTGCCACTAACTGAACACACTTCGGCAACAAAGTTGAAAGATCACATTTAGACACGCCGTGACAGGCGGGATACGAAAGAAATTCCAGAACCCTCACTGAGAGCTGGAATGTCGGGTCGTCGGCCGTGAATTGGACTCATGCGGGTCTGTAGCGACAATGAGCAGCCCATACACAAGTAAAACCAAACTACCACACTCCGAGAGGTCAAGAGAACTGTAAAGACGCTAGCAATGTGCATCTGTGGCGGAAAGTGACGTAAAAGACGAATTTTAGGAAATGATGGAGACAGGAGGCGGGGTATATTTCGGGAGCAGGCGGTCTACCTAAGAACCGGGAGTCGCAGCGGGACCTCCAGAGCGGCCGGCGGGGCGAGGGCCTCTCCGGCGTAGGAGATGGGCCAGGACCCTAAGACCTCTCGGACGGGCCGAGGACTCTGGGACAGGGAGAGACAAGAAGTCAGAGTCCGTGGAAGACGGAGCGTCCGGAAAGGGTAAGGGAGTGGAGTGTATCCCCGTCCACTGAACCCGGTTGGAAAATGATGGGTGAGAAGCCAAGAGTTAACGTCTACCAGACAAGGGTAGGCGCCCGTAGAAAAAATCAGTGGTAAGGACACTGGTAAATCAGTGGCTGAACTACCTACACTCAGACTCACTTGAGACCCTCAACCACTACCTGTCCCTCCGGACCGCACGACGCTAAGTACCCCAACGTTTCTCAGCCTGTACTGACTCGCTGACTTGACTTGAGGAAGGTGACGACCACAGGTGTTCAGGTAAGAGGTTCAGACCCAGAGGTACAGAAGTGACACTCATCTAAGTAGTCCTGATAAAAAAAGACTACTTGGATAAATGTCTCTTCTGTCTGTTCCTTGACCAAGCTACCGTAGTGGTTGAGTTACACCCGGTCCTCCAAGGTTTCTTCGTCTCTGTCTCGCTGGCTCTATCTTCATCTTGTTGACTCTTTTTCCCTCTTGGTTCACCTTCTACGTTCTACCGACTCCTACAAGGGTGATCGATACATAAAATGTGTACTATCACATATATACAGTCACGATGAAAGAGTTAGACAACATCGGAGTTTCAGTGACGTCTACCACTAACGTCGGTACTTTAATTTTCTGCGGATGAGGAACCTTCTTTTCAATACTGGTTGGATCTATCGTATAAGTTTTCGTCTCTGCAATGAAACGGTTGTTTCAAGGCAGATCAGTTCCGATACCAAAGAGGTCACCAGTACATACCTACACTCTCAACCTGACACCTCTTTCGACTCGTGGCTTCATAGATACGAAAACTTGACACCACAACCTCTTCTGAGAACTCTCCGGGAACCTGACGTTCCTCTAGGTTGGTCAGGTAAGACTTCTAGTAGGGACCCTAAACAAACCTCCCTTACTACGATTTCGACTTTGAGGTTATAAAACCGGTGCAGTACACTTCTCGACTGAGTAACCCTTTCTGAGACTACGACCCTCCCTAACCCCCGTCATCTTCCCCTACTACTGTCTCCTACTCTACCGACCTACCGTAGTGGCTGAACTACCTACACTCAGACTCACTTGAGACCCTCAACCACTACCTGTCCCTCCGGACCGCACGACACTAAGTACCCCAACGTTTCTCAGTCTGTACTGACTCGCTGACTTGACTTGAGGAAGGTGACGACCACAGGTGTTCAGGAAAGAGGTTCAGACCCAGAGGTACAGAAGTGACACTTATCTAAGTAGTCATGATAAAAAAAGCCTACTTGGATAAATGTCTCTTCTGTCTGTTCCTTGACCAAGCTACCGTAGTGGCTGAGTTATCTGTACTAATACTCGTTCAAGACCCTCTACCACTTCCTGTCTCTTCGGACCGTACGGTGTCAGGTACCCCGGTGTTTCTCAGTCTGTGTTGACTCACTCACTTGTTGTTATATATACACAATTACATAGTACGAACAAAAGGACAAAGACTGAAGTGAGACATATTGTCTGAGATCCAAGTAGGTGGAGTGAAGTTGACTGAGGTCGAGGTAAGGAAAATACCGACTCATTATAGAGTAACATCAGTGTATGGTGTAAAAGAAATAGGTGAGTAGACAACTATCTGTAGACCCAACGAAAGTACAGGGCTGACAACACATCGTAGAGAAATGGAGGTCCACACGTACGGAGAAATACACGTGTCCGTCTTGTTCGATGTTAATAAAACGAAGGGGGTTTCTATGTCTAATAATACTTGTCATCACAATTAGGTGAAGAGAATTCCGGTCAAGACCCTTGATGGGATCCGTGTCTGAGCTACGACCGAGTTCTACTTCGTGAAATACCGTACCCACGTCAGCCCAGTAGTACGTCAACCGGAAAAGGGAGACCACCGTCAATGGCATAGACATTTTGAGTCTTTACATCCTGAAGGAAACACCGGGTCACCAATCCTTAAATTAAAGGGAAGGTTACGTCCCCTGTATCCAAGGTCGGGACCAGTACTTTGATCCTAGGGTGTACGGTGTGTCGTTGATTTGACCGTGCGGTTTTGTTTTCTAGGGTGCACGGTGTGGTTTCTAAGGTACACGGTGTTGACACTGTGTTACGTCAGTTTATTTATTTCATAAAAAAAAATTTCTTGAGTCTTTACACGTAGTCTATGACTCAGACACCAAGGAAACAGGATAAATAATCTACGAACTCAGAAAGAGAAAACACGGAGTCCCTCCAGACCCTCTGAAGTCGAAAAGATAGTTGTTCTCTATCTTCTCTTTCTGTTTAGATCCTAAAGTAAATAGACACCTTAGATTTGTTTCCCATGTTTACTTGAATAGATGTTTTGGTCTTATCTCCATATCTGTATGTTTTGTTTGTACCAATAGTCCCTCACTCCACACCTCCCTATTTAACCCTCTAACCCTAACTGTATATGTATGATTACATATATTTCATCTATTATCACTGGATGTCATATCC
Source organism: Capra ibex (assembly GCA_006410555.1). NCBI lineage: Eukaryota > Metazoa > Chordata > Mammalia > Artiodactyla > Bovidae > Capra > Capra ibex. The sequence continues at coordinate 730,569 of SJYO01005903.1, forward strand.
TGTCATTTAAGATGAGTTACGAGAGATTACTCGATACCCCCTTTCTTAGATTGTTTCAAACCCTACACCTATTGTAACTTAAACAATATGCGGACTTTGATTGTGTTATAACACTTAGTTGATATGAGGTCATTTTTACAAATCTTTTCTCTTCTGTACCTTCCCGGAAACATGAACCCCCACCCCGCCCCTACTCACGTCCCAAGAAGACCCAAGGTTCTTCTAAGTCAGAAAATTCCCCAGCCCTATTTACTGTTAGTTCCCTGAGCGTATGTATATATACATAAGTAAGAAGGGGATTTGAGGACAGGGTAGGTCCGACGGTGTACTGTAACTCGTCTCAAGGGACACGATATGTCACTCTACAAAGACAAAACATTTACTCAAGTAACCACAAAAAAGTCTAAGGTGGATAGTCAAGTCAAGTCAGCGAGTCAGTACAGGTCGAGAAACACTGGGGTACCTGACGTCGTACGGTCCGAAGGGACAGGTAGTGGTTGAAGGTCTCGAACGAGTTTGAGTACAGGTAATTCAACCACTACGGTAGGTTGGTAGAGTAGGAGACAGCAGGGGAAGAGGAGGACGGAAGTTAGAAAGGGTCGTAGTGGCAGAAAAGGTTACTCAGGAAACGTAGTCTACCCGTTTTATAACCTTAAAGTCAAAATCGTAGTCATGAACTTTGTTTATAAGTCCTGACTACAGGAAATCCCACCTGACCAACCTAGAGGAACGTCAGGTTCTCTGAGAGTTGTCCGAAGAGGTTGTGGTGTCAAGCTTTCGTAGTTAAGAAACCACGAGTCGAAAGAAACATCAGGTTGAGAGTGTAGGTATATACTGATAACCTTTTTAGCATCGAAACAGATCTGTCTGGTAATAACCGTTACATTACAGGGACGACAAGTACCCCAAGAGTTCCGTTCTTATGACTTCACCGAACGGTAAGGGAAGATATCCTATGGTTTTCTCCTTGAGGGGTCCAGTAATCCACGGGTTATACGATGACCTCTAGTCACCTCTTCATTGAGGTCTTTCTTACTTCCCTACCTCGGTTTTGTTTTTGTTATGGGTCAACACGTACACCGACCACTATCTTCGTTCTCGGCTACGATATTTCTCGTTATAACGTATCCTTGGACCTTACAGTCCAGGTACTTAGTTCCGTTTAACTTTCACCAGTTTGTTATCTACCGTTCCCACTTGCAGCTGTAAGATCCTTAGTCGTTTGATTTTACCTGACCTTACCCACTTAAATTGAGTCTACTGGTAATATAGATGATGACGCCCGTCCTTAGGGAGTCTTCTTTACCTCATGGGTAGCACCAGTTGTTTTCTCAGGCTTTACGTGATGAACCTACGTTAGAGTTTTTGTTGTCTTACTTAAGATAAGCAGAGGTTCCGTTTGGTAAGTTATAGTGTCAATAGGTTCAGATACGGGGTTGGTCATTACGACTTCTTTGACTTCAACTTGTCAAAATACTTCNATACTTCTGGATGTTCTGGAAAATCTTGATTGTGTGTTTTTTCTACAGGAAAAGTAATATCCCCTGACCTTACGTTTTCATCCTTCAGTTCTTTGTGGACCTCATTGTCCGTTTAAACCGGAACCTTACGTCTTACTTCGTCCCGTTTCTGATTATCTCAAAACGGTTCTTTTGTGTGACCAGTATCGTTTGTGGGAGAAGGTTGTTGTGTTCTTTTCTGAGATGTGTACCTGTAGTGGTCTACCAGTTGTGACTTTAGTCTAACTAATATAAGAAACGTCGGTTTCTACCTCTTCGAGATATGTCAGTTGTTTTTGTTCTGGTCCTCGACTGACACCGAGTCTAGTACTTGAGGAATAATGGTTTAAGTCTGAGTTTAACTTCTTTCATCCCTTTTGACGATCTGGTAAGTCCATACTGGATTTAGTTTAGGGAATACGAATATGTCACCTTCACTCTTTATCTATATTCCCGGATCTAGACTATTTATGTCACGGACTACTTGATACCTTACTCCAAGCACTGTAACATGTCCTCTGTCCCTAGTTCTGGTAGGGGTACCTTTTCTTTCCGTTTTTTCGTTTTACCGACAGACCCCTCCGGAATGTTTATCGACACTTTTCCTCTCTCCGTTTTTCGTTTCCTCTTTTCCTTTCTATATTCGTAGACTTGCGTCTCAAGGTTTCTTATCGTTCTTCTCTGTTCTTTCGGAAGAAGTCACTAGTTACGTTTCTTTAGCTCCTTTTGTTGTCTTACCCTTTCTGATCTCTTGAGAAGTTCTTTTAATCTCTATGGTTCCCTTGTAAAGTACGTTTCTACCCGAACTATTTCCTGTCTTTACCAGACCTGGATTGTCTTCGTCTTCTATAATTCCTCTCGACCGTTCTTATGTGCCTTCTTGACATGTTTTTTCTAGAAGTGCTACCACACTAGCGAGTAGGTCTCGGTCTGTAGGACCTTACACTTCAGTTCACCCGGAATCTTTCGTAGTGATGTTTGTTTCGATCACCTCCACTACCTTAAGGTCAACTCGACAAAGTTTAGGACTTTCTACTACGACACTTTCACGACGTGAGTTATACGGTCGTTTAAACCTTTTGAGTCGTCACCGGTGTCCTGACCTTTTCCAGTCAAAAGTAAGGTTAGGGTTTCTTTCCGTTGCGGTTTCTTACGAGTTTGATGGTGTGTCAACGTGAGTATAGTGTACGATCATTTCGTTACAAGTTTTAAGAGGTTCGGTCCGAAGTCGTTATGCACTTGGCACTTGAGGGACTACAAGTTCGACCAAAATCTTTTTCGTCTCCTGGGTCTCTAGTTTAACGGTTGTAGGCGACCTAGTAACTTTTTCGTTCTCTCAAGGTCTTTTTGTAGATAAAGACGAAATAACTGATACGGTTTCGGAAACTGACACACCTAGTGTTCTTTGACACCTTTTAAGAAGTCCTCTACCCTTATGGTCTGGTGGATTGGACGGACAACTCTTTAGACATACGTCCAGTCCTTCGTTGTCAATCTCGACCTGTACCTTGTTGTCTGACCAAGGTTTATCCTTTTCCACATGCAGTTCCGACATACAACAGTGGGACGAATAAATTGAATATACGTTTCATGTAGTACTCCTTGCGACCTGACCTTCTTTGTGTTCGACCTTAGTTCTAACGGCCGTCTTTATAGTTATTGGAGTCTATACGTCTACTGTGGTGGGAATACCGTCTTTCACTTATCCTCGATTTTTCGGAGAACTACTTCACTTTCTCCTCTCACTTTTTCAACCGAATTTCGAGTTGTAAGTCTTTTACTTCTAGTACCGTAGGCCAGGGTAGTGAAGTACCCTTTATCTACTCCTTTGTCACCTTTGTCACAGTCTGAAATAAAAACCCCCGAGGTTTTAGTGGCGTCTACCACTGACGACGGTACTTCAATGTCTACGTTAGTCTCACCTTTTTCAAAGTGGAACTCAACTTCACATAATACGTTATTCTAAGGTATAACTTCTCTTCAGTACTTGACACATCGGTTCCCGAAAGAGTTCTGTAGTCTCACATAATCTGAATTTTTATATACAGAAAGTTTCTTTGGTGTGCTTTCAACACATACGATAAAGGAGACTTTAGTCCTTCTTCTGTTCCCACGGGTGAGAGTGGTGTTGATAAGTTGTATCAAAACCTTCAGGATCGTCACTCTCTTCTTTTTCTTTATTTTCCTTAGGTCTAACCTTTTCTTCATTTTAAGAATAACAAACATCTACTGTACTAGAAGATGTATCTTTTGGGAGTTCTATCGTGGTCTTTTAATGATCTCGATTAGTTACTTGTATCATTTCAAAGTCCTATATTTTAATTATGAGTCTTTAGAAAACGTAAGGATATATGATTGTTACTTTTTTCTCTTTGATTCCTTTGTTAGGGTGAGTGGTAACGTTACTTTTCTTATTTCCTGAATACTTATTTAAGTGGATTTCTTTGTTTTTCTGTACATATGTTTTGATATTCTGTGATCACTTTCTTTCTACTGTGTTTATCTACCTTGTTATATGGTACAAACACCCAACCTTCTTAGTTATACCACTTTTACTCATAAGATGGGTTTCCTTAGATATCTACCCTTCTACAATTACATACTTGAAACTCCATATTTTACTCATTCATACCATCTTGATACACGTCGTAAAATTGACGTCATTTAAGAAGACACTGTGATGTATGAAATTTAAACGGTCATCTCATTTAGAATTCACAAGAGTGGTATGCTTTGTACCCTTGACCCTCAAATACCTACACAACTACTCACCTAACACTATCTATAAAGTGTCACACATGGAGACAGTCTACCAGTGTAGTACGTACTATTCATATGTGTATAGGTAAAGTAATCAAGATAGAGTCATTCCGGCCTTTTCCTCTTTCATCCTCCACCCGACCCAAACGGTGGAAGTTACCACAAGTTGGGTACAAAGGGTACTCTAGGTACTTCGTAAAACGTTTTGGTACATACCATGGGGGATGGGATAGTCTACAGGAGTCTATGAACACACCCAGGATCAGGGTCCATACAAGTGTCACGTCGTTTAGACTAGACCTAGGATGTAACTCTTGGTTCCGAGAATCCGAGGTGAAGACTCTGACTCTTGTCGGGGTCTCTACTCCTCCGGTGAGACGAGACTCACCCCTACCTGGGCCCGGACGACACACTGGACTTCCCCTAACACCCCAGTCGCCTCCACGGGGGACGACGACCCATGCACTCCGGAGTGGTCCTCCCCTGACGCTAGGTTCCCTTTCACACCCTTTCGAGGACACAACCAGAGACACGGTCTTAACTGACAGGACTCAGGGAGGACTCTATCACCCGTGTCTCCTGACAGACAAGGGGTACCTCCCGAAGTATTGTCGTATAAAAGTTGAAAGTCATAGTTGGACACATCCTACGGACTCTTTTTTGGACCTTCTCCCCTCTTTTTCTCCGTCCTTACCGAAAGAGTCCACAGTATAAGACTCAACCAAGAGTCAGACAGGAAGGACTTCACGGGAAGAGACCTGAACGATTAGCACAGTCTGAGACCTCATAGGACAGACAGAGGACATGTACGTGTGAGTGACCCCCGGAAGAGACTCCCGGACAATAGTGGTGAATCTAGGGCAGAGGGGTACTGGACCACTGGACCGGGAACACTCCTCCGAGGGGACCCGTGGCAGGGCACGTCCCGAAGAGTGGGTGCCCAACCTTTGCCCCAGAGTCACGACAATCCGTCGTTCAAACGAATCCCGGGTAGACCTACGCGACAGACGACAGACAGTTGGTATTATTTCTTCGACGTGCACCTGTAGTCCATAATTGTGAGTGTTATACACCATTTTAGACCTTTTCTCCGGTTATTCCCCTTTAGTCAGGACTGATAAATACCATGTAAATTTCGATTTACTCCTGGAGGAACTTTTAGAATCACAAACTCTTACCATACCTTTCAAGCCTTTCTCTGGAGTCCCGATCCCCCGAAAAGTAAGGTAGTAGATAAAAAGTGATACTTTAGGTTCAAATGACTATAAAAAAACAGAAGAAACAGTGTACCACGTCGAACGTCTCAGAATCAAGGGACTCATACCTAACTTGTACTTTGAGACCTTTACCTTCACGTTCCAGAATTGGTGCCCTGACGGTCCCTTCAGGGGTGAAATAATTGGAACCAAGTAACAAAGTAACACCTTAATTGTTTATTTGAAACCAAAAACAATTATTGATATATGGATTTTAATTGACGTCTATTTTAGTAAAAAAATCTTGTTAATAAATAAATCCACAAGACCCAGAAACAACGACGAACCAGAAAAGAGATCAACGGTCGTCACCCCCGACAAGACATCAGCACCACGTACCCTAAGAGCACAGAACAACGTCTCGTACCCGACATACTACGAACCCGATGTCATCAAAGTCCTGCACCCGGAACATCAAACCCGGGAACCCGCAATGTCGTGTCCGAGTCATCAACACAGTGAACCAGAATCAACGGGGCTCCGTACACCGTAATAGGACCTCGTCTTGGGTACAGAAGGTGTAAACGCCCACCTAAGAAATGGTGACACGGTCCTCTCTACGGGAGTATAATAAAAACTTCTGTCCATAAAATATCTCTAACCTGAGTTTCATAAGATATATACAAAAAATACACAGATGATGAAAAAGAAAATTTGATTATATCATAATCTCAACTCTACAGGGACAACCATGTCACCTATTCTTACACGGACGGTTGCGTCCCCTATACCCAACCTAGAGGGACCAGGCTCTTCTAAGGTGTACGGGTCTTCATTGATTCGGGTAGGTGGCATTGATGACTCGGGTACGAGCTCTCGGACACTCGGTTTTGACGTCTGGGGTACACAACGTTGATGTCTTCGGAACACGGACGTCAAGTGGACGTTGGACAAGAGACATTGTTTTCTACGGTAACGTCACTCTTCGGATGAGTGGTGTTGATGTCTCATAGAGGGGGAGTCACGTCGATCTTTTTCGGTGTGTTTCATTGTTTCTGGTCGTGTTGGATTTATTTGTTCGAAAAATTTTTTCTATTATAACTGTGTGAATTCATGTCAACTAAGTAAAAGTACCGGGGTCTCTACGACTTTATGTATACTGATTTGCACTATCACTCTTTTACTAAATTTTTACACAGTTCTCCGTCGAGAAGTAAAGTCAGTCAACACGAATGTACACGTACGTACACACGTACCTATACGTCGAGGTACCAAAATAATGTTTTGTAGTAGAGTATCTATTCGAAACATGAAAAATTGTCAACTTTAATATAGAATTTATATAATACATCGGAATTTCAAAAAGATGGGGTCGTGTCCTTACTAAATTTATCATTGTTCTAATGACTATAACACACACCCCCTCCCCAACTCTTCACTGGAATATGTTACTGGAAAATTCCGGAAGGTAACGAGAAGTTTAAGGAACTACAATAATATCAAACGAGTCCCTTGAGAATAACTACATGAAAATACGAGACAATGAATTGACTAAGGAATCCAAGTTCCCTTAAACTGAACTGAAACGAGTGAGAAGAAAATCATATGTTCCACTGACTCAAGATTCAGTCTACTCTACCAAAACCCCCATGTCAGGTGGTATAAAAGCCAAACGACTGAAAGACTTATTTCGGTAATAAGGACGGGGTCGTTGAGCAGAGAGTTAATAACCGGACAACACACCTCTCTTCATCTTCAAATCTTACACATGATTTCCTTGTTACTCCAAAAGTAGTTAAAAATTTCTACATAACGAGAAAAACCGGTGTACTACGTTTCTCGTCTGAGTTGCCTTTTCTGGGACTACGACCCTTTCTAACACCCCTCCTCTTCTCCCGTTGTCTCCTACTCTACCAACCTACCGTAATGGGTGAGTTACTTGTGTTCAAACTCTTTTGGGACCCTCTATCACTTCCTGTCCCTTAGGACCACACGACGTCAAGTACCTCAACCTTTCTCAGTCTAAGTTGAATCGTTGACTAATTGCTTTTAACGAGAAAAATTTCGTTACCAATCATTTGAGATAGTTAAAGTTTTATCTTTTTTTCTATGACTGTCTTCAAGGGTAGTGTATGGAATCAGGAGGTCAGAGTCTGACATACAAAACTGGAACACAGAGACCTTGACTCGGTACACCTTTCTCCTTTTCAACACTATGGCCTACAGTGACATTTTACTGTACAAAAGGGGTCCCTATCAAAACATAAAGAATAAAATCAAACGTCATGTCTCTTTTCAGGTCTTTTAAAAGAACAAAAGAATTCTACCAATTTAATAAGATTACCGTCCTTTACAAGACGTAGGTTAATGGCGGGATATCCTTGAGAAACCTCTGGGTCCAAGGGTTGGGGACTTAACGGTCCTCGTCCTGTCCGTTCTTGGACGACTGTTTGGTAAATAAATAAATAAATAACGTGAACTTTGATACACCCAATAAAAGTTTATGGAAACCATAACTAAGAGTGTATCAAAGTGTCATTCTTCTCTCGTCCGGGACATACTAAAGTTATGAGAAATAAATCCGGCACTTTGAAAACGTGGAACAAAATACAGTACAAGGTCACAGAGGACCAATTATTAGATACCCTTGAACTTATTTTAAACATAGGACGAGAACACACTTTTAACATATTCAGAATTAATACAACTTAACCAAGTGTTAAGAAAAGTCCAGATCATATAGGATGAAAGGACAGGTAAGATAATTAAAAACTCTCAAATTATAACTTTAAGGTTGATTTTTAGAATTAAACAGATGAATTTTTTAACATTATATATCACCTTGACAGACATTGATGAAAGTTTCGGAGTACATTTACAGTACGAAAGCATTAAAGTTTTTTAAAATTCTTCCTTTTATCTTAGAAATAACTTTGAAAAGATGAACAATCCTCCTGTATAGGATCAAAGGTTGTATGACCAGAGGTTTCAATATTCGAAAACGGAATATTGAAACTGTGTGAAAACACATTGCCCAACTGTGTCGCTGGACCCTGCCGACCGGCGGAGACGGACGTACCGTCGCACCTCGGGGCGGCATTGTCACGGAGACCAGGCGCCTTGGGTGGTCGAAGGAGGAGAGGTGACACGGGTCACGTACAAAAGGACCGTAGGACTCCCCCCTCGACTTTCACTGGCTTTAGGAGATTTAAAGGTCCTCCAACACCACCTTACATATTTTAAGTTTAATTCAGCCTTCTTAAATTCCTCTTCTCTTGACAGATCGTCGGTTGTCCGTGATTTTCTTTAGTTTCCATCCGTGCCTAACGTCTAAAAATTCAGACAGGGGTTTGTGACTGGTATGGGACCGACGAATCTACAACAACGATTTTGTGACCTACTTAGAATAATTGTCCCCGAAGGGAACACCGAGTCGACCATTTCTTAGACGGACGTAACGCGCTCTAGACCCAATCTAGGGACCGAACCTTTCTAGGGTGCGTCTTCCCTTTCTGATGGGTGAGGTCATTAAGACCGGACCTCTTAAGGTACCTGACATATCTGGTACCCCAGCGTCTCAGCCTGTGCTGACTCGCTAAAAGTGATGATCGTGGTAAGAAAGGAGTTGCATACTGTTTCTCAAATAAAACAAGTATCTGTAAAGATATAACATTAATATCTTCTTATACGATAAATCTACAATTTCCGTTGTCTAATCTTTTCTTTCCGACAATAAACAACCCGTAGTGTCTGACAAAGTGTGGAGGGCCGGGGAACGTCGCGGAACGAGATTGAGACCTCTGGACCTGCGAGGAGCGGGGCGGGGAGCGGACGTCGCTAGGCGGGTCGGGGGCTGGGCCTACGAGGCGGAGCCTTAGGCGCGCACGCGTCAAAGGACGCCGTCGCCTTCCGGCGCTCTCTTCCAGCGGCCCTCCGGTAAAAAAAAGAGCATAACATTTCCACACGACGCGCGAATCGGCACGTTGGGCGGGAGGGATCAGGGTAGAAGTCGCAGGGGGATCAAGACGCCGTCATTATAGGGCTATGGGGCGGCAGGCGGGGTTTATTTGGGTCTCCGGCGCAAACGTCCATCTCACAAGCTTTAGCGAGACTCCGAACAGGAACGGCAAACCAAAAGCCGGAAGCCGGGGCCTCTGTGGCGGAAATCCCTTTAAAAGGACGAATTTTGAATTGGCAATCATGGATGGGAACACGGAACATTTCAAGGGCCCGCGCTCCCCCTAAGCCCGTGCGTTGGAGGTGGCGGAGTGGGACAGCCGGGGACCTCCAGCGCAGCTGTCGGGGCGAGGGCCTTTTCGGCGCAGGAGAGGGGCCAGGACCCTAAGACCTCTCGGGCGGGCCGGGCTCTGGCGGTGACCGAGGGTCGGAGACGGGAGCGCAGAGTCCGGCTAGCAAGACGGGACTTCCGGAGGGAAGGACCAGTCAGGGAAAAGGAGTGGGGACCAGACCTGCACACTGTGGGTCACAAAAAGGCAGTGCTCAGGGAGAATAACCTTTTCCACGATAAAACCATCCGCCCGCAAAGTAAATGAGTAGTAAAGACATCTATGCACCCGCTCCCCCTAGTCTTCGTCGTCACTGACTCTCACTTTCCGTTTGAGTCTTCACCTTTTGTTACTCTCTTGGGTGCCCCAGCGGGTCCTACCGACTCCGTCCACGTTTCCCTACCATTTTACTTTATCTCAATCGGGAATTTCGTCGCCCAACCACTTTCTTATTACCTGTTTCCGCACCCTAGAGGTCCTCAACCTCTGTTCCTCTGCCCGAGGCGCAGACGCCATCCTCCCGACTGTCCCCACTAGGATCCTCTCTTTGTCCCTATCCACAACTGATCTTCCTTCATTCGGATCTGTGGACCTCACGGGGTCTCACCCTCACATTGTCCCTCTCTTCCCCACACTGATCTTCCGTCTCTCCCTCGTCTCAACCTCTTTCTTTCTCTGTCTACATATCTACAAATCCTGTTAATCTTCCCACCCCCACCCCTCTTCTCGTCGTTCTCCTCTTTGTTCAACGCCTCCGCCCCGTCCTGTCCACACTCCCTTCTTTGTCCTCCCGTCTTTGTCGTAGGGTGGACTCCGTCACCTGTGATTTCCTGACAAGGTGTATCAACAATCCATTCCTGCTGGTCCTGTGGTTTTCTGACAGATGTCCGAAATTACCCCTTCACGAGGGCCCGCCCAAGTACCTGGCTTACTCCGTCCAGCTCCTTCAGCCGCGGACCTGACACAATCTCCGCCGAATATCTTCAAACAACGCTCCCTACCAGTCCAGTTACCTGCCCCGAATCCTATCCAGCGGTCCGGTTCCGCAGTGCCCGACTATCCAGGAAGATGCACCGACCTCATCCCGCCGAAATCGCCCGCTTAACACGACAGTAACCAGGGACCCTAGACCCTCCGAGGAAGGGAATCCCTGAAGGGTGCGACCACCCCCTCTCCTCCCGCTGGGTAGTACCGGGGGCCCCAGACTGGAATGTAAGACTGGGAAAATTATCCTATTCCCCGCGGCAATAGTAAAGACCGATGAAGGACGACTTGACCCCGTAGCAACCCCGACTCCCAGTACCGGCCTAGGGCCACTGGAAATCACCCGGAGTCCCAGAGACCTGTCCTCAAACCTCATAAGCCGGTGGTAGTTGTAGACAGGTCATCGAAGACCCAGTCCAGGGACTGGGAGGCCTCCTACTAGACTTTTTGTGTTCCAGGATAGTTGTCCTACTCCTTGTTCCGACACTCCCCAGACTCTTCACCCTCTTCGGTAAAACGGGTTCTATTGAAGGTGGTAGGGTTCTTTGGCCTTGGCGGCCTGAACCGGACAGATTCAGACTACAAGAGAGAGTCGAGAGCCTGGAACAAGGCTTGATAGGGGCTCCGTAATTACTTTTTTGTTGTCACAAGGGAATCCTTGACTGTCCAAGGGGGAAAAAGTCGGTAATCGTCCAGATCCCGGGAAGTTAAAACCTCTCGGTGACGACGGTCTCTCCAATAGACCCAGACATTACGGTAGTCCCTCAGACGGTGGAACAGATCCAGAGCTAACTCCAGACGCCTGTCGGATATCATTTTCACGTACCGACTAGGGTTAGGAGGACGGGGCTCAGGATTCCGACACTTATTTGGAGGGGGCTCCTCGTCCCATCGACGTCAATCACGGGAGGTCACCGCCCAACTGACCCAAACCAGGAGGTAACGGACCCCACAGTCTTACCAGTCCATCCCTCATTCCTTCTAACCCCACATTCCGACTCAGGTCAACCCACCCTTCGCAACATTATTCCACCAAACTAACGTCTCTTTCTTATAGGGTCCGAAAGACGTATGGTCTCCCAAACCCCTATCCCCCATAGCAGAGCTCGGATGTGTCCGGTGACACCAATTACTGCACAGTAACCGGTCCTGTGTTCTCCACAATCGACCCTCCATGTCATGGAGCCACCAGTTCCCGGGATAACTGGTCCAATGAAGTCACCGTAAAACTCACTCTAAAACCCGGAGATAAATAAAAAACCCCTAGTCAACCCACTCCTTACCAGCCCCAGAGTTCCCTTCTATCTTTGGTACCTTGTGAGGGCTAATCTGAAACGACGACGTCCTCATCGTTCACTAAAAAGGGTATGTAAGAGATTGAAATAAAATCCTTTTTTGTAAGACAGATGATAAAAATCGATACGACAACACCGACGAGATTTTCCCCCCTCTACGACCCTCGGTCGTGCTCTCTAGGGTGGGTACTGTTCCAGTACGTCCTTCTCAGGACTATTTGTTTCGGAGTCCTGAGCTACCTGGGGGACCTGGAAGAGTTTGTAGATGGGGGTTCGGCCTTAGACAGACAGAATGATAAAATACGGAAAGTGGTTGAGAAGACTGTAATTGTCCCCCGACAAGGGCTGGTGGAAAGAGACCTTTCTCAATTGAATCCCGAGATCAACTATTTAGAGGACCCGTACTTTTCTCACAAAGTTTGGGGTATAATCGTAAGATCGAATGAACCGTCCAAATAGGTCTGAGAACGGTGTAACAACTCGGTTACGAACCACGGTTCAAGAGTGTAGGGAATAGGTAACACAAGGACCCTCACGTATATCAGTCCCACATCTTTTTTGTTCGTCGTCGAAATCGTAATCGTTGTAAACTGAAACTCAATTATTCAAGAAAGAAAAGACATTGGGTGACTTAGAAACGAGGTATTTTTACATTGAGACATGAAATTCCCACTGCGTCCGATCCTTAAATTCTTCTTTGTGAAATTCCCTTTTAATAACAAGACAGACTGGTTGGAAATAGTTTTTCGTCAGTATTTTATAGTTGTCCGGAGACCCGGTCTTCTATTACATGTTTTTTATTCTGAGAACATCCTTCCTTGGACTATAGCTATTTTCAATTATGACCACCTTACAACTCAACTGAGACGTAAAAAGTGGAACGACATACATGTTGAGTCCCATCCTCAAATAACCCGAGTACCACACCAAATCTCCGAAATCAACAGTTGAAATAATTCAGGACAACCTCGAATACAACCTAAACAAAAACAGAGACTAGAATCCGGGGCAAAGGTAGACAGTAAGGCATCACCCAAACATACCACTTTGTCTCCAGAAACAGAGATCGAAATATCGTCAATCTCCAACTCAAACTAAACCGTCAGAGTTCCGAGAACCGGCAGGTTATGGTAAATGGGGGTGCCCTCGTACCGACCCGTCCACTCTGTATTCTTAGAACCACCTGTATTCACATCCGACACTTGGGTCAAAAAATCACCAGAACAAACCACATCGGGGCCCCCGTCCCGCATCCAACAGGGTGGGTACAATAGAGTCGGACCTCCTTATCACTGTTCTCGTACAAATCGATACTATAATCCTCCTCTCACTATTTCCTCTTTTTTAGTTAAACTCGAAAACACTTTTCCTCCTTCCAGAGGACATTCACGTCTAGTTTTTAACGGACCTACTTTGTCAGTGTCAGTTATTAGTCCCATCGGTCGGTCTCCAGAACATCATCCTAGTTCTATTTCAGAAGTTCCGTCCGATCTCTATATACCGGTCCAGTCCGGTAAGGTTTCCTTATCGTGGGGTCCTCATCACTTGTCTACTATTCCATTTATTCCCGGTCACTTTCAGTCTCACACCCACCCCTCAGGACCCCCCGCCCTCGGCACTGTCGGTCAGGTTACCTCTTCTCATATCGGTTTCAACACTAACCGTTGTCGGTGTCGCCTACTCCGGTCTGTTCGTAACCTGTCCCGCACAGTGAGTGACCGTCCTCCGTCCCCACACAATCATTACCACTTAACGACCTCGGCTCTCAGTGATTCCAGACTGTCCTTAAACCTTCGGTCCTCCAGTCGGTCCGCCACACCACTCTTATATCAATCCCCAACTAGATTTTAAGCGGAAAAAAAAAAAAAAAACGTAGACGCATATCTCTTCGACGACGACGGTCCCGTACATCCGTCCCCTTGGTAGCGACCCACCACCCCAGATTGACAAACCTCCATTTACGGTGACCGTCGTAAAGTCCCGGACGTCCGACACACTCCCGAGGTTTCCGATACGGGGTAAAAAGTAGTCATATATCCACTATCCCCTCCAACCTAACCCGTCCTTCTCACCCCTTCTCCTGTCGTTTCGACTCGTCTCCAACATCTTTCGGAAAGCCTGGAGACAAAGACTCTCTCGCCAGGTCATCTCCACAGAAAACACCGACGCATCTCCCCAAATCGGTCACTTCGTATCAACCCATGGGTCACGGTCTTCTTAGGACAATTGGGGTTTTTCTTGTTCTAAACAAGGGGTCACCTTCCCCCCGTCTCCAGAGCCTCTTCCGACTCAGACAGTCATCAATCTCGGAATCAACAACCCCATTAAAAATCTGGATCCATTCAATGTCTCCAGACCCACTCAACCCGAAAAACAACTCTACGAGCCATAGGAAATCTCGATTCCTTCAATTCTTCTCGTCACCATACGTAGTCTCTCTCTCGAACACTCTCCGACGTCTCGTCTTTCAGTAGGCGTATGACATTCTCCTGTGATCCCCGGTTTCCCGTGCATCGGTCTAGGGCCCGGTCTCGGACGGTTTTTTTATTTCCCCCCCCGATAGAGTTTTGGGAACCCCCTCCTGACAGGTGCAATCGACCCTCCTGACAGCCCAAAGACCCTACCAGGTACATTTTCTTTTCTCCTTGATCGTCAGACCCACATTCCCTTATCACTTTTTCCGTAGAAACTCCAAATACTGTCATTTCACTCAGCATGACGATCCCTACAGTCTTTCGTTCCATATTCCTAACCCCTGTTAGCCTACTCGTCCCTAATGCCGGAGCAAATAGTCGACTTCCAGGACCTGGTTAGCCATCGACGGTCTTCAAAAGGCGTGGCCCTCTTACCCCGATAACGTCCCACTCCGGCACCCCTGATCCTCCGGGACCGGATTCTCTACCAGATACTAACCAAATTCTGGCACATCCACTCAGACTCTCTACCCCTTAACTCCCACCGAACCCTTCACCCTTCCTAGTACATCAAATTAGTCCTACCTCCACACTACCCAACGATGGTCTCCCTAAAGTCACAGGATCTACCATCCCAACTGTTAACCTCGGAGTCCCCTCGTTTCCTTCTCATCCCCGTTCCACTCTCTAACCCTTTTACTCTCTCCATCCACTTACCACCAGGATTCGAATCGATTTTACAGGGCGGGGTCGTCCCCTCACCCCGTACTTCCCTAATAGTCTTTTCTCACACACTTGTCCTTCACCAGTTCGACTGTCCCGACACCGGGTCAGACATTCCCAGCACTTCTGCACGGTAGATATGGGTGGTAGTTCTGGACCCTTCCTACATTCCACAGGGGCTTCCTCCCTTCTTGGCTCATTCATCGGGGGTATAGATAATTCTTTAACTATCTGAATGGACGGTGAACTTCGTAATGGGACCCGAGTCGAACCCAATACCCCCAGGGGCTCAGACCCGCGGTAGTTAGAAGTAGTTTCCTCTCTTCAAGGTTCCGCCCCACGTCCCTCCTTTACAGGAAAACCCTCGGGTCTGAAGCCGGGCCATTCCGGTCCCGGACTCAACGGGTCCCTGTTAGTGAGCGGGTTACAGGACCAACAAACGTTGTCCCCGTACCGAAACAGCCCCCGGAGCCCAAACCCGTAACCGTCCGGGTCCCCGGGAGTACTGGCGTAAACTTCGTCCGAGGGCCACCACCGAAGACCCCTGGGTGGAAAACAGGACACCGGCCGGCGTCCCGACGATGGTCACGGACCCACACAGACAGTTCCCCCAATCGGACCTCAAACCGAAAAACAAATTCGGAACGGAACGCCGACCGAAGTCGCCGAAGAAGAACCCGTAATATTTGGAATTTCCGGTAAAAATGGTCCAGAGCCTCCCCCCAGTCTCAGGGTAGGAGTCGGAACCTCTCAAAAAAGGACTACAGACTTCGACTAACCCTATATTTTACCAACCGATCCCACCACTGGGGGCGGTCTCTTAGACCCCGTTAAGCCCATATCCACCACTCTCGGAGACAGTCGGACAATTCCTTCCGACGGTTCAAAAACAGCCCCGGGACTCAATCAAGTAGATCGAATTCATCCAAGTGGTGGAATTCCCTCCACCAGAGGTAGGTAAGATGATCCGTAAGATGGTACATGGCGTACAACCGGGAAGGAGAGACAGGGAGGACTATCAGGGTCAGACCCAGATGAAGACCTTGTCGTCGGCGAGGTCCACCGGTCCGTCTCAGACGACCCAATCGATCTACAAAAACCAGTCGGTGGTGAGAACGGCGTCGGGTTTATCGGAAAGAAAGAAGACCCTATCACCACCTGGGGTCATACTGTTTATGCAGAACGGTCCACTCCCGTATTCTGGTTCTGACGACCCATTTCAAAAACTACATCAACCTCCCCAACCGGCTCATCCTTGGATCGGTAACAAGCTATACCCGCTCCAGAACCTCACTTTTCCCGTGTACCTGTACCCGCTCTGGGAGGCCCGACCGGTGGACCGTCTCTCCTTCGTCTCCTCAACCGCCATCTAACTCTCGCCAGACCCTGGAACACACACTCGACTGGCCGCTCAGTCTTCCCCCACCCGCGCCTCCCTTCTCACCTATAACTCCGTCTCGGTTCCCTCACCGCTCTCCACATCAGTGTCCTCCCCCTCCGCATCAGTGTTCTCCGGACCCGACACTCCTAACACCTCCTCCCCTTCTGTACCCTCTTCAACCGTTCCCGCTATTTCTCCTCCAACCACACCCCCTCCAGCCACTTCGGCCCGTGCTTCCCTCCCCACCTATATCTCCACCGAAACAGTGTCCTCCCGACCCGACACTCCCGTCACCTCCTCTCCTTCTGTACCCTCTTCAACCGTTCCCGTCATCTTCCCCCCAGGCACACCGTCCCCACTTCCCCCAGTTCCCTCATCGTCCCCGGTTTCACATTCCACCCCCCCCGTGGTCCAGAAGGTCTCCGTGACACTCCCGTCTTCAAAGATAGAGCCCGTAGGGGCCCCCCCGGCGACCGCCGGGGAAACCACAACATCCCGATCCTTCCCGGTACCAATCCTCTTAAAGTCTCCCCCTCCTCGCCCATGTATCCCACCCCGTCCTCGTGTTGTCGGTCTTTCGGACATGCATCCCATGGAGTCTGGTAAAAGGGCAGGAGACCGTCATTAATAGATTCAGTGCCTCCTACAATTTTAGCTTTCAAGGCCAACCACCGGTAACACTCGGTAATAGATCTCTTATATCCCCGGTGCGGAGTCTTGTCTCCTTCTAATTCGCAAACCTCGCTTAAAGGGGTCTCTATACATCTCAAGACTCCAACCGTTCATTTGTAAGGTCTCCACATCTGGTCCCAACTAGTCGGAACCTCCGTCGGAGGGGGTACCGCTTATACTTTCCAGGACCTGGTTAACCTTTCACCCCGACCCTCGCCAGGCCAGTCCGCAGGGACTTGCCCGGCAGTCGGTCGCTCCACTCCTCTCCCGGTGAGTCGGTTCCGTCTGCAGAGGCTCAACCGACCGCGGCTCCTTGTCCTTCGGACCGTACGTCTCCATCCCCAGGCCTGCGCCGGCGCTAAATTTTCCTGGCTCTGTGTGATCCTTATTAACTGTACCCTCTTTGTGGGGGGTCTCGGGCTGGCTACCTTAAATAGGGCATAGGACGGTCTACCAACCCACCAGGGCCACCCCACCGCCCCACTGGACTAGTCCACGTCCGGCCTGGGTTCACCCGCGTTTAGGGAGAGTAGCGTCCTACCCGGGAACGGGGTTCGGGGTGCAACTCGCGGTTTACAATCCATTCCTGCTGATCCTGTGGTTTTCTCACAGATTGTCCGAAATTACCCATTCACGAGGGCCCGCCCCAAGGGTCTGGGTTTGTTCCGTCCAGGTCCTTCAGGCACGGGCCTGGCACAATCTTCGCCGAATATATTCAAACAACGCTCCATACCAGTCCAATTACCTGTCCCCAAGTCTATCCAGCGGTCCCATTCCGCAGCGCCCGACGATCCAGGAAGATGCACCGACCCCACCCCGCCGAAATCGACCGCTTCACACGACAGAAACCAGGGACCCTAGACCCTCCGAGGAAGGCAATCCCTGAAGGGGACGGACACCCCCTCTCTTCCCCGCCGGGTAGTACCAGGGGTCCCAGGTTGGAATGTTATCACTCCAGAAGGACAAAAACACCAACACCGTTTGCTTCCCCCTTACAACTAAGATTCGGGATTCGTCGGACAAAAGGTGAACGGTCTAGTTGAAGATTTTTGAATGTAACAGACTCCTTCTTCGACCCTTCTCCTCCTTTTTTCCGTTCTTTCCTCCTTACCGAGAAAGAGTGAATTTTAGTATAAGAGCCAACTAAGAGTCAGACAGGAAGGACTTTAGGGAAGAAACCTGAATGATTAGTAGAGACTGAGACTTCATAGGAAGGACTGTGACCATGTACGTGTGAGTCGTCCCTTGAAGGGAGTCCCGGACAGCAGAGGTGAATCTAGGGTAGAGGGGTACTGGATCACCGGACCTGGAACACACCTCCCGTGGTAGGACCCGTCCCGAAGTGTGGGTGTCCAAACTCTTCCCCAGAGTCACGACAACCCGTCGTCCCTAACGGAGCCCAGGAAGACCTACACGTCAGACGAGAGACAGTTAATCCTAATTCTTCGACACCCACCTTCAGTCAATAATTGTACGTGTCATGGACCATTTTAGACCTTCATCTGGATTTTTCCCTTTAAACAAGATTCCATCAACTTCGATTCACTCACTCAGTGACTGAAGTTTTAGAACTAACCTTTACCCTACCTTTTAAGTCTCAGTCCATAGTCACTGTAACACGATAAGGTAGTAGACAAACTTTGACACTGTACTTAGATTTAGAGACTCTCGACTTTAAGTGAAAGTAACGGAAGTAATAAGTCTAAAACAGAAAAGTGACACAAGTAAAACACCAAACCGTGTCTCTACAAAAATGAAAACTACGTCCACTCCAAAGGAGAAGTAACAAATTGGGTATCTAAGTGGTAAACAATACCGTCGACAGAAAAAAGGTGACCCAAAAGAATCGTAGGAACAGTAATCTAAAATTTAGATACGTTTACCAATAAAGACCTGTAAGGGAAAACAAGGGAACCACATATTTAGACACAAATACGGTCATGATGTCGTAGACCTAATATAACACTATACGAACTTTAAAATTTTTCCCACCGGAAGTAGAAAATAACTTCTCATAAAAACGTCAAATACCAGGGGAACTCTAAGAAATACTGAAGAGCGTTTAAAAAAGATAAAGACGTTTGTAAAGATAACATGCAAAGTATTACTTAAGTAATTTAGACACCTTGTGAAACTCATTGAACCTTTATGTCTTATGACTCTAGAGGTCAGGTACTGATGATCTAAATAAACAAATAAAACCTAAAGAACATCTTTACCAATTCATCAAAAGTCACATATACAAAGTGGAGGAACCACTTAATAAGGATTTATAAAGTAGGTAAAAATTATGTTATCATTTATTTTAATACACCAAAAGAAAAGTGTAACAAGTAACACATATCTTTACGTCGACTAAACGTGCAACTGAAAACATAGGACGTTCAAACGATTTTAACGATAAACTGTACCGTCCTCCAAAAAACAAAGACACACCTTAGATGTCAAATATGTGTTTTCTGGAACAGGAGACCCTTTCTTCCATTGAAAGGTTAAAAAGTGAAACCCTTCGAAACTAAAGAAAAAGAACAGATTAACGAGACCAATCGTCAAAGTCAGGAAACAACTTGTCACTACTTCTCACGTACAGGAACGGAAGAAGGACTAGAGTCTCCTTTTCAAAAGTCAGAAAGTGGTAACTTTTGTTACAATCCACACGAGAAAAGTACGTAGTATATAAAATCAAACTCTATGAACAAAACTTTTGTTTTGTTTTGGAGGTTTACCTGCCCTTACATAGTTTTCACACTTGTCTCTACTCGAGAGTCCCGTCTCTCCTTTCGTGTTGTAATTATCACCAACCTTTGGAGAACATTACCATGTATCTCTACTCTCGAATGCCCCTTGTTGTAGTTTAAGTACTAGAGACTTCTTATTCTATATCAAAACCCTAGTCCCTGGTCCGAACTAGTGAGTTCTCGAAAACACATCGTCTCAAAATAATTTCATACTTTACCCTGTCTCTTTCGAAGACTACATCTGTAGTCTTCCCCCTACCTCTTACGGGGGGGAGCGATCAGAATCGTTCCCTCGATATATGAAAGAGTTAATCAATAATGTCATTCAGTTTTCTGACAGAGTTTCAGTATTTCCAGAATGGTCTGGGTACGGGACTTAAATGTAAAGTTCTACTGTCCTAATCAGTCTTCCAAGAGTTCTTCCTCTTTGGACAGGAGTTCGTCCTTTGTAACGACAAGATAATAGAAGTCAAGTCACGTCACCGAGTCAGCACAGGCTGAGAAACACTGGGGTACTTAACGTCGTACGGTCCGGAGGAACAGGTAGTGGTAGAGGGCCTCAAGTGACTTTGAGTACAGGTAGCTCAACCACTACGGTAGGTCGGTAGAGTAGGAGACAGCAGGGGAAGAGGAGGACGGGGGTTAGAGAGGGTCGTAATCTCAGAAAAGGTTACTCAGTCGAGAAACGTACTCTACCGGTTTCATAACCTCAAAGTCGAAATCGTAGCAAGGAAGGTTTCTTGTGGGTCCTGACTAGAGGAAATCTTACCTGACCGACCTAGAGGAACGTCAGGTTCCCTGAGAGTTCTCAGAAGAGGTTGCGGTGTCAAGTTTTCGTAGTTAAGAAGCCCCGAGTCGAAAGAAGTGTAAGGTTGAGAGTGTAGGTATGTACTGGTGACCTTTTTGGTATCGGAACTGATCTGCCTGCAAACAACCGTTTCATTACAGAGACGAATCATGTCTAAAATTCACCTCAACAGAACAACACATTAGTAGTCGAGACCCGAATTTCTTTTTTCAAACAGGAAAAGAGGAGGAAGTATTGAGGTCTGACGAAAGATAGGAGGGGCTCTCGGGGTCTGGGGAAAGAGGAGGAGCCCATGAGGCCTGAAGAGTTGGATGGAGTTTTAACTGAGAGAGTCGAGAAACCGGTGTGTCTTCAAACAAATAATTTCAGGGTCTCCTTCGAATTGGAAAGGGGCTCAGGAGTCGGACAGGAAGTTGTACATAGTACACAAGAAAGTGGGCGGTCACCACGACGTCGAGGTAGTCTGTGTTTCCGTTCCAAACATAGGTGTTATGAGCGGTAGAGGGACGACACTCGACCAACAAGAACTCACACTCCTCGTACTCCACCCGACGGAACGGGGGAGAAGAGAGAAACACCCGAACCTAGATAACCGATGAGTTAAGAATCAGGTATATCTAGTCTCGACTACGGGGTTCGCAGATTGGGGACTAGGCCACGACGAAAGTAGTGTCGACAGTATAAACCCTCTATCTTAGCCGTTTATCCTTTCATGACTGACGAGAAATTAAAATAGACCGTGGAGTCTTGGACATTACTTGACAGAGTCAGGGACAGACGGAGAACTCTAGCGAGTCGGTAAAGACGACAAGAGGAAAACGACGGTATGTACAGTCCCACACACCTTATCCGACCACCTAACCTAGAAGACACGGACAATGAACCCTTTTGACATTCCTGTCGTCAGGTTGTTTCCCTTATACACACTTAGAAAGTCCGAGAATCGAACCGTAGAGACCCACCTGGTTTATCAGGGTAGAGTTCCAGAATCCTATACTCTGGGGGTGTAGAGTATCAAAAGACGAGAACATGACCAGATAGATCAGACCTTCACATCTGAGAAGAACTGAAACGGAAGAGGAATCAAACATATTAAAAAGGAAAATTTAAACTAAAACTTCATACACCGAGATCCCAGACTTCAGTACAGGTCAAAGAAACGACACCATTATGTGGACACAAATTCCTCGTCGAGGAGTACCTGAGACACCACACCCAAATGACCCATTCTCTTTTAAAAATTTCCTCTTATGAAAGGGAATAACCAACATTATAAAAGGACGACGTATGTCTTAATGGTGAACTTCGATGAATCGTATCACCAGTCGCACAAGACACTATTCTCTTTCATAGACTTCTGGAACTGGACATGTAGAAAAAGACCGAAACTCACTACAGTCTCTTCGGACCCACTTCCGGTGACACTATCACAACAAGTGCACATGATAGTGGTACGGGAAACTCGGAGTGGTTCTCCACATCCTTGAAGAGGACTGTTCCCATGACAGGTCCAAGTGTGGGAGTATAAACACTCCGACATCTGATTTGACAACGACTACGATGTACGAACAGTGGACCCACGATAACTAGTAAGACGGAGGTCTGAATTAAAACATCGTTGAATTACTGTCTCGAATACATCACCTCACTATTGAAGTCACTACTTGGTAGTAAACAAAAAAAAGTTCCGTATCGATGAAAGGAAAAATTTATAAACATACGTAATATTTACTAACAGAAAATATAAACGGTAACTCAAAGATAAAATACAATGAGAAACATAAAATAAACAGTATACACCCGACCAACCAATTCTTTCGAGGGGGTGGGGACACCACCTTAACCACTAGTCATGTAAAATCTCAAGAAATACATAAGAACTACAATTTGATAATAACTTATATACGAACCGTTAAAAAACAATAATATGACATGTAACAAAAAAGTGACGACTCCTACCAAATGACGGGTTATAAACTATTAATCCTACACAAATCAAATGGAGAAAAATAAAACAACCGCACTCGAAAACCACAAAATAGACTATTTAGTAACCACTTAGGTGACAGCTCTTAGTAAAAATCCAATGGATATGCTTTAATACCTACGATCTGTTTGTAACACTATTAGCAAAGTGTCATATGCATAGTCAATTAAAAAACAGACATCGAATTTGAATGTGTTACTATAAACAGTAACATTCTCAACGAATATGTTGGGGAAAATACAGTGACAAATTTCTCAACCCAAATCTTTCCCCTTTATTAATTTTGTGCAACCTATTTTCTTTGTTATTACCTCAAATATTAGTAAATTTCACAGAACGAGAATTTTCCGACACCAATCACTGGGTTTACTAGTGTAGGGAATTCAGGAGGTAGAGTCTGTGGGTCCATGACTGGGACTCAAACAACTTGAGTTGTGATACCCTTCAAACGACAAAACATCCCACACTCATCCCTTATCGGGTAAAGATGGTCCGTCTCAAAACATAAACATTATATCTCTGATCAGGGTAAGAACAAAGAATTTTGACGGGTTCAAGGGTCTAGGGATTTAACGAAGTCGAAGTGATCGTCCTAGACTCGTGTTGTACGACACTTTTTGTCGAAAAATAACTCTTATTCGGGAAAATTAGAATTCTCCTTCATAGAACCAAAGGCTGTATTGAACTTCGAAAATGGACTAGTCTCAAAGTCTGACATTGACTTACGACAGTTCCATTGTCCGGGGCGGGGGAGGCGCGGGGCGGGGAGGGTGCTTGAGACGCGTGTCGCACGCGAGCGGGGCGGGGACCAGCCTTCGGCGCCGAGATTGTGGTTTTCGGGAAAGGGTGTCTCGGCCTTCAACCTCTCGCGCCTCGCCTCCAGGCGCTCGCCGCGGATGCGAAGGAAGATCTCATTCAAACGTCTCGAGCGGTGGGGAGGTCAGGGGTAGAGGCGGGGGCGAGTGAGCAGGAGTACCACACCCTTAACGGTCGCTGGACGTTTGGAACCGTGGGCCACGAGCCGGGGTTTATTTACGACGGCGACGGCAACGCCGGGTCAATAGAAAAGCAAACCCAAAATTCACAACGACTCCGCCAAAACCGGGACCCACGCGAATCTGTGGCGGAGACCGCTGTAAAAGGACGAATTTTGAGTAAAACTGGAGACCGGAGCGGTTCATTTCGGGAGAGAGCGCTCAACCTCAGTGCGGGCGGCGCAGCGGAACAGCTGGTGACCTCCGTCTCAGGTCTATCCGACGCGCGGGAGAGGGGCCAGGACCCTAAGGCCTGTCCGGCGGGGTGAGGACTCGGGGAAGGGAGGGTCGGGGAGACAGGAGCGCAGAGGACTCCGGCCAGGAAGATGGGGCGTCGTCGGGGGAAAGGACAGTCGGGCAGGGGAGTGGGGAGCGTCCCAGCCACTGGACCCGGTCGGTACACTGACGGTCACGACAAGGTAAGGGTTAAGTTGAGCCCCCCTTTTCAAGTTGAGAAGGCCAGGCCCCCGCAGAGTAAGACAGCGGTTGAGTCATTTAATTCCTCCGTCCTCCTAGTCCTCTTCGTCAAGGAGTCAGTCTTCCTGACTCTCTTTATTGACGTTGACTCCTCTTTTCGTAGTCCCTCTTGGTTACCCTTGTGTCTTACCGACTCCCTAAACGTTTCCCTATCAGTTCAGTTTCTCCAATTCGGAACTTTTATCGGTCCACTCATTTTATCTCTTCATAATTATTTAATCCTTCGGTCTAGAGGTCCCAAACCCTCTTGACGGGACAGAGTCACTACCCTCGCCCCTCCGATTCCCGCTACTCCTGCAGTCTCCACCTTCAGGAATTGACCCAAATCCGGCCCAAACTCAGGACCGGAGAAACCAATTCTCAGGGCTCAACACAAAAGTGGGCCAATCAGGACGGTGTTCCCAAGTTCAGAGTTAGACTCCACTGGCCAAAATTCCACGACCGTCTCTTTCCATTCCTCGTCTCCTTCTTTCACGACCTTCCTTCGTATCGGTGTACCGGACGGTCTCTCACCTCTCCTTCCCTCTCAGTGTCGCTCTCTTCCCCTCATTAAACGTCGCGTCTCTGCCTCGGCTTTACCCCTTTCTTTCTCCGTCTGTATCCATACCTATAAACTTTCTGAGTCCTTCCAACCTCTCTCTCTCGTAAAGCTCCCCCTTGCTCAACGTCGTCGGACTCTGTCCTGTGCAAACTCCCTCCTTTATCCTGAGCTTGTCGTCCTCTCGTCTCTCCCTCTTTTTCTCTGTGATTCTGGGTCTACTTTATCCCTCTATCCACTTGTCTCCCCATTCGAGATACGTCCACACCGGTCGACAAACCTATGTCTACTAGAAAAATCAATACGTCTCCTCCTACTCTTAAGGTTTTGAGGACAGATATTCCGAACACAGAATTAAATAATGAACACCGTCTTCTACTGAAAGTAAACGTTTGGGACAACTCGGACCCTGTCACCGAACTAACTGACTCGACACTCACTGGGGGAAGGGAACAGGATAGTATTCTATCTCCAGTCCCTTCTTCTCTGGACCCCGTTCTTTACTGACTGAGATCTCACAGTGAGACACCATCGAAAAAAAAAAAATTTACTTAAAAAAACCGACCCGAACGGCACGGGAGTCCTCAACACCGAGGGTCCAAGATTTCGTGTCCGAGTCATCAACACGTGCCCGAATCTACGAACATGAACACCCTAGAACCACTTGGTCCCTACTTGGGTACAGGGGACGTAACAGTCCGTCTAAGAATAGGTGACATAGTAATAACCCATCGTAAAAATTACCTTGTGAAAAAAAAAAAAACTTTGACTAAGTGTCAAAGAGGAAAGAAATACTTACCACGAAAAACATCGAACCTTTTCCAGAATTAAGAAAGTCAAAGACATGACTAAAAATTGAAGTCTTTATTCGAAAAAATCACAGGTCATAAGATGAGAATAGTAGGAAAAGATTTATACCAATAAGAGGTGTAAAAAATTTGCAACTGTGGTCTAAAAATCCAATTTTTATTAAGAGTCAAGAAAAAAAGTTTTAAAAAGGTCTAAGTAAGGAACGGACTCACGAAAGAAGGGAAGTAGAGTATGCAAACTTTAAAAGAAACCATTCATCATTTAGTAGAATCTGACAAAACACGGTATGAATCGTTTTTACAGTGGAGCAAATAGTCACGATCACTCCATCTACTCGGATCTCAGATAATATGTCTCGCTTTATTCAGTCTTTCTCTTTCTGTTTACGACATATAATTACGTACATATACCTTACATCTTTCTACCATGGTCACTAGGATGTACGTCCCGTTGTTTCCCTCTGTCTCTACATTTCTTGTCTGAAAACCTGAGTCACCCTCTTCCACTCCCACCCTACTAAACTCTCTTATCGTGACTTTGTACATTTAATGGTACACATTTTGTCTTAATAGTCACGGTCAAGTTACGTGCTTCGTCCCGTGGGTTTCGGTCACGAGACCTTGTTGGGTCTCTCTAGACCACTCCTCCCTCCACCTTCTCCCAAGTCTTACCTCCCCGACGATGACGACGATTCAACACAGTCAGCACAGGCTGAGACACACTGGGGTATCTGCCGTCGGGTTGTCTGAGGAGACAGGGACCCTAAGAGGTCCGTTCTTCTGACCGTACCCAACGGTAAAGGAAGAGGTTACGTACTTTCACTTTTCACTTTCACTTTAGCGAATCAGCACAGGCTGAGAATCTGAGGAATCACTGGGGTAGCTGACGTCGGAAGGTGCGAGGTGGTATGTACCCTAAAAGATCCGTTCTCATAACCTCACCCCACGGTAATATCAGTGATCGTCAGACAATTACTTCCTTTCCTTCCAAAATTTTGAGTCTTACGGTGGTCCGGGGAGTAGATATTTTACGTAAAACCCTATTAGAACCGTCGTCTACTAAGTAGGATCCGGCATTTTACTAATTGAACTTAGAACAACTTCCCGTCTAATGGTATGTTTATCAAAACAAATGTATCCAATCCCCTTGTTATAGACTCATATTGTATGACCAAACACTTCATCCAAGACTCGGTAATCCGCCTTGACTGAACTTCTGTCTCAGACCCCATTCACGTATCAGGTAAGTGTATTGAATTCTGATTGTAAAGGTATTCTTTTTACGTAACCAATTGAGTTCCAAACTCTTATCAATTGAAGTCCACTTTGGTCCACAGTAATACCGTTGTGTATACAATTCTCTTTGGAGGAAAATTTAAACATATATCTTCCTTTTTTTATAGCGATCAAACAAAGGAGGACGGTGAATTCTCTCTATTTTTACAGACTGTGTCGGATAAAGGAGGTAAACCTCTGGGGACCGGAAGGACGGACAATGGGAGAGTCAGGGGGGAAAAGAAAATCTTCTTAATACAACGGATCCCTTTTCCCCGTAGTAAGAGTAAAGTATTCACGAAGGCTCGACTTTTCCCCGTAACAGGGATTTAACCACTCCGTTGCATAAGAGGATTGGGAGTATGGCTTCTACAGACTAGGTCCCGGGGGTTTACCATCGACCTTCGTCGACGTCGTCATCGTCCTCAAACTCGTTGATACAGTCCTTCCCCCTGGGGAAGGTCCCAGGCTTTGACTCGAGAACAGATTGTCAACCTTTATGTGACAGACTCCTCTGTATACACGACTGTTTGTTCTCTAAAGTAGCCCTTCCCGTGAACCCATCTCTCGTTATCCCATTCCCTTGGGTCCTCTTGACGAGACGGTGTGACAGGCGTCAGAACCTAAAATTCCACCACTCTAATCAAAGACCCACCAGAAACCGGTTAGTAAGATTAAGCCTCAGAAAGGACCACCCCGTGCGTAGAGAGTCGGTTCTACCTACGATCGCTCTCTCTAAGACCCTGCACCTGTCTGTGAGGGACAGAGGAAAGCTGGAAAGGGCTTGAGAAGTCAAACCACCACCAAGTAATCAAGCCATAAGGAATAGTCCTAGAGGACAGTATTTTGTTGAGTACGTTTACCAATGATACCACGGACCGGTCCCTCCCCCCAAAGTTAGTCACACGAAGGATTTTCGAAAGTACGTTGATCTTTGTTTAGGTCAATGTGTCAATGTCTACGTCCCTCGTTTGTCGTTTTTGTTTTGTTAGTCTTAATAACATTCATTCTATCAAAAGGTGGTACCCCGTGATCAATTGTAGAGGGTTTTTACTCCGTTAACTCCGAAGTCCTTATAGGTATCGGGGTTAGTAGAACAAGTACACAAATCATTTTACTTATTGTAATCACGAGTATAGTCCATATATACATGTCATAACCCATACTTATTATCGTGTGCAAGGAGGAACGTGTCGACAGTCTTATAGATTTCTGTTAGACAAAACATTTTGGTGGAAAGATTAAACAAGAACAAGTCGTAATTCTCGACTTTATCGAAAAACTCTTAGAACATTACGGACAACTCATTTTAATCAGTTTCGTAGGTGAGCATCGTATAGTAGACATCAAGGGTTTTTCCCTTGTTTCTGACATTGGTTTATTAGTATAGTCACTTCATGTCTGGAACGGGTGGTTCAAAATTCCACCCCATTTCATCGTCCGAAAAGACCTTCGAGACCTTTATCTTTAGGCACTCATTTCCGATCTGGGTCCCACGTAGAGGGATAGGTTGGTTCCCCTCCGGTACGAATATCCATTCTCGGTGTATAGGTTATCCAGGGCAAACCTCGTTCGGTCGACTGACTCTATAGGTCAGGGTCAATCACGGACCGGTCTGTTTCCCTCCTGGACTTAACCCCAACCTTTTGTACCCTTACTAATACAAAGTATGAAGGACTCCGTTTTTAGGGTTAACAAAGGTTAGTAACATTACTTCAACAACCAATTGAAAACCCTAATCGAGACAAACAAGAGTCCTATATCCCCGTCATCTATGATCTGCAGGAAAAAGTCCTCAATCGGTATATTGGAGTAGGGTATAAACTATTTGCAGTCCATTTTTTGGTAATCTAGGTCTGGATAAACGGAATACACATCGCTTTATCAGTAATTTGACTCTGTTACATATTAGTTTTAATTTTCAGTGCAATACAGGTATCAATTTCATGTTTCACCACGTGGTCAGGTAAAATCCCAACCATCTACAGTAGTCTACTTCTTCTCCGTAGTGTATACTAACAACACCTTCCATAAGCCTCTCTACCTCTTTCAGAAAAAGAACTTCACCTCTACAGGTGGTGTTTTCGGAAAGTAGTACTTCTCCCCTCGTAAGGCGTCAACACCTTACGTCGCATCCTCACTCGGGTCCTGTTCTTCTGTAACAGAACTCCTAGTTTGTCGTGTGAGTCCTAAAAACCTCAGTCGTCTTCATCTGAGTGTATCTAATAGTTCAGGTAGACTTTTCATGTTTCAGTATCGTATCTTTCATCTTTGTATTTTACTTCAATGAATCAAGACCAGTCCCACGGTGGAGAATTGAGTTCACTTTACATGGGTGCTTATTTAAGGACCGTGAAACTGTCGACACCTTCTTCTTTCTTATTAGACCATTCCCGGAAGGGTCTCCCCGAGTTCCCTACCCGGGGGTCTAAGGTTACAAAAATACTCCGGGAGCCAAGGACAGAGTTTATCTCCGAACGAACTGAGTCTCCGACCCAGTCCTCAGGGGAGGGACTCAAGACCATAACGGACAACTTTTCGACTCTCGACTCAATG